>JAFBJQ010000061.1:124711-170907 GCA_016785345.1 Trinectes maculatus
AGAGAAAAGTAAATAAATATCTGTTGATTCTTGAATTGCTGGCTATGAAAGCACTAAATGTGTGTATAAATGGGTTGATGGGGAAACTGTGGTGTAAAGCTCTTTGAGTCGTCTATCAGGACTTGAAAAGTGCTATATAAATACATAATGTATGAACACAGACCATCTAACATTTATATATCATTATTAATGGTAGAACGATGTCTAATTTAGATCAACTCCCAAACTGTCAAAACTTCCACTTTATCTCATACAACTACTTTTTGGTTCAACTTTTTTAGTATAATAACCCCCCACTGGGTGGTTTAGGTTTAAGTAGATTTTCCATGCATCCAAATTCATGCAAGTGTCCTTCAGCAAAACACACAGCCTCTTCCTTCTTCGCCATTAGCGACCGCGACTCCATTCAAGAGAACAGACAGTGATGGGCTATTGGATGGGCTTGCTTGTTTCCCCGCTCATGAGCACATCTGTGTTTTTATTTTGGTCACAAAGCTGTCGGACAGGCCCACCTATATGCGTGTGTTTGTGCGTGTGTGTTTGTGTGTGTGTGTGTGTGTATGTGTGTGTGTGTTCCTTACAGTATCTATGAGCCACTCTCTCCTTTCCTCACCTTGTGGAAGCCATAATAGCCAGTGATGGATCACAGAGCCGACGTGCCTAATTGCATTCCTCTCTACTCTGTTCTGTAATGACAGCTGTTTTAAGGGCACACTTCACCCACTGTGAGTGTCAAACACTGTACGGTATACAAGAAACACACACACACACACACAATGTGTCTTTGTTAGACGAGTTATATACAGGTTTTTGCTCTTGCTATGGCCAAAATTAGTATTAACCCTTTACTCATCAGTCTGGCATAAAGGTTATGAGCTTAGAATGAAACTTAATTTCTTAACTCAACAAAAGCCTCCAGAGCTGGAAACGTCATACTCACTTTGTTTCGATTTCTTTATCTTCATATTCATTCTTTAAGTTAAAATGCTAACTGGCTATTCCTGGGCTGGCCATACCATCTCATCTCTTCCCACATGTGAGGCACTGTACCATCCAGAAGAGGTAGTGTGTCTCAGAGGGCATCATATAACCTCATGTCGTGTAAACGCAATCGCATTCAGAGGCAGAGGAATCTCACACATACCATTAACCCCCGTAATGCAATATGCAGCATCTCCCCTGTAAAAAAAAAACACATGAAAGGTTTCACTTGTTTAAGCAAAGAACCTTGCAGTAGCCCGATATAATTAAAAGTGACATCTTCGGGAGCTGCTTTGTATGGTTTGTGGTCATGGACACTACAACATGTTTGTACAGAACAAAAAAGAAAGCCAGGGGGTAACAAAGAAATACCACGAAAAGCAAGAAGGTGGAGGAACAGTTGAAGAGTAAAAAGTAAAAGGGTAAAAGCTGCGAGGAAAGAAAGTCAAGTCAGTAAGGAAAGGAGAAAGTTGTGAGAAGGAGACAATAAGGTGATGGCTGGGTAAAGAAACAGAGGTGTATTTGGTAGTGAATAGAATAGATTGAAAACAAAGAAGGAAACAAACAGGAAATAAGAATAATAACAAGGGGATGTGGTGGCAATGAAACGGTTAAAGAATCGGGCTTGAGACCCAGAGGCTGTGGACCCGGTAGTCGCCGGTTCGAATCCCAGTCCCACCGAAGACCTGGGTGATGTGCCACCATCCCACCACCATCAAGCTTGTGAACGTGAGGTTTACGTTCCCAAGCTTGATGGTTCCCAACCTACACCACCATCATGATGTAGCCTAGTGCTCCGCATGTGCATGCTCTTTATGTACTAATTGTTTGTACCAACTGATACAGCCTACGTGGAATGCAGAGAATTAATTTCCCCGTTTGTGTTTATTCTTTTTCTTCTTCAAGTATGTAGAGGAAAGGAGTGAGAAAAATGAAGAAGGTTCGTTAAAGCCTAAACTGTAAGAAACAAGGACATAAGAAAGGAAGCGTAAAGGACAGTAGAGGAAAGGACACAAGGTAAGAGGGACGCAGATGGGAAAAGAGGAAATAGAAGGAGAAGGCAGAGGGGATGGGAGGAGAGCTGGTGTTCTTTCATGTCACATTTAGCGTCCATGACATGGAGATAACACATAAAAGATGACCAGACTGGGCTGTGGATGATCACAGAGCCGACGTGGCAGCGCGGGGTCTGAGAGGACAACTCAACAGGCCATTAGTGCCCCATAAATGATAATTTATGCGTCCATGTTGAAACCTGGCCACAGGAGCTTCATCACCGGCTCCTTCCGACTCTCTTCTGCCACTAATTATGGGGTCAAAAAAGCAATTTGTACCATCCGAGAACCAGCCTCCGCTCTTTCCCACATTCTCCCTCCATGTCGCCATGATGAAAAAAGATGAAAAACGCAAATAAACACCTCGCACATTATGCAAAGGCACCAGCTGCTGGTAACACCTCCCGAACAGGCTGGTGAGAGCGCGAGGAGAGAAGAAGCAGAGAAGCGGGTGGTGGGGGATCATGGATGGGTGGGTTGGTGGGTGGGGAGTGGTGATAAAGTGAGAAAGAGGGAGAGTGGTGGAGGGAAGAGCAGGCATAATGAGATCTGTTATCAGCTTTTTGTTTACAGGCCAGGGTTGAAAAGTTGCACTGGATGTTAGGTGATGGTGCCGTCACATTTTGCTTTCATGTTTAGGTATCCCCACAGAAGGAGAGATGGGAATTCACCAGCGTACACACACACAAACACACACACGCACGCACACACACACAAGCGCTTCTTTTCTTGAGAGTTGCTCAGACACAGTTTGTGCTTCCCTGTAGCAGAACCTGACTGCAAGACAGATTTGTGCCGGATGCATGAAGTGGCGAGGGAAAAGGTTGAGTGGGTACACACACACACACACACACACACACACACACACACACACACACACACACATACAAGCATAGGCTCACAAGATTTGTTATTGCGTGCTCTCCCTGGCCCGGCACACAGTGTAAGGGACAGGCCAGTGCTTTCAGAGGCATGTCAACTGGACACATTAACTCATAAAATACCCCCTCTCCATGAAATATGCAGCATCAGGCCACAAGGATGGAAGTTGACTATCCATAATTGATGTAAATGAGGAGCTCTCCCACGGCAAACACTGTGCAAATCTGCCCCTCTGTGAGTGTGCGTGCCTGTGTGTGTGTGTTGCAGGGAAAACCAACTTGTGGGCTGAATTTTAAGTTGACAGGCGTAAGGTCATATCTTGTACCATCGTGCACCCGAGCTTCAGAAGACCGGCAATCCAGTTATGGACAAAAACCGAGACAGTGTAACACAGAGCTGTGAGCGTGATAAAAAAAGAAAAGAAGAAATGAGCGGAGAAAGCAGGAAGAGAGAAGTGTGGGCCTAACAAGGTGAAGCCTTCGTCCTGACATGGGGACAAATTGAATTCTTCCATATTGACCTTGTATGAATTGATAACATCCTGGCACTTCAATAATAGATGCAGTTTTCAGTCGCCGCGTCTGCCAAGTAGCTGGATGTTTCACTTGACTGGCCTGCGAGCAGGATGAATATTTTACTGTGCATAAGCGCCATCTCTTTCTCCGCGAGCGTCTCTAACATGCAAACGAACAAGGCGATCGTGTGCACACAGGATAAGTGAGGTGCGGGTGATAGCACTCTACTGATGAGCCCATGCCCCTCCCCCCCACCGCCTCCTATTTTGATTCCTCACTCGATCCATCTGTCACAAGTGATCAAGCTTTTCCTTTTCTTTCGAGCAGCCGATCGGGGTGGAACCTCTGTAATGTACATGTGTTACTTATTCTAAATAATTGTAATAATTCAGTAATTCATCAGGAATGCAAATCATTATTTACATAAAATATAAGAATAAAGTATAGCATGAAATTTTTCATTTTCCCTTTATAATGTACAGTCTAACATTGTACAACATTATAAAGGGATTACTACCATTACAAGACAAATATTAAATGTTATTGCTCTTATTGGTGATCTGCTTGTAAAGATGTGTTATTTCACAGCAGTGGCTCCAGTATGTTGCGCTGGTGATTAATGTGGGCGTGATCGTGGTGTTTAGGATGATTCTTGGGATCAAAGAGCTCGGTACGTTATCATTCCTGCACAAGTGTAGTGATGGGTCACTGTCCACTCCCACGTGTGTGGTCACGTGACCGAAATTTTGTAACTGAGGTCACGTGATGACGCACAAGTTGGGTTAATTCGCTGATGAATGCTGGACCTGGTGTGTAACAGTTAAGTGTATGTGGGTTATGTGGCGCTCCAGTAGATCAGGAACTACATTACTGGACTAGTTCTCTTATCTAATTAACTTGTTACAGTGACATGCAGTAGTTCATGAGAATATTCTGTTCGAGGAAAGCAGACAAGCCATTACTTGACCTTTTCTCGCACTTTTTGCTGACATTCAGGTGTCACAGGAGACAGGAGTCATTCTCCCACCCCGTGCCCCACAGTGTGTTTAGATCAGCCATGTCTCCTGAACAAAGCTTCTAGCCATCATTACTCACACTCTCAAAAATACATGCTGGAATAAGGCATGGCGTATTGATCCAGGTCGAGCACGTTGTTGGACGTGCTAAAAGCCGCGGCGAGAAGGAAACGCAGAACAGCAGAGCATTGTTGCAGCCTCAGTCCAGTGGTTGTTAACGTTTCAGTGCAACTTATCCCCGTCTTTGTCCCAAACAAAGAGCAACACCGTCTACACAACACACGACGTTCGCGAAGGCGAGAGCTACCGGACTCGAAGCGACCAAGCCACGACCGCCAGCATTGTTACTGTGTGCAAGCTGCGTGCTGAAGTGTAGTTTTTAAGAGTGTAACGTGACAGTCACCCAGACCTTTTCTCCCTGCCTCTTCAGGGCCAAATCAATGGCCATTGTTTCCCTCCTCTGACCTTGTGAATAAACCAGGGGACAGAGCTTGGATGTAGTTACCGCTGCCTCTCCCCGGTAAAGACTTCAAGGTCATTATCTGATTTATGCCGGGCAGAGGAAGGAACACATAGCCTCTGGTTTTACTTTGCTTCCACCTAACCTTTCTCTACCTCTCTCTCTCTCTCATTCTTCCTCTGCCTTCTGTTAAATGGCAACCCCTAATCAAGCCTTGACTGGCGTCTTGATTTTAATCACCCTCACATACTCCCATGCCAAATTCCTACAGGCAAATAGCCATGAAAAATTTACCAGCAATTCCTCACCTTCTGCTGTGCAGCAATTTGTTGTCCGGCTTTAAACTGTGTAAAATAATATATTATTGAATTCCGGGGGAGGAGAGTCGAGGGGAGGCAGGAGGAGGGAGGGCAAGGCACAAGGGAGACCAAGGTCGGCTCGTTTTGCCTGAGGAGCTGTCGATCAATATCATTTGGTCAATAACTTCTTTATTACTACCACTATCACTCCGAGCAATATAATTTTGGAGTTAAAACACTTTTTTTTCTCTCTCTCGATTTCTCTGGCTGTAAATACTGTTCAAATATTGAACCATGTGCCAAGTAAAATACAAGGTCCCATCACATAAAAGCCAAATAGATCCTTTGCTATGCTAATGTTTGCTATTTAAACATATTCATCTGACTGTGGAGGGAAAAAATGAACTCAAACACCATATTATCATTTGTCCTTATTTTATATTTCACATATTGATTAGCCCTGTGCTTGCATAATTATTGATTGTGGGCATGACTTACCCACATCTGATGATTCTTTAATAGATGCATGAACCCATAATGTGAAAGTGGAGGGAACTTTGCTCGCAACCCCTTGTGGTTTGGAGAAGAGGTGTTCACAGTCACAGGACATTTTGCAGATGGAGCCACAGTCAAGACTGAAACTACACAACAAAAGGAAAATAGATTGTTGTTGAATATTTAATGTATTTTAAAAGATATTCATTATATCTTTACATCTCATCGAATCAGGTCTCTTTCTGAGTATTTTTGTTGGTTATTTTCAGCTCTATCACTTGGTCACGGGTTTAAAGGCACACTTCTTTAAATGAAGTGCTATCAGCTGAGGCCGCTCCTCCTCTCTGCTTTGCAGCGGGTTTCAGATGACTGTTTAGCTGTCTGGCTAATTCTCACTGCTGTCGTAGTGTCGTTTTCGGCTGCAGCGGGGAGCAGTTTGAAGTGAAAAAGCTCTTAAACCCACTACCTGCCAGCACAAAGCAGCAGGAAGACAAAATTAACAACTCGCCAGTAAACACAGTGGAGCATTTGGCAGCTAAAAAGCCACATATTTCCCTCAAGAGTTGGAAGAGATCAAAAACATGGCTAAATGGGTGTGACTCACCAGGCGGAAAGAAACACGACTCCACACAAATGATTACTGATAAATGTGTACACAAATAACTTTTTGGCTACCGGTTGACCATGCCTACTTAAAGAGTTCAATGTTGTGTTGTTCATTTACTGTGCACATAAAGTTCACAGTAATTTGTAGTTATGTTTTATATGTGTTACAGGTGATAGGAGGAGGAGGGGGTGCAACCCTTTCCAAGCAGTGGACATCATTCTGGCTGGCTGAGAAGAACCACCAGCCCACATGGCTGAATTGATATCCACTGCCATCTGTAAGGTGTTTCGCTGCATTAATCAAGGCAACAGATAACCATGTACTGGTTATCAGAGCTGGATGGCACACTGTCCGATGCACAGTGCGCTGTCCGATGTACAATGCACTGTCAGAGGCCCACAGTGCAAACTGAAGTGACAGGGAGACAGGTACAACATGGTCAGAGTAGGATGTGAATGGACTAATAACTAATCAAGGCTTAGTTTCAATAACATTTGCCAAAATACAACTGCTGATATTAAATTTTTTTTGGCATTAAAATGAATAACAAATTCATGTTAAATTCATTTTTTTTTACTTTCTTAATATTCAAATTTTATATTGTTAGCATTTTAAATACCAAAACGAGGTTTTAAATATCTGGAAGAGATTTTTTTTTTAAAGGGAAGTTATTTAAGAGCAGGGGGAGACTGAGCCCACCGGCTGAATCTTTGTATTCCTTCTTCTGCCAGAGAGACACAGCGAAGGAAGTAGCTCCCCAGAGCCACGCCGTCATTGTATTTTACAACTCCATCTCAATGCTTATTGCTGTGCCTTTCTTATTCTCTCCAGTCGTGCCCTGTCACATATACTGAGGGACAAGAAAGAAAAAAAACATTACAAATGCAAAAAAAGTACAATAACGCATAAAAAGTGCCAACACCAGACCCCGAGAAAGAGTACGGACGACTTTACAGCCTTCTATAAAACAGGTTTAGAGTCCATCATTTCAAGCACAGATGGAAGAAAAAAAAGGAATATCCTACTTTTTTTTTTTTACAAAGGTGCAGACATGTTGTAATGTTTCCTGTTGAGCTCCAATAGAGAACAGGGCATTTGAATGGATATGAACATCTGTTTGTTCCCCGAAAATTGCTCTAAATATGCCACGTTTCAGATTGTTAGTGTCCTCATAAATATACATATTTAAAGATCAGAGAAGAGTTTCTGCAATTCAAACCGAAATCACGCGTTACCAAAATAGTCTCCTTTTGTTCCAATGATAAATATAATCAGAACCACTAAAAAAAACCCACAAATCGTTAGAACTTCTCTTAATCCATCATCAAGGTATGCAAATGATGGCTTTCTTTTCATCAGTCCAAGATCTCAAAAGATCATCACGACATAGAACAGATGTTGTATCATCATCCCGCCAAATTGTAATAATTATAAGGTGGTGGCAGTCTGTCAAAACAGTGATGTTATATCGCATATAGTATTAACAGGGGTCTAGAAGAGACCCACCCTTCAACAGGAATTTGAGAAATCGGATAAGAGCGACCTGTGACATCTGACTCCCAGTAATTGTTGTATTTGTTGACTTTCTGTTGACCTTCAACAGACTGGGGCCTCTAGAAAAAGAAAGAGAGAAACAAAGACAGAAAGTAGAGCGATGGTGGACACAGACACAGATGGTGAGAGGGAGGAGAAAGACTAGTGGAGAACCTGCTGCATCTTACTGACTGGACACTTGTTGAGGTGAGAATATCTTAAGGGTGTTGTGTGTCTGACACATGTAGTTAATATGCACTCCATTACATTTACACTTTAGCCCAACAAAAATGGAAAACGTAAAATGGAAAAAAAAAGAATAAAATAAATATTTTCCTCCTTGTGAGTCAGTTTGAACTTATTTTTAACCTAAACTCATGGGTGTGTCATTGTGTCGGGTGCAGAAAGCAGTAGTGAAATAGATAAATAAATAAGTAAACAAACAACAACAACAATAATAATAATAATAATTACAGGACATTTAAATAAGGGTGCTATAAGACAATCTCTTAAAGAAGTGTAAATGATTATGTGTAGTACATCATTTTCCCCTGTATGTATTGGAGCAAAGGTACAAAGTGGTCATGAAAGGAAAATATTCAGATTTTAGGGAGATGAGGAATAAGATAGAGATGAGAGAGAGGTCTGTTTCTATGTGCTGCAGCTTGTTTCACTTTGAGGCTGGAATAAAAAAATCATATTTTGTACACACCCAGCAAGTCAATGCACTCGCTGTGCTATATACACTGTCTATATGTCTATATCCACTATAAATACTATCAGCACAGATTATAACTATAGTGCACATGCATATATTTGAATACATACATGTATGAAATACAGACAGAAGACAAACTAAGATATATGCAAATGCCAAAAAGAATACCTCTCTAAAATAATTACACACACACGCACACACAAACACACACACACACACACACACACACACACCTGCGCCTTTTCAGAAGCCCGGTGGGACTGAGGGCCTTCACATCTTATTCCTAACTCAGTGTACAGTAAAATGCTTCCACATTTTCCACATATGCACAAAAGACCATATATGTTTCCATGGCGAGCTACTGACCCCCTAGCCTGTTTTTATCACACTTAATGTTTAACACACCTCATGGCATCATACTGTACATTTAAGGAGTAGTGCAGGAACTGCATTTACAAAAATTGCAGGGCAAGTTTCTTGTGGACTGGAATTTTTATAAAAAAAATTTAGCACCTCAGGTATCCCCCAGCTTGTGTGCTGGGGGATGCAATACTAACATAGCTGTTTTGACACATCACTGCTAGGGAAACCTTTGACCTTAGATAGAGTTGGTTAATTAAGCCAGTTAAAGTAAAAAATAATTTGAATGCAGTTTGTATTTGTTTTGCATATGTTTTAATTTGACACCATCCGCAATATGGCATCCATTGCACTTCTGTCCATCCCTGGGAGTGGGATCCCTCACATGAGTCTCTCCTGGAGATTTCTGTGTTTTTTTCCTCTGTTAAAAGGGGATTTTTTTGGCAGTTTTTCCCACCTTTGCTGAGGGTGTAGGTCAGAGGATGTCACACCCTGTACTCTTTGTTAAAGCCCTATGACACAAATTACAATTTCTGAATATAGGCTATACAAATAAAATTTGATTGATTGACACCACTAATGATGTAATAAAACCAAAAGCTACTTCTGCTGAAGCAGTCTATTCAAGCACACTGGAAGCATAACAAAACAAAAAAACAGCATCACTTTGTGTAACTTCCTTTCCGTAAACAACCGCAACGTAATATTAAATAGGTGGAGATGCACTGCAAGTGTCTCCATGATGTATAAACATGAAAGTTATGACAGCTTACAGCCTTTTAGACTGTCACGTCTCTACATTATTAATTTACAAGGTAAAGACAGTGTTGCAACGGGTAATAACCGAAGTACAAATAACTGTGCTGGAAAGCATTCACTTATAGTGTCAGTATAAATCACCTTGCGTCTACTTGATGAAAATCACAGTTTCTGCTGTATTTGTAATCAATAACACCTGTCTTTGAAAATCAGGTAGTAACAAGATCACACAGAAATTAATGTACGATTTGGCAAAAAAAAAAATGTTTACTCTCTGGCTGACAGATTTCTATCATAGTGTCCCCAGCGCTTGTATTCATTCAATCATTAATGTACGACGTTGCCACAGTCATACTAATCCTTCACTGACAGGGATAAAGATGCCAATTTCCATGTAAAAAGGCTTTCATTACAACATTAGGTCTCTGGCAGTGTGGTTGCGAGGTTCCACATGGCTAATAACAGCCCCAAATCTCCTCAGGACCCTGATCTTTTATTCAACCCAGCCCTTGTGCAGTCCAACAAACTTCATTTATATTGCATGTCCTAGTCAGCAGTATGGAGGGATGCATTAGCATACAGAGTCGCGGACACAGTGATTACAGGCTGACAGGCGACTTACACGCCCCCCTGCGAAGAGCTGAGCATGTCTTCATTTCATTTCCACCCCCCTCTCCTCTGTCCTTCTATGGCCTGGAGCAGCTGATACAAGGGTTTCTAATAGAGCAGAACACAGGAGAGATGGAGCGAGCGGAGCTTTAATAATGAATGGATGACATTGGTGATGGGAGGAAGAGAGGCAGAAAGTAAGAACGAGGGCGAGCTTAGATTAAAGGATGCTCATGGTGCATTTTAACATCAATAAAACAGCGAAAAAGAGTGTTGAGACATTGGCAGTGTCATTGTGAACAGATCATCCAAAGTTAGGGTAGCTACCTGTACTACATGTCATGGAGTCATGCATGTTGTGAGCCATTAGGTCAGCTGCTCTTTCCTTCTGTATGTGCAAACACAGCATACGTTTATAGCTTCTGGTAAAGGTAAAGGTGATGGCAACCATCACGGGGGGTATCGTTTTTACATGTGAATACGTAAGAGTAAAGAAACATGTTAGTACAACACACACAACACATGCATGCGCGGCAGTGGGCAGTCATTCAAGGAGCCCGAGCAGCAAATTTTGGGGGTTAGGGGCCTCTCATAAGGGCCCAAAGTGGTGGACGGTAGCGTCTCTCCCAATTTTGGGCCAATCAGGGGTATAAACTAGCAATTTCTCGTTCCCAAGCTCGATGGTGGCCCGTATTTGCCAGTGCGGCGTTTCACCCCAATCTTCGGCCGAACCGGGGATTGAACTGACGACCTCTCAGTCCCAAACCCGATTTTCTAGCCTCAGATGTTACATTTTCCATGGCTTTACCTAGAGTAAAGCTGCTACTTACATTTGCCATGGTTCAGGTATGACCCACTGCAATAAAGCACTGTAAGATGTAGCCTGTTGCAGACACCGATGCAGCCTCAGACATGACGTTAATTAATTTCCGTAGACATAATGAAAATCATTGCTAGATTACTGCCTGTATTAGCTGTGTCATTAGTGGGAGTTAATATGGCAATTCAGTCTTCATGTATGGACACAGCCCTGTCATATTGACATCTTGCAATATGCCTGTAAAGAGGTGAGCAATTAAATGTCTCCAAAGAGTAGTGGAACACCATGCATCCCACTGTAGTCAGCACACTGGAGGACAGTGTCCACCTTGTGGAAGCAGGCAGGATATGGTCAGACATCAACAGCCTTGTGTGACAGACACAGTCCATTTATTTCAGTGAGGCACAGCAGCATGACACCACTAAGGGCTCTGTGAAAAAAAGAAAGTAAAAAAAAGGCAAGTTGCCGCGCAAAAAAGGCAGACCGGACTTTTACTGCAATAAAAAGCAGTATCTTGGAGCAAAGCAATACAGTAAGTCTAATGTGTGCAAATCGACTGCATGTAGTTTGATTAGCGAAAGAGTCAAAAAGTCAGAAATCTTGTTGCAAACATGGTGAAAATGGTCCCAAAGATGTCGAATCCTTCTTAATATTCAAAAGCACAGTTCCGGGTTTTGATCTTTCATAACTTTTCAAAATAAACTGGCCTTTTTGGATCTTAATTCATTCTCCCATTGGCGGCTGAATCCAGATGCTTCCAGCAGCTTTTTTATGCTTAAGAATAAAATGACTAGATTTGGGTGGTCAAAGGTCAAATTTCAAACAGTCAGTGTGACTGTACCATATATTTTTAATAATCCTGGTTAGACATGGATATTAACTGCAACTTGACTGGTCAGCAGCATGAAAGCAGTGACTGTGTTTTTGAGAAACAGGAACCACTCTGTGATTCTGGCAGAAGGGGAACCTGTTGGGTTTTAAATCCAATGAAAGGGTTATTTTTTTGTTCATGGTTAATGTTCGCCCATGCCCTGCCTGTCTCTGTGATTATTTTCACGCTGCTCCCATTTCTGCCCACAGTCTAAAAGACATGCAGCTTACATGAGTTAGCTTCTAAACATCTCAACTGCCCATAGAAATGAATGGAATGGGATGTCTAACACTTCCGAAGCTCATCTCTAAAAACCTAAAGCCTCTTCCACAACACTTGTTTGCCTCTTTTCTCTATTGCTATTCGTCTCCCCTTCTCCTTTCTATTCATGTTTATTATTTTGACTATCATTTTGCTAATTTCTTTAGAAAAAATTATCTTTTCAGGTCGACTGTAGAGAAATGAGGAAAGAAATATGAGTCGAGAGAATCATAAGACTGAAATGGAAAATTTATAAATTGAGAGATTTGGGAGAAGAGAGAAATTTTTACAAGTGTGTATGCGTGTTTGAATGAGGTTCAGCAAGAAGTGCGTGCATATGTGTGTGTGTGTGAGTGTAAAGAGGGGGTGGGGGGGCTCTAATGTATTCAGGACAGGCCTGGCCAACCACTGCTATCAAAGGGACCTGCCTGACGAACTGTAATAACTGGAAAATTATTTTGATAGCCTGAAACAATCTTGGATATCACAGAACTTTATTAAAATAATATCAAATCAAATTAGCCTGTATCCCCATAATGAATTAAGTAACAGGTTACGCCGATATTAATCTCCTGGCTGGCTCGCAGGCATGACAGCTCCAGCATTTAATCATGGCTACCGCTCTCTCTCCCTCTCTCTCTGTCTCTCTCTCTCTTTCTTTCTTCCGCTCTCTCCCTCTCTCCACAGGAGGGTCTTTTAACACACACATCCAGGAGCAATCCTCGGCGAGCCGACAGCCCCGTAGCTGTGTGGCAGTTAAGTGAGGAAAGCTTCAAAAGACGCCCCCCCCCCCCCCCCCCCCCCCCCCAAAAAAAATAAAGAGGGTGATTTTGCCCCAGCACATCTCCCCGCTTCCCCCCACCCCCCGACTTGTCACTCGCCCCCGGTGAGGTTATTCAAGAGCAGAGGAATCAGTCTCTCAAATGTGTGTGTGTGTGTGCGTGTGTGTATTTTAGGGGGGTGTTGGGTGAGGATGTGGGGAAGTGGGGTCTCCGGAGAGCTGTGATTAGCAGCTGACCCACAGGGACAGAAATAAGAGCCCTTCCTCACTCCCTTTCTCTCTCTCTCTCTCACTCTCTCACTCTCTCCCCCCATCCCTGATTCATGCCAGGCTAAAGCAGATTTAAAGGGACATTCACATCAAAATAACAAAGTCAAACTGAAACCTGGGGAAGAATTGAAACCTTACCTGGAATAGTGAAGATCTGATCTACTCGCTCCCAGTAATTGAGGACAGACAATGCATTCTGCATAGAGTTTCTATTTGCCAGTAAACTTTGAACGGTATGATCAAGCTTCTTTTTGAGGTGCCTACACCACAGTGCCATTCGTCCAGTGCCAATAATTGAAAGTCACATATATGACACTGTTTCAAATAGTGATTTAAAAAAAAAAATCAAGTTAAATCTTATCAAATTAAACTGCCTATAACTGAACCATTCACTCATTTATCAACATTTTACCAAGCAGTAAAATATTTAAGGCTATATATTTAAGACTACCATTTCACATCGTCACTGACTGAGTGTTGAGGCAAATGCCTGATGTTTATTCACGTCATTCAGACATGGATGCTTCTTATGTTTAAGACCTATGACCTCTGACATTTCAGCAATTAAAAATAAATGGGTTTGGCAATGTTGAACTATATTTCACCAAGAAATATATTGCTTTAAGGAAGTAACGATGGGAGTCACGAAACATGGGAATTCTAGCAAAATTCCACACAGTTCCCTTATAAGGGCTAATGCAATTGACGAGAGGCTGGATTTCCATTACAATCACATGCAGTAAACAGTCCCGTAAGCCAGGAGTCAAACCAGGGACCCTGGGCTCAAGACATATATGCCCATGTTTTATGTGCCACACTAACCGCGCTGGCTTTTCCTGTCAGACGTCTTTTCCTGTCTCTTCTTTCACACTCATGAATAGGCATAAATGTCAGCACAGAGGTCGGTGCTCGCCTAATTTGGGCTGGCAGCTCAAAGGCTGCATTTACACATGCCATTAACATATGCTTGTTACCTGAACTGTGGTCAGATTTAATTTCGCTGCAGCGCAATTAGGACTGATTCAGAAGACATCGCATCATGCCGCTTTAACTGATTTTATGTTTTGCAGTCATATAGATGGACATTTTTTAAAATCCAGGATCCTGAACCTATTGTTTCTCAAGTGCAGCTCATGAAGAGCTGTGCCTTCCTCCCGCAGCCTCCTCTTATTCCAGTTCCCTCCTCGTCCTCTACCTAAACCTCCCCTCGGCTGATATTGCTGTTGCTTCCCTCTTATCTGTCCCCCGCCTGCCGTCTTTCTTCTGCGTCCCCCCCTTGTTGTTGTGTTTGCCTGGCGGACTGCGCCACACAGCCCACCTTGGGGTGGAAGGGAAGAGATGGGTGGGGGGGGGGCACTAAATCTTTTGATGCAGCCGTTTGTGGTGATAACATCTGAACTTGCTGTGCCTTTGCCAGGCAGCTCTGACAGATGTAGTAGGACCCTTCCTCAGCTTCCAGCTATTGGATATCTATTACCGCTGCTGTCTCTCTCTCTCTCCCCTGCTCTCTCTCTGTGTGTGTGTGTGTGTGTGTGTGTGTGTGTGTGTGTAGTGTAACACACAAATATCTTTATGAACAATCGCACACCAGCATTGGGCCACATGTCTACAGGGGAACACATGCAAAAACACGCACAAAAAAAATCTGAAAACAAAGTCATGTTGCTCATATTCATACATATCCATATCATTTCAACCCATCTTTCCTATTAGAGTTTAGGCACTTTGAGACGCAGTGCTGAAATATGAAGCGCTTTATCTTGCAATCCAGGTACATTTATTCCTGCATGTCAGGGCATGTATGTCCTTGAACTTCTGCGATTGCCCCACACTCTCACACAGACTCGCACACACATGCACGCACACGTGCACGCACACAGTCTGAGCTTGGTTTAGATTCACATTTTATGGACATGGAGACTGACACGCTGGGTCTGGAAATAGAGCTTAGACATCAAGTGACAAAAGCTGCACAAATTGATGCAAAACCAAAGTGTCCCTGCACCCATATGTTGACACATTTCAATGACAGCATGAGGCCTGGCATTATCCGGGATGGAATAATCAGCCATAAGTTACAATCGGATGTGCACTTTCAAGCAGAATGAGTAATATTATGAAAGAAGCATTAGATTTAGCCACACAAAGCAGGTGATTTATACTTTGACAGCTTTTTGATGCTGGTTTTGGACGTCTTCTAAATGTAGCACTTGTGATCCATGTGACTGACAGTGTTTGTGTTCGGCTATGTGCCTGTGTGTGTCTGCTGCTTCCTCCACTGGGGGTCTGAATGTGTGCCATCTGGCTCCTCACGAGGATGAGAGGGCTAGGCCTGTTTGGGTAGGGGGATGTGGGGGTGGAACTGCTGCTTCCTATTATGATGGCTCCTCCGCCCCCAGTACCCTTCCCTCCGTGGCCCCAATAGACCACAGTATCACTTCCTCATCATGCCCGAATAGACAAAACCGTATGCAGACATGCACCATAACGCACACAGGACACATATGGTCTGCATTTGTTCACCTTCTGCCTGTTCATGACCAACACTATTGTTGTAGGTTTCGGGAGCGTGAACTTTAATGAAATCTTTATGGCCTCAGTCAAAACTTTAACTTTGGTTTCCAACAGCATCTACAAACTATAAATGCTTCATAGCACAGTTACTATAAGAACAGAGAAGGGATTTATTTAACAATGCACACAGTAAAAGGTGCCAAAGTATAACATTGATAGCAAAGAAAGCATTTTAGCAAAGAAAAATCTATTTTCTATTTTTTTTCTGCTGCAGAAAACAGTTTAACACAGTTTACAGGTAACAGGATTCTGTTTCATGTTTTTTTTCCCCCATGGAATTTATGTTTTTTTTTTCAAAATCACTTTTTCAATGTAAAAAAATAACGTCTTTAAGAAATTAAAGTGCAGAACATGGTTGAACATGGTTGAAAG
Source organism: Trinectes maculatus (assembly GCA_016785345.1). Lineage (NCBI taxonomy): Eukaryota > Metazoa > Chordata > Actinopteri > Pleuronectiformes > Achiridae > Trinectes > Trinectes maculatus. The sequence continues at coordinate 140,950 of JAFBJQ010000061.1, forward strand.
TGATGTTTACACATACAGTAGGTTGCAGAGTGTTTCCGCCGGTTCAGTGTGCAACAAGTGAAAAACCCAAAAGCAGCATCGAGATACGTGCAAGCAATGATAGCTCAGCATAAGGGGGTGAGGACACAAAGTCTATATGAATTAAGATGATGATAAAATAAGATAAGTAGTAATCAACCAGACAATTAATTAAATTTATTAAAGAAAAAGCAAAGCGCACACAGATAAAAAGAGATGCCAGGTCTAAATCAGCACCCAGTCCACTTACCCCTGTTCTTCAACCAGTTGGCATCATGCGTACCATGAGCAAATGAGATTTAAGAATAGGGGCCTGAGTGCCTGCCAAATTACTGCCAGGCAAGAGAAAATCTTCCTCCAGCTCTACTTCTTCTTCTCTTTTTTATTATTTTTTTTTACACCCACCCATATTTGTCATTCAAACCAGCTTTAATGGAGAAAGATCTATGCATATGTAAGTGACAGAGCTGGAAGCCCATTACCGGCATTCAGTGGAGCACTGTGGAGAGGCCCTCTCCAGGCTTGGATTACTGACCATTAGGGCTTATTTCTGCACCGTCTCCAGGCAATTATCCCCCCCTACCCCCAAACACACATATTCACATCCTCCTCACACATCTGCATCACCCACTCTCTTACCCCCATCACCCCTCCTCAATTTAACCATTTCACATCTTGAAGAGTCACATCTTGGCGCATCTCTATCTGTCTGGATGTTTAATCGTACATGTTGTTCAAACTGCTCCCAGCTTGGCGGCCTCTTAGGGGTGGATTCGCCGTGGCTATGACGAAGATATTAATGATGATGATGATTAGGTTGAGTCAGGAGAAAATAGCTCCCACTGTGTATGCGCACACCTGTTATTAATGTTGTCACCCAGGTTCCGCTTCCTCTCTAATGAAGCAAGTGTCAGAAGAAAAAAAAGAAAGAATGTGAAGAGACGAGAAGGGGGCAGATTTGCATTTTGACAGGGGAAACCTGCAATATGTTTAATAATAGCATGTAGATAATTGTAGATAATAGAGAAAGAAAGAAAGAAAGCAAGAAAAAAAGAACGACATGAAGTTTTGACTGGCTGCTTGTGATTTCTCCTGCAAGTTTCTGATGCTAGTGAAATCAAACACAGTGATTCATAATCCAAAATCATGACAATGTGACACACATTGTCACGATTTTGGATGTGTGATACATCTGTCTAGTGTTGCATCGGTGCCATCAGTAGGGTGGAATCTAATGCTCAGCTGTAAAAAATGTGGTGAGACTCTGACCGTCCTCTTTTGTTCAGGAGTTAATGAGGTTTAAGAGAGTGTTGTGAGTGAGGCTTTGATGGACAAAGTGCAGAAAAATCTTTGTGGTGCTGTATTGACCAGAGGCTGTTGTCAGATTCAAAAACATGTTGTCTGTATGTAATTTGCAAATATTGTAGTGTTGGTGTGACTGACTGACCGACACCACCACCTCTAAAGCAATGCTACATGCAATAATCATATGGGATTTAGATTAACACACACATATGCATATGGGCAAAAATGTGTGTGCGCATGCACACACACGCACACACACGTGTGCGCGCGCACACACACCATTTACTGAAGCCAGTCTATCTCAGATGAAGTCTCCATGATGAAATTACTCCAGTATAAACACATCAAAAGTTGAGCACCTCAATTATTTAAAAGCACGGCGAGTGCATCGTTAAGGACACAGTAATTATCCTCCATCCTAATGAAGTTTTCATTGAGACATCTGCATTATGCTATCTGTCTCCACAGAGATTTAATATTCCCACAGTAGACAGGTAATGCTTACGCCACAGTCATTTATGAGAGAAAAGCATTGTGAAACTATGAAAAGGTGTACTTTTAATCAGAGCCTGACAAAGCATTTTTTTTTTGACTTTTCTGTCAAATGATCGCTGTTCATTTGTTCGCATTACATGAAAAAGGAAACATGTGATAACAGATTCTGTGGACATCGGGAAACCACAGGCATCAGTAGCCGGTTCAGATACAGTACTGCTTTAAGTGCCCAACTTTTAAAGATGCTTTCATCGTTAATGTCTCAAGCAATGATGTAATTACAATGAGCTGATAGAACACCTTTTTTTAACTTAAGAACAGACTGTGCTGTCCTTTCAAAAGGCCTTTATTCTTACGTATTTTACTCAGGTCCTATTGCCAGGCAGGATTTCTGTCAGTGCAACAAAACACGTTTCTTGGGTTTGTATACAGTAGTCTGAAACTTTTTACTTTGATTTTCTGTTCCTGAAAAATTGGACTAATATGGCAGATTAAGTTGAAAACATGTAGACCATACAAAAAGACCTAAACGAAACTAACGTGGAAAACAGCAAGAGGTGTCACATCAATGCTTTAAGTAATTCTTAGTATCAGTGACATAACATGAGTGTTCAGTTGCCCTCCAGTTTTTGTTGGTCTGACTCCATTGTGTGTTTGCCGTGGAAGGAGCAACAGTCCTCTCAGTGATGACACTGTAAAAGCTCAACTCAGCCCCTCATGTCAGAAGTAAAACTTGCATGATTGAAACAAACGCAACGCATTGTAGGGAGGTCGGTCAGAATGGGCTCCTCTTTTTTTTTTCTTTTTTACCTCTGCCCTCTGTGGATCGACCTCTTTTTGATGTCAAATGAGTCCCGGAATAGCTAATTCTTCCCTCCATATAAATTTGGAACTGGTGCAAAAACTCGGTTTGCCTGAGTCCTGGGAGGAAAACGATGCTCTGAGGAAAGCGAGATGAGAGGAACCCAGTGGAAGCCTTTGATCCTGGAAGATATTAGTGAGAACCGAAGAAAAAGGTAGCTAGGGTTGAAAAAAAAAACAACTAATGTTGCACTGACTAAAACTTGGAATCATAATGCAAATCGCATTGAACATTCAGTGATGTTCTTTGCTTTTTTTAAGTCTCCCATTTCTCAATCTCCCATTGTAATCAGAAATACCAGTGGTGTTTGTATTCTCTCTAACCTTGTTACAGGCAAAGAAAAAAAAAGGTTTCTTTTTTTTTTTGGTGTGCAGGCGGGGATGTTGCTGAATATTTAGATCAAGAGAAAATGAGAATTGACTTTCCAAACTTGCTCCAACATATTTATGTGCCTCAAATTAATGATAAAAGAAAAAAATATATATCAAATGAAGGATTATGCAAAGGCACAAAATAAAGCAGGGGGAATAAAAAGGAGGATTAGACCAAAGCTTTTTTAACATCCCCTTGTAAAGTAAGTTTTTTTATTTAAAAAATATATATATAAAAAATACATTGTTATTTTTTCCATCTTTGGTGCATTATTGAATTGTTTCCTCAGGGATGATAGTGTGTGTGTGTGTGTGTGTGTGTGTGTGTGTGTGTGTGTGTGTGTGTGTGTGTGTGTGTGTGTGTGTGTGTGTGTGTGTTTCTTGCTGGGCTGAGCCTCTCTAATGATGCCTTTGTAGGGACGTCAGCACAGTGTTCAAAGAGAGAGCTCCAGCCAGCTGACCCAGCCTTTTACATCCTGACAATGAGCAGCAGTAATTGAAAAGTGTTGTTAGAAAGACACACACATACGCACACACACACAAACACACACGTGCACACACACATCCTTCTTGAGAGTATGATAACTAGCTAATACTGCTTGTTCCAGTGCTCTTAAACAGGCTATAATGCCACTCACTGAGCCCCACCTGTTTAGCATGCTAACAAGCTAGCCGAGCCATTCCATTAAGCCGCTGTATCACAGGCTAATGCACCGCACACCCTCTTGTCCATCTAATGGGGGGTTATGCTAATAAGCTAACAAGTGTCATTGCCGTAATGTAACATGGCCTAATGTCTTATAGCTCCCATATTATAAGTTTATGCTAACAAGCTAGCAATCTCAATCTGCTACAGTGATAAGGGCCTAAAGCGGTACACTGCAGACTGTTGAAACGCAAGTTAAAATGCCAACGACTTTGTGCCTCATTCCATTACTGTAACATGAGGTAATGCTAATCAAACAGCCCTTATTACTGGCTTTAAAACCAGGGGACTAGGGGAACAGATAGATTTATCGTTTCAAGACTAAGATGTTGATATTGGGTGAGTTAAATTAAATTTAGATTTTTTTCATTATTCCAAATAAAAAATATCAAAACATACATTCAGTTTAAAAAAATGGAAGTCTTATTTCCATAGAGTTTATTTTAGACCTAAAAGCCTCAGCATTTATATCTGATTATTCAGACACGAGACATCAATATCAATGTTTGAACCCAGAATAATCACAAAACCTGAAATGGTGTCTTAAAATCAAGTTATGTTCAGGTTTAAAATGGACAATCTGTGTTTTATTTACAGCGTGTGAGGGTGATTAAACATAGAGCACCTATTCGACAAAATTGAGAGCACAAAACTAAAGGGCTGATGTGAATCCCTTGCAGTATTTATTATGAGGTGCATAGATGAAGTTTAAAACTTACCATAATATAACAAACAAATAAATAATAACAAATATTTTTCAATGGAATCAATTCTAAAAAGGTCCCATGAACTAAAATTATAAATAATAATATTACAAATGTATGTATCTTACTATGCACCAGTGTTTGAAAAATGTCCTTGCAACATAGCTGCAGTCAGACCTGTCTCCTCCATAAAGCTTCTCAGGTTCTGCCTGGCCAAGGGAGGTGATATCGCACAGCAGCCTCCTTGGCCTCGGTATAGATAGATGTGTGCACTTGGCATCACATCCACCCATCCTTTCATGCTCTCTGTCTCCCTACTCTTCTCTGCCCCCGCCACCCCACGCCACACACTATCCAAATAGAGAGATCTGGAGGAGGTGGGGTGGCAAGGTGGCAGGCGCCCCAAATGTAAAGCGCACACAATCACTCAGATACAAGTGGCACCGCTAAAAATTGCCTTCATATATCAGCTTATGGTTTACGTGCTGTGGCAGAAAGGACGGCAAAAGGTCAGGTGGAAAAACATATAGACGTGTCAGAGCCACTGCTCGGGGCGCCGGAGCTCTGGGCTGATGGCTGAGGAGATGTGTTTGTGTGTGTCTTTGTGTGTAAAAGTGTGTGCGTGTGACAAACTCAGGAATGCCAGAGCAGTGTTTGATGAGGGCCCAGCATGTGTGCGTTTGTTTGCTCCTGTGTGCGTATTTCAGGACCAGCTACAGAACACCACACAGACACACAAACCCACAAGCATCACACACACACACACACACACACACACAAATTAATAAAGAAAAAAAAACATAGATTATCACAAATTAAGTATGCACATATATTTTCCAATCACACAAAAATGCTAAACCCCAACACCACAGGCACACATCATCATGAAGCATTGTCCTTCTTCAATCTATACTTCCATCGTTAAAGTTCTGTAGCAGTACTTTAGCTTCATTAACATGTATTAATCATATGCATTGTATATCCACTTAATTGCTGTGGGTTATTTGTTTCATTAGGGATTGACATATTCATAATCTAATGGAGAGTTTGATTAGTTTTCCCCACAGCTAAACCAATCAAATGTTAAGCCCACCGTTGGGGAAGCAGTGCTGCTTTATTTCAAAGTAAGCGGCACCATTAGGTAAAATAAAGTGACGAAAGTGTAAATAAGTTACATGATGTATGCATTAAACAGTTTATATGTTAAAAAATGTCACCATCAATCAGGTTTTAGACATGTGCTTTAGGATGTGGTTGTCTTTGCACATTGTCAAGCGGAAACTTATAAAACTTATCTTGAACTGGTAGAAGCAAAGCCTGTGAACACGTTTATGCTCTAGCTTTGCTGCGCTTAGCCAACGCCAAATGAAACCTTTGTGTTTGCATGCAGCGGTAATCATTGTGTAAGCAGCCACGTGAACTCATGTATAGACGAGGCACCTAGATCATATATGGTGCAATTTTCCTTTGAAATCAAAGTTTTAATTGAAAACCGCAAATATAATATTGACCAATAATCTGAAAATAAAACATGGACCTTTTCTTCCCACGATCACTGTGACAGTATTTGGTGATATGACAATAAGTGTGTGCACACTCATCCACACTCTCACACATATTCTCTCTGCACTCTGCACTATTACACTACACACACACACAGGTATTGGCTGGATACTGTAACCTCTTCGTCGACCTCCGCTGACAAGACAGATCACTCCATTCATCTGCGGGTGAGTGCACCGAACGCTCCATTCATCTGCGGCTGAGTGGATCAGGCCGACCAGTATTTTTCACACTACTGGCCCATGATGCATCTGGGGCTCTAGAGGAATGTCACTGGCCTGAATGCCCTGATCTGTCATGAGGCCTTGGCTGCCACACCACTCTATACACGTTGACACGCACACACGCACACACACACACACACAGCATGTCGCAGGGTGGCCTGTTAGCTCAGCCCAGTCAAAATGATTTCATTACATAGGAAAACAGAAGATATCACTTACTGTACTCAAAGACATACATTCATTTAAAATTGTGATACATACTAAATGTCACTAAATGGTTTATTGTTTTGTGCAATTATCCATACAGTCAGTCCAGTGGCAGCATTCCAATGTACGAAATCCTGTAGATGCTGGTCATTAAAACATTTGAAAGGAGTAAAAGTGTGATCTCAGTGGCTTTGAACACTGCAATGGCTAGAGTGGACAACAACAAAAGACCAAACTACAGAGGGAATACAACACTGAGACCCACTCCTGTCAGTTAAGAACAGAAATCTGAGGTCACAGTGGGCTACAGCAGCTTTCCAGTTTTTCACTCAGACTGGTCTTTAAATATAGCGTCTTTTTGCGGAATATTAAATTTGGAATAAAATTAATTTTTGAATAAAATGTAGTCTGTAAGGTTTCATACAGAGTAGGACAGGAGGATTTGCACATATAAATATTAAGATGTACTGACCTGTGAACAAGGGTACATGGGGTGTTCTAATCTTTGCAACATGCATCCTCGAGTTTGTGACCACAAGGTTCTAGTGTCCATAAGTGTAATTGCATGAAATTAGTGCTCATTTATGGGTTGGGAATATTCTTCTTCCTTAGCTAAGTAAACTTCTTACAAAACACCTTAGATCTTCTGCAAAATGCATCATCACAAAGCTGAAAACCAGACTGTTTGTCCCAACAGTATGTAAAGTGGTTAAAATGAGCTCAACCTTATACATCTACAGCCATAAAATATCACATACACATTGCTAGAGCACCAGTGTTCAGTCGATACAATTACTTTCCTACATGACATTTACTTTACAGTAATTCAGGAAAATGGTCCTCACAAGGACCATTTTACTGCATTATTGTGTCACTTAGGCTATTTAAAGTACAGCTTGCCGATAATATAGACATAACTTTTCATAAGTAATCTTCACGACCAAACTCACAACCTTCACCTGTAGTGGAGTATTCTCACAGTGTTATATTTTTTATGAAAGCAAACTCCATAGTTTTTCCGTTGTTTATATCCGCAATGGCATTTATGCTTCTTGATAATGTGACTCAAACATAATCTGTCATTATGGGATGACTATTAATTGCAGTATTTATGAAATGCGAACAATACCCAAATAATGATGAAGTTAAAATTTTCCAGTCTTACTTTAATACAACCTCCAACATCATTTGACATCAGACTGAAGCTCTTTGTCTTTACCTACATGGAAGGAAGTAATTTAATTCAGATTTTATCTTATTTAGATTGGATACTCCTAATTCATGCAATCTTAATGAGCGTGAGTGTGTATGACTGTATACAACAAACAATACTGCAAACAATATTTATGATTTTGGAGTACACAAAATAACATTACGCGTAGACACATTCAAAAAGCAACAAAACTACTAAGATGTATGTTTCAAGTTTGTATAAGCCTAACCTTAAGTCATACTATAATTAGATGTTGATGCCAAAAGTCAATAATGATGGAAGCAAAATCAAAATGTGAAATATAGAATGAGGACAGATGATAATCATAAAGATTGAGTGCATCTAATTCCATCACTGTCGGTCATATATGTTTGATAATTAGGCATTTGAATAGCAAAACACTTATTTGCCATTTATGTGGTGGGGCTATGCAGTTTTTTTGGCATATGGCTTGATATTTGAACACCCAGATGGATAAGGCTTCATTCCAAAACAAGGCATCAGAAAACATATCATCACACAGACATCAACATCAGTCGTAAGATAATACCTATTTCCTTGGGCTGTTTTTTTATAAATTTTTTTATGCATCAGTCTTGTCTTCCTCTAAACAGAAATAATGAAACAGGCCTTCAAAGTTATTTGGTTTTGGCATGGATTCACTGTTGTGTAAGTCAGAGATCTACAGCATCATTTTTAGTTTAGTTTAAACATGACTGTGGTATATCAAATGATGATCACATAATGGTAATAAAATGAGTGACCTGTTAATTGAACCAATCAGAATTCATTTAAAGAGTCTTGTCAAATGACTGAAATGTTACTGTATGACACTTCTGGAGCGTGGGTCACAGTGAGGGAAGATTAGCACTGTGATACTTACAGGTGAATTATGAACACCTCAGTGGACTGAAGGAGCAGCCCTGGGGACTGACTGACCTGAAGATTCAATGCTGAACAACTCAAGCATTCACTGTGACCTGGCTGACACCAGCTGAAGACACAGAGCGAGAGAGAGAGAGAGAGAGAGAGAGAGAGGCTGGGGATACAGCTACATGTGTTTGGTCCCCAGCTCCTTCAACTTACCATTATGCCCCATTTGTAACTGAGTCATCTGGAGTTTGGCGACGATAAAGAGGGAAATGCTGAATCAGTGGACTACTCACAACTTTTATCACAAAAATATCCACACACAAGATGACACATTTCATGGCATATATACACATGCACTTTCTAAACAATGACCCAAATCTACACCTATAGAATGCTTAAGTAAAATAATCTTGTCAATGAAATTCATTTCCTTCTCTTGGAGGCTTGAGTATGCTATGTGCCAGTCTATTCAATAGGTTATTAACTATCTTGACCGTAAAACCTTTTTTTGATCTTGGAAACCATACAGTGAATTGCTGATACACAAGGTTTAAATCAAAACCCCATAGTCAACACCAGCAAATATGTTCAGAAATAGAGACTTACAGTATTTACCATCACATGAAACTTGGAGTGGCAATTGATTGTTATGGACTTTGGCAGTGGTCATTCAAATGTCTTGCTTGATCTCGCATCTACTGATTCCAGGTTGATTTCCTGTCCAGTGAATGCTGTGTTCATTCTCCATTGGTTCTTGATGTGTCAGCATTGTTGTGTTCCTCACATATTTTGCAGATTCTGCAGAAATCTTAAGATTTTTTAATTTTTTTGGTAAATGCAGAGTCTTTAATGGTAACTATAATCTGTATCTTTCATCAGCGTCTGCCCTTTTGATTTTCCTTGTATCCAAGTGGAAATTTTGACCTGACAGAAGCAGTTCATCACAATCTTCAGTAAACACGAGGGGTACAATGAATTTCCAAAGCCTAATGGTCAGTGCCTAATGTACATAAGCATCAGATGGACCAATGAAGACAGGGAAATAATACTGGCCAAGAGGCAAGAATATGTGGGTCTCTACAATAGTACAAACTTGTTTAATATATGAATAAAAAACAAATTATTCAACAAATTATTCAAAACAAAACCAAAGTCTCTATTGCTTTGTCTTCATTTTTGCAATGCCTGCTAATCTTTCGTTTGACCTCTGATGGTCTCATTTGTAACATTGTCAAAGGGCATATAAGGAAAGACAGAGAGAGATGTCAAGAGATTTCTGGATTTGTAAGCAGAAAGAGGATATTTGATTCTTAGAAGTGTGGAGAGATTGTTATATTTGATATAATTTGGTGAGAGACAGGATGGGGATAGATTGGTGGAGGGATGATGGTGACCAGTCAGGGGAGAGTTTGTGAAGCTGAAATAATGATGATGCTGATAAAGTGCAGAGCAAGCATCCAGTGGCACAGCTGGCAGCGTCTGGCAAAGGTAGCCCAGTTAGCCCAGCTAGCCGGACCACGCACAGATGCCCATTTACTGCCCCGCTGATGACACCCTTGGGGCATGACACACACACACACACACACACACACACACACAGATATATATGTATATGGACACACATATTACACATGGAAACATAGACATGACCACACATGCGGACAAAAGAGACTCACGTACAAACACACACCTGAACCATATTTTGATTTTAGCATATGAACATGCACACACACACACACACACACATGTGCATATCCAGCTGCTGCTCTCTCGCTTTATATTTCTTGCACATTCACAGACACACATGCACACAAACACACACACACACACACGCACACACACACACACACACATACACACACACACGCACACGCACACACACAAGCACACATGCCAAAAAGAACTGACTCATGTCCAAACATCACTAAACGCATCATTTCCACAAAAAATGTCCCCGCTCACAAACACAAGCACAAATGAACACAAATCTCATGCTGCTTAGTCTGTATGTTGCAGCCACTCACCACACAAACCCTGTGACTGTCCACACACACAAACACACACTTACACACAAACTGCAATTCTCACCTCAGGGCAGATATGTGCTCAGATGTTTCCGGGGCAGTGGGCAGTCACGAGTGTGTGTGTGTGTGTGTGTGTGTGTGTGTGTGCGTCTGACAGCTGTTTGTGTGCATGTCCATGAGTCTGTGTGTGTGTTGGCGCAGTGCCCTAATTTGACAGAGCAGGAGCAGTGGTTGATCCCCAGTACAGTTGATTTGGCTTGATGTTGACCCTACAGGCCTTGTCAGCTCCAACATGCTCCCTGTCTCCTCATGTAGCTCGACACAACACTGAGTGGACAAACACACACACTCACACAAACACACATGCACAAAAACATGAGAAAGATTTCTTTATTGTTGCACACCAGTTTTATGCGTTATTAAATTTACACATGTTTCAAAAGATGTTTTGTATTTTGTTGGTATTTCAGACTGTCTGGATGGAACAGGCTGTTGCATCTCATACAGTATATACATCAATTGTAAAAACATATTGTCTATACACTTACCTTTGTGCAAAAGATTCATATTTTTGATTGTAAGGTACTTTAAATTCAAAATCAATTTTTATTTTTCTACCCATATTTGCAAATCACAGTTTTCCTCACAGGACTTAACAAAGGGTGGACAGGGTGTGACATCCTCTGACCTACACCCTCAGCAAGGGTGAGGAAAGGGTGAGGAAGGTGCCAAAAAAATCCTTTTATCAGGGGAAAAAACACAGGAACCTCCTGGAGAGTTGCATGTTAGGGTTTGTTCTCCGAGGATGGACAGAAGTGCAATGGATTCTGTGTGTTGTTTTTGTAGTTTGATTTTAAGCTGCCTTCATATAAGTAAGAAAGGTATCCTCGTTTGTGAGGTGAAACTCACAAATGAGGTGGCTACAATATAGCCACTGGCTAGTCTATTGTGAGGGACAGGAGACAAAGGCGTGATCACATTGACATGTTCAATTGATCGTGCTACCATCAAATGCAGCAACAAACCTGCAGAGAAATGTTCCTCACATTTTTCACAAAGAAACGAAGGAAAAATGTTGTGACAGAATATACTGTTGGTGTGTGTTTAAAGCTTGATCTGTGTGTGTTTGTGCACATGTGCTTGAGTGTGTATGTGTCTGCATGTGTGTGAGTGTCTTCATCGATAAACAGAGGGCCAGGGCTAATTTTCCAACCCAGTGAGGTTTTTAAATGGGTAGGAGAACCTCTGCATGCCTGTCACTGCTACACCACTGTTTCAGTACTCTCTGCTCGTGTGTGTGTGTGTGTGTGTGTGTGTGTGTGTGCGTGCGTGTGTGTGTGTGTGCATGTGTGTGTGTGAGAGAGAGAGAGAGACATATTGCTATCATAGCACTAATGGTACCATGACTGCTACTACTTGTACTGCAGGTGTTACAGCTGCTAATCATTATAACTACAGTATTTCTATTGATACTTAATATTTTATTATTCTTCTGATTATTATTATCACATTTCTTACTGATCCTGTCACTCGTACTTCTCTAACGTTTGTCTTCTTTCACCATCACTAATACTTACTATGATTTTTAGTACTGGTACATGTACATTTAGTAAATGACTATAGCTCCAATGTCAAATTATACTACAGTAACTACAATTACATCTACTACTACATGGAAGAGTACTGCCAATAATACTGCTACTACTGGCACAGTTGGTGCAATTACTATTACTAATACAACTATGAACACTGGTAATGCTTCTACTATGACAAGTACTAACTGGAAAAAAAGCTGATTTCTATGGCCCTGTAATAATTACTTTATACAATTATTCTACAAAAAAATGTGAATTCAGTGTTTTTCCTTTATCAATCTAGAAGAAGAAGAAAGAAGAAACACCTTTAGTAGTCTCTCACAGGGAAATACATTTTCTGCATTCCACAGTACAATACAAACAGTTAGTACAAACAGCATGCACCTGCTGAGCGGGAGGTACATCAGAAGGAGCGCCTGGGGAGCAAGTTTGGGGGGTTAAAGGCCTTGCTCAAGGGCCCTACTATGACAAGTACTAACTGGAAAAAAGCTGATTTCTATGGCCCTGTAATAATTACTTTATACAATTATTCTACAAAAAAATGTGAATTCAGTGTTTTTCCTTTATCATTCTAGAAGAAGAAGAAAGAAGAAACACCTTTAGTAGTCTCTCACAGGGAAATACATTTTCTGCATTCCACAGTACAATACAAACAGTTAGTACAAACAGCATGCACCTGCTGAGCGGGAGGTACATCAGAAGGAGCGCCTGGGGAGCAAGTTTGGGGGGTTAAAGGCCTTGCTCAAGGGCCCATGGTGGTGGATGGCAGTGGACAGATGGCGTCAGCGCCTCTCCGATTTTCAGCCAGTCCGGGATATAAACCAGCAACCTCACGTTCCCAAGCTTGTTGGCAGGCCTGGTCTGGGATGGTGGCGCATCAACCAAATCTCTGGCAGAGCTGGAATTCGAACCAACTCTGGGTCCCAATCCTCTAGGCTCTTCGACATCACCTCCCCAATCAACCAATCAAATTGTATTCGTGTAGCCTATAATTGCAATTATGTCTCATAGGGCTGCTGTGGAATCATCTCGCACACGTGGCAGAGGTCAGAGGATGTCGTACCCTGTACACGTTGTTAAAGCCCTCGTAGCCCTTTTTGTGAATATGGGCGATACAAATAAAGAGAGACAGTGAGTGAGAGAGGGAGGAAACTACCTGCAGGCTGGGAGTGGTCTCATGTATATAAACCCACTCGTCTTCCTCCTCCTGCATCAGACTCTCTCTCTCTCTCTCTTCTTCATACCTGAGACTCAACCTGACAGGTAAGCTGACGTGGTCTGAATTATTGAATACTGATTAGTGATTGACTCTGTCCAGGTTCTTCACACATTGAAGAGTTTGTGTGTCTGTTGTGTTATTGGCAGGATGTTGTGATCTTCTTTTATCGATAACCTGATAATGCAGGAAAATGGTGTGGAGATTGTCACAGACGCAGCGATCTGTGGGCTAGAGTGTCACAGTGTGTTGGCCAGCACACCTGGCCTGCAGAACATCACGGTAAACACACACACACACACACACACACACACACACACACACACACACACACACACACACACACACACCTTCTTCATGTGTCTGTGACATTATCACATTATTACAGTAAAAATGGATCAGTGGAGTGACGGCTGCAGCTCAGAGACACAATGTCTTGTTATGCCAGTGTGAGTCAGCAGATAGAGTTGAACCAGACAAACCAGAGATGCCATCTTTAACATGAGCCGCCCTCAGTTAAAGAAGTGTCTAAACCTAATTTGTCTAATGAAGTGTCTAAACCTAATTTAGACACTTCAATCCACTTCAAAAACGGGGCACTCTGTTTTTCTGTCTGCCTGGATGGATCGGTATCCCCCTCGGCACTTCTTCCTTGTGGTGTTGCCCAAGGGTCCATTCTGGGGCCTACACTTTTTTCATAGAAAATATAAAATCTCTTTCCATTGCTATGCAGATGATACACTAATTTACATGCTAGTAAAACATAATAATGTCCACTCTTTTAAACATTTACTAGACTGTTTAGAGGACATCAAAGCCTGGATGGCTCTAAACTTCTTAAATTTTAATGAAAATAAAACTGAGTTCCGAGTCTTTTGGCCCAGTTCAGCCGGTAATGCATATGAAGATCTAGGCCCTGTTGAACCTAATGTCAAAGACTCTGCAAAAAATCTTGGTGTCATTCTAGACTGCACGGCCACATGAGAAACCTGAATTGTGTCAGAGGGCCACACAGTAGCTGGGTGGTGTCACGTACATCGCAGCTCTCATCCAAAGCCAGACAAAAACAGTCAAAGTCGGACAGGACATGTTAAAAAAAAAAAAAAAGTCGGACTCTCTGTTCTTCAGATTAAGCTTTACCTTTCATTTCTGAGAAAGAAATACTTGGCAGTCCATGTGTTGTTGAAAACACGGCATTCGTTACCAACTTTTCTCTTCTTAGTGTGAGCCGACATCTTGAGGGTAACCTGGCTAGCATCACTTATCACTGTTCACCTTCACTCACAACACACGCACGCACATACGTCGATATGGAAGTAATACAAACGTAAATGTAAACGCTTTTCAAAATAAAATTTCAAATTTCAAAATAAAAGCAGCATGTAAGCATGACACAGATATTTGTTTAATTTATGTTGTAATTTATGATTGGCCTCATGCGGGCCGGACAGAGACGTAGAAAGGGCCGGATGTGGCCCGCGGGCCGTAATTTGCCCAGGTCTGGTCTAGCACCTTCCTACATATCAGGTCTGCTAAAAGTTCACACACCATCTAGGGCTCTTAGGTCTGCCGACCAACTCCACTCATCCCTCTAGGCCAAAAAGCAGAGGTGACTGGCCTTTGCACTCGTTGCTCTTTAAGCTTTGGAATGAGCTGCCACTGTACATACACCTGGATGTCTCCTTGGCAGTTTTTAAATCTCACCTCAAAACCCATTTTTCCGTCCTGGCCTTCAATACTGCGTGAGTGTCTTATTTATTTATCTGTATTTATTGTCATGCTTACTTTTTGTTGTCCTTTCTCTTTGTCTACCAAGTCTTATTACATTCCTTGTCCAGCTGTTGTTGTTTTTAAGGTGCTTTATAAATAAATTGATATGACTTGACTTGAAGGTAATGTACGGAATATTTATGGCATAGCCCGTTAATGAATATGTGTTTGACAAAAATGAGTACAGACCTTTTTGTTTATTGAAAAAGAAGAAGAAACACCTGTATTAATCTCACAATGACGAAATTAATACGTTAGTACATAGCAAGGCACGCACATGTGGAGCAGTAGGCTGCCCCACAAGGTGCGAATCTGGGGTTAAGGGCCATGCTCAAGGGCCCAAGGTGGTGGATGGCAGTGGACAAATGGTGACGCCTCTCCCGATTTCTCTGCCAATCCGGGGTATAAACTGACAACCTCGCATTCCCAAGCTTGATCGTGACCTGGGTCTGGAATGGTGCTGCATCATCCAAGTCTTCAGCTGAGCTAAGGTCTGAACCGGTGACTTGGTCCCAAGCCCGATCCTCCAGCCTCTTCGCCAACACCTCCCCAAAATCACTGTATAATGAAATTTATAATCAAGTTTACGTCCTCTGTTTTTTTAATGTTTACAGTGAAGAAACAAGCGTTTGATTTGGAATGTGCAGAAATGATGTGGTGACTTGTTTTTCTGTTCTTCAGTTGGTTCGTGCTTCAGGCCAGATTCGACTATAACCGTCTGTCTCTGTCTGTCTCACCCTCAGGCGGACGAGATCAAGAGGCTGGCTGGCGACAGGTCGGACTTTGGAGATAATGGTCCGTTCATCGCGGGCATGAAGTACAGGTTGCTCACAGATTCAATGGATGATGAAAAGTCTCGCTGCCTGCATTTGAAAACTCTCGCAGACACTGAGGGAAACTCCAACTGTGTGTGTGTGGGCAAGGGCCGCAAAGGTAACAACAACAGTCTGAACAGTTGTGCCTAAATGACATATTTTATCCTGAAGTATTGTCGGCGCTTGTGTCCTGCATGTGGCAGGAAGTCACTGCAGCAATGTAAACACATGCAACTCGATGTGTGTTTGCAAACATGACAACCTTAGTTGCTGGTTGATGACTCAAACAATATGTTAGCATGTTAGCATGCGCCAGGTTTTTTTTATTTAAATCAACCATTTACGATGTCTCTGTCTCCACAGCTCTGGTCATTGCTAAAGGAACCAGTGGTACATTTGTAAGCCTCGTCAACAGGGTCATTCCCCTGGTTGAATACCTGCACGTCAGCCAAATGTAACAGGAGCTGGTCATCATGAGTGGACCCACCATGAGTGGACCCACCATGAGTGGACCCACCATGAGTGGACCCACCACTCAAGATGGCTGCCACCTCCTGACCTCTGTGTTGGTGCTGTGGTTTGAAGCAGGTAGGCAATGATACTTTTTGTTCAATCACAGCCCAGTAAAGGAAAACAACACATCTGAAAAATAAAGACCCACATGTATCTTTATTACAACGTCTCTGTCACGCTCTCTTTTCTATGTTCACGTGTGTGCGTGTGTGTGTGTGTGTGAGAGGGAGAGAGTGAGAGTGTCTTTGTCTTTCGTCTTTTCCCTCCACCAGTTCGGCACTTCCATCTGTCTTTCATTCTCTCCTTGTCTGTAAGAAATACTCATACTGTCCTTTCTTTGGTTTCTTGTTTGTGTGCCTTGATTTCAAACATTACTTTTTATGGATAGAGAAAGTGTGTGTGTGTGTGTGTGTGTGTGTGTGTGTGTGTGTGTAGGTGTGTGTGTACGTATGTGTGAAAGAGAGAGAGATTTCGTGTGTGTCTGTGTGTGTGAGAGAGAATGTGGATGGCTGTGTGTCCATCCTGCTGTCCCTGCTGGGACAGATCCCCTGAGGTAAAGGCCAGACTTTAATCCCTAGGTCCATCTAATCTCCTCATATTCACATCTCAGATTAACACACACCCACACATACAGACATAGCAGTTTGTCGGTCATTATCATCTCCTGTGTGTGAGTGTTTGTGTGTGTGTGTGTGTGTGTGTGTGTGTTCGTGTGTGAAAGAGTTTTGAAACTCATTCCCTCCCGACTGCAGGAGATTAATTGTTAAAAAATTAAGCCTGTCTCGGGCCGGCGACCTGAGGGTCAATTCTTTCCTCGCTTAACTGAAATGCACACACACACACACACACACACACACGCACACACACACACACACACACAAACACACACACACACAGATCCTAGTGCCATCTGCCCTGGGGCGGCTGGCCAGCGATGTCAGCGTGGTAAGAAGGGTGGGATCACAAATGAGAACAGCATGTACTATGTGTTTTAACATCAAAGGTGACTGGGTGCAATCACACACACACACACACACACTCAAGCTGTCCATATAAGAAACAGTGAATGGTGACTGTGGTCACTCTCTCTCTGTGCTTGCTTTCTGCTCAGGGTAAAACCCGTCAGAGGCAACCAAAGAGGGCAGTGAAACGGGGAAATTTCTCAGCCAGGCCACATGAACGCAGACATAAACACACTGACTAATGAAACTCAGGCCTGGAAAGTGTGTGTGCTTGTGTGTGTGTGTGCGTGCACGAGTGAGTGTCTGTGTGTTCCCTAAGTAGCACCATCTGGGCAGAGGTGGCACCAGAGATGTTTACTAGAGGCTTTAGCCCATCAACTTATTGTCAACAGTTCAAGGGACTGTCAGCGCCCACGCTGTGTGTATATGTGTGTGTCTGAGGCAGAGAGCGAGAGCGAGCATGTCTGGAGCGGGTTAGTGGTTAGGGGCACAGAGCGAGCAAAGAACTGAAAACAAAGGCGATATGTGGAATCTGACATTGACCTCCTCGATCGAAGGAGCTCAGATTATGTTCGCAGCAACCAGAAACATAAGTCATAAGATGGTTATAACATGTCTAATAAAGGCGTGTGAGTTGAGGCCACAGAGGCTCGTCCAAAAAAAATACCACACTAATTGATGTCATTGACGTGCTCCTTCTTTATTTATTAACCCTAATATTGCTGAGATTACTGTGTGAAAATGAACTGATGTATTTATGTATTTTAGTTGCGGGGAAGCTTTATCACTGTGTCTTCCAATTCAGTTCATTTAGACTTTAACGCCATCTGACAAAACATTTCAGGTATGATACATAGTCAAGCTCACATTGGTGTTGATAGTAATGATGTGTAACTGTGGGTGTTCAATAACACAACTGAAGAGGAACTATGGTGATGTGCGAGTGGTGTTCATCAGTAATCTGTGACAATACTGAGGGTGCAGGTAAAGGAGAGCACACAGGCTGACCACAACTGACCACACCTTTCCATCAACCAGGACGTGGTGATGGAGTCACTGGGCAGTGAGTCCAGTTTGAAGTTACACTGAGGTGAAACTGGTGCAGCAAATGTTGGAGGTGCTGTTGGATGTGCGTTCAGGGGTTCAACAGGATTAGGTTATGCTAAATTACTAAAGCTGTGTTAAAAGATGGTGAAAAAGCAGGGCAGTGTTTGCATGTTCACCTTGTGCTGCTGCCAAGTAAAGTGTTAGTAATAGCCGCAGGGTGCACAGTGATCGGTATGAAAGCAAAGTTCAGCCCAAATTTCTAAAACTGCTTATTAAAAAGAGGAATGTTTTCATTTTTTGAAAGCTACTCTACTACTCCATTACATCAGCATCACATTACATCAAACAGTGTGTCACCTCACACTGGACCTTTACCATTACATCATATGTTGGACTGAAAAGAAGTAAAAAGTTTGAAACCTTTGCTCTTTTATTGGTCCTGCATAAAGCTAAAAGACTTTGTACCCTGCTCTTTGGTTGTAATTGCTGGGTATGTTTTCAGATCAAACTAAGTTAAGCCATTTGGACACGACATAAGTTGAGTTAATGCAATTTGCATATTAGGCATGAATGTTGCAATTCTAATGGAGGGCTTTCCTGACATGTGAATGCTGGTAGAGCAGTGGTATTTATTAGGAACTCTAGACAAAGAAATCAAAAATTCAGGAGTAAATCAGTGATTTCTCCCTTTAAATTTGTCCACAGTCATTTAATAATAATAATAATAATAATAATAATAATAATAATAATAATAATAATAATAACATGCCTGAGCTGACTTCTCAGACTGATCACATGTATCTTTTACTATAACTACGATGTGTCTCGGCTTTTCTTTTTTTTTCGTCTCCCTTCTCCCTGTCTAACTTCTGACAAATGTTCTTCTGTCTGTGGCTGAGCTGGCACTGGGGAATAGTGGTGTATCTGCGTGGCCTGAGTCCAAGACAAGCAGAGTCTAATTTTCAGTGGTGCCCTCGCACACTAATGCTAAACACACGCCACTGTCACACAACAAACGACACCGTGTCCTCACCGCCTGGCGGCCCACCCAGCTCGGAGCACGGAACACTGTTTTCTCCACTGATTCTATCCTCTTCTTCTTCTTCCTTTGGTTATTTATTTTGTCCTGGATTTTTTCTTCTACGATTGTGTGTGTGTGACAAATAAAAAGATGAAGAAGGCGGGGAGGTGTAAAAACTCAAGCATTGGTAAAGTTACAGAAAAATTAAATCAAGAGAAAAGGACTCCTTTAAACTTAATCTCCCTCTGACACTGTGGCTTCACATGGGCTCTTGACTCGATCCTGGACATTTAAACATTCATCTCTGGCCTACACATTAAAACCACATCATATCGCTGATTTCTTTCAGCACTTTCCCATTAACTGCCACTTTGAAGTTGCGTTTCAGCTGACACTGCAACTTTGCTCACCATCTCTTGTGTTTATTTTTGAGTAACTGTAACTGTAGATTTTCCAGTGGAGTGTAAAGTGTCCTCAGAAAATTAAGTCTTTTTATGTTTAAAAATAAGGGTGAATCATACACCCTTGATGCTTCATGAATATAAAACACTGTTATACTGTTATACACGCTTTTATGTGTGATGGAATAAACGTCTCATACATGATTAGTATTGATGTGTTTGCTATTTATAGTAGCGTTTGTGTCTGTCTATGCTTTGGCCAGTGCAGTTGGTTTATTTTTTTAAAGAAGATGCGTCCTTGATCTAAATGTCTTTCACCATTTTGTTTCCTACTGTGTTTTATAAAGCCCTTCACCATAATATGAGTAACCCTCTGATTGGATAATCTATATAGTATCCAGGGTATGGAACTATGTCATGTTCGTCTCAGCTGTTTTTTTAATACTTTTATTCACCACCAATATTATTCAAAAGGTCATGAGTGCTGTCGACCAGCAACATGTCACATACTGATGATTTGCATCAATTCCAATAACTCACTTGTCTGAAATGTTTGAACTTTTTAAGCATAAAGACAGAGAGATCCCAATCAGGGAGGGACACCATGTGACCATAGCTGACAGGTGAGCACGGATCCACTTCATAAGGGACTGAAATCAGTACAAACATACTTACTGCTTTAATGTAGCAGCTTTGACAAAGGAAAATCAAATAATCAAACAATTGCCAGAGACTCACATTTTACAAAATGGAACTATAGACAAGGGAATTCTATCTGGATATATTGTACTTAACATAACCAAATTACCTAACACATGCATTCAGTGATTTGTCCTTGGTAGATGTGTTTTGTTGTTGAGTTTTGATTTCCTAGTAGTATTGCATTTGACCCCCCACCCCCTTCTCTCTCTGTGTGAGAGCCATTCACCTGCACTCTGTGGATCTGCAGGGGCCGCAGCTGTAGTGCCCTTCATACTCAAATACACACATGAACACACTCTCCCCTGTGTCCCTCTGCCCTGGGTATTAACTTCCCTCTCAGTAGCAGCTGGAGTCACACTGCAGTGAAACCTCTCGGTACCTGAAGGCATCACACATACACAGCACATCACATAAGGCCCCATGCAATGTCTGTTTTTGTCTTAGGGTTAACCAAACTAAAACAGTTTTCATAAAGCTGTAACGCAAATGTCCCAGGACCAGTTTGTGTCAGCTCACTGAAAGAAAAAAAAAAACATTTTAAAATAGACAAGTCCATTCTGTACTAAACGTGTCAGACATCAAAACAAGCCTCTTTGCTGTTAACAGAGGTTGTTCATGTCCATTAGAGCCTGAGGCCAATCACAAGGGCACTTGGTTTGTTCACATTCTGCATTCTGTTTATTTCTCTGCTCCATTTGTATAAATCTGACCGTGTGTTCTTTTAACATTTTGTAGAATATAAATAAATATATATATATATATATATATATATATATAGATATAGATAGATAGATAGATAGATAGATAGATAGATAGATAGATAGATAGATAGATAGATAGATAGATAGATAGATAGATAGATAGACAGGATATTTTGTATTGTTTGTACAACAAGTCCAAAAACAATAGCTAACATGTAGAAACCAAAGGTCCAAACCCCTCCTCTACTGAATCTTTTACAACATCTTATTGTTACAACTTTAAAGTGTTGTCATACTTCTGCTGCATGCGAATGCATGTGTGGGTTTTACTGGTATCAATCTGCACTGTGATTGTGCGTCCATAAAATCCACACCAGCAGTGACCAAGTCAACCCAGGGCTCTATCCGTGTGTGTGCGTG
The DNA here is from genome assembly GCA_016785345.1 of Trinectes maculatus. NCBI lineage: Eukaryota > Metazoa > Chordata > Actinopteri > Pleuronectiformes > Achiridae > Trinectes > Trinectes maculatus. Next base: position 162,678 of record JAFBJQ010000061.1, read on the forward strand.
TGTGTGTGTGATGGGTATGTGTGTGTGACTGTGTGCGCACACCACTTTTAGCCACTGAAATAAAGACGTCTGGATTTTATCGCCCCCTCTCTCTCTCTCTCTCTCTCTCTCCGTGCTCTCCTCGCTCTCCTTCTCGGATATCGATCGGACCGAGCACTTTGAGTACAAAGAGTTAAGGCCTGAAAGGCGAAACAGCCGCGATTTCAGAGGAGTCATGAAAGTTTAAAATGCCTTCTCTTTCAGCCGGGTCCAGGGAGACGTGTTCGCTGTGCGAGTGACCCCCGGGCGCATTTGGAGATCCAATGGTTGAACCTTGCTCATCCCACGTTGAACCAGTCAATACCTATTATTAGCTACTGCCTGCCCTCTGCTACAGGGCCTGATGAGCCAGAGAGAGAGCGAGAGGGAGCAAGTAAAAAAAAAACCTTCTGAAGGCCTAGAAGTGGCGAGAGCTGTGCCTGTTTGAGAGCAAGAGTGTTTTGTGGTTTGCTGGTGCAGAGAGAAATTATCAGCATGTTGCGAGCATGTGTGAGTCTGGCACTGGTAAGTGTTTAAAAGCATTTTTTTTTTTGGTCTAATGTGTGTGCAAGTATTATTCTTTGTGTGTATATGGGGCTGTGTCTTTGAATGTGCACACGTACATGTAGTACATTGAACAGTATGTTTCAGAGTAAAGTGTGTACGTATGTATGGTTGAGAGTGTTGCCAAGTTAACTTTATCACTGTATTTGTTGTGTGAAAGCTCCCACACATGTGATCACTAAATGTGTGTGTTGCATAACTGCAAGTATCCCTAGATGCCTATGGTGTGTGTGTAATTGTGTGTTATGTGCGTACCAGTAATAAGCAGGACTTGTAAAAAGACACAGTATGCCTATTTGTGTTTTAACTAATGACAGAGCAACCCATCTTGTGACAGATATAGGCCACTAAGGGCTACTTTATTACTAATGGGAAACATACCAGCTTATTCCTTTGAATTATTGACCTAATTACATAAACATGTAATTACTTCACTTCCTTTACAAGCCCACAACTGTATAAAGAGACTCACACAAAAAGAACACACCTTGTCAACTGGAACTTTTATGAGAATCATAATTTAAATTGTGTTTTATAATGATTGAAATCAACACTTAACATGTTGTAAAGCACATCACCTGCAACTGAATAGCTCCTGAATGTGACTGCACTCATAATAATCCTTCTCCCCTCGGTGAGTTCATCCATTTATTAAACTGGGGAAAAGAACTGTGTGTCTTGAAAACACAAACCAACACAACGTTTCCCTTTCACATGATTGAAAATATATTCATCTAAAATACATCAACATGTTTAATTTCCCATGTGTGTCAGTAATATTGTATCATAAGAAACAATATGAATTAATCTCTGATGTGCTACAGTTGACATTTTTTCTTACATTTTTGCCTTGAGCAGCATAATGCTAATTTGGCATATACGCTGAATAATTGAATAATTAAATACAACAGAACTCAGATTTACATCCAGTTTTGTTGCACATTGATCTGTCTTATGTATTTTAAACCATGCTATTATAGAAAGGCAGGCGAGGTCAACTGAAAAAAAGGGTTTCATTTTAGAGATCCTTGGAAAATAAGACCATAATTACAGCACACAATGCATGGACATATAAAAACAATAATAATAATTACAAATTATATGTATAAAATATAAAACAAGCTGAGAGATTAACTTACATTCAAGACTTACATTCAAAAATATGTTCACATAACAACTGAAGAAGAAGAAAAAGAAACACCTTTCATCATCCCACATGGGGAAATTAATTGTCTACACATGCATAGTACACAACATACGGTTAGTACAAACTATTGACATGCACATGCAGAGCAGAAGGCTACACCACAAGGAGCGACCGGGGAGCGAGTTCAGGGGGTTAAGGGTCTTGCTCAAGGCCCCAAGGTGGTGGACGGCAGTGGACAGATGGTGGCACCTCTCCCAATTTCCGGCCAATTTGGGGTGCAAACCGGCAACCTCACGTACACAAGCCTGCTAGACCTGGTCCAGGATAGTGGCGCATCACCCAAATTTTTGGCCAAGCTGGGATTTGAACGACCGGCGACCTCTGGGTCCATAGCCTCTCGGTCCCAAGCCCGACTCTCTAGCCTCTTCGCCACCACCTCCCCAAAAACTGAATCACTTTTATTCAATGAAGCCACACATTTAGTTGCGGGATATTATTTTGTCTGCAGAATCAGTAGTTTTAGAGGAGTTAGTAGCTGCATGCAATGGGAATTTACTCCATTATAACTGTTGCCTCTCACAATCAAACATAATTATGACAGAATAATAGAGGACACCCCCCCAAAAAAACAACAAAAAAAAAACATTACATGTGGCTGCACAGGAAGCCATGGGGTCAGGGAGAAGACCGGATGGAGCTGCTGTGGACTACAGGCTTTCAACTCTGCATCCTCCCACAACAGCTGGAAGCATGATGTTTGGTTATTTCCTCATACCTCATTCCTTCACTGTAAAGTCTACTGACTGCCGCGTACGCACAGTCTACAGGAGTGTCATCTCTTGGTGCTCCCCTTTTTGCTCTTGCAAATCTCCAACAAGCCCAAACTTCTCATTGGTATATTTTTGACGTGGACTGTCCAAATGTGGATTGGCAGCTGGGGTTGTGAGATATTTTTAACCTCAAAACCACCCTGGATGACTGGCCCCTGATTCCATGTAATTTCCTTTCCCTGTGTACTCCTGTCCATCTGGTGAATGAGTGTGAGACCCATCTGTGCAAGTCAGTTGGATTTCCGACGACTTGCTTTGAGTCACTCGCGTTACAAAGCAAGAACTGAATTGAGAAATGCGAAACTCTACTGTGTTGGACACTGCAACACATCAGTAGTTAGCGAAACACAAAACTGTTGCATAAATATGTGCTGGTGACATCTCAAAAGTCACTTTAAGTACAATCATCTGAGTAAACCAGTAAATTCATGAGATGCAGGATGTCTGTGTGCGTGATCTGCTCTGTCTTGCACGCATCTGTTGTTCACACAGGGTGTGTATATGTGTATGTGCTGGTTGTTGCTGCAGAGCTGCTACTGTCAGCCGTATGGGTTTGGCCATAAATAGCAGTGGACTTATCAGGAAGCATCTGATTTATGTTAGGAGCAAGGCTTCACTAAGTCGCCAAGGAAGAAAGAAAGAGACAGAGAGCACAAGCATCAGAGAAACTGCCCATCACCAGATGCTCTTTACTATAATTTTTAACATAACTAAAGTCTGTGTGATATTTCTGGTATCACCACTGTATTTCCTCAGATAAAAGTAGGCTGGATTGGTATGAAGCCATGCATCGTCCAGCCATGCAAACATTTAACAAAAGAAGCCCCATTAAACCAAATAAATCGACTAGAAAACACGTTTAGTTCAAAACGAGCAAAGCAAGTATTGTGAATATTTTATTTGAAACATATAAACAGAAATTGTGGTGAAAGGTCATTTTCACAGTTTGTTTTGCTGTGAACTGGATGTGGGTGAGCAGTGGGACTAATACTTGTGTGATGCTGCTGAGACGTGTTACTGCAATAACATGGGCATACTGCAGCTTAAACTCTTCCACTCAAATGCATCAACTAAACCTATGTGTTCAAAATTAGTAGGGATTTTGCCAATATGTTAGGAATAACAAAAGTGCAAAATATGGCTGGTACAGTAACCACAGTAAGTGACGGCTCATGTTTACTATGTGTAAGCATTGCCGCAGAGTTTATGATTGAACTGATGTAAGAATGTTTTGTAGGGGGTAAAAGGTTCATGGAGATATCGGCCGACTTTTTTGTAATATTTTAACTCGAACATATCGTTTTTCTCCGTAAACAAGTTATAAAAACAATCCTAATTAATTTGGCAAAGAACGGCAATGCCACACGGCACCTTTAGGAGGATAGCGCTGCAAGCCACAGCTTTTAAAGGGGGATAAATAGCTGGTGCGAAGGTGTCGATTACTGAAACACAACAGTAATTGTGTTCACCGCAGGAAGTCAAACTTGTCAAAAATAAATTCTGCACAGCATGCTACAGCACGTCAAAGTGCCAAAAACCAAGCAGGAAACGTGTCTCTTTGCTGTGAGCGACCATTTACCTCGTGAGTCTGAATCTTCTCGACAGGAAGGAGAAAAGTTGGGCAGAGACAAAGTGTGGTCTGACTGAACCAACTTATCCCTCTCAAGACAATCTGTAACAGTTAACTGAAAGGGCAGCAATTACCGCACATCAGATGCATCTGTGGACAACTCTGCAGAGACACACTTTGCGCACACCCGGCCTGTCACATCACCACACACTCGCCGTTCAGCGTGTCGACATAACGCCACCTGGAGCGAGGCCCAGCGATAATGGATTAGGAAAGTCCAACTCACACTCTGTCCGCCCCTTGACTCACACACACACACACACACACACACACACACACACACACACACACTCACACACACACACACACACATACACAAACACACACATACTCTCTTTCTTTCTAATTGCCCTAGACTGAGTGCGAACCCCACCCCCACGTCCCCCCCACCACCATCCCTCCACTTCCCCTCTCCCTAGACTGTCCCCCAGCTTCAGGGCCCCATCCTTCAGCCCTGTCCAGTTGGCTCTGGTCATAAATAGGCAGACAAGCCAGGCAGGCAGGGGCCTTGGTCCCATGGGCCCCTGAGGACAGAGAGACACAGCACCCAACATATGCTCCCTAAGTACTGAGCTGGAGGGTGGGTGTGTGGAGCAGTGTTCAAACAGGACACACATGGGAATGAGTGTGTTCAAATGTGTGTGTCTCCTAATCGCACTGCTAGCCTTGTGAGGACTCAAAATTGTATATGCGTATTCGTATTTAGAGCAGAATATATTAATTAGAACAGGCATGGGACAAAGGAACTGATCAGAGGTAAAGGTATAAGGTATAAAGGTATAAAGGTATAAGGTATGTAAAGGTAGGGTCAGTGTATAACTAAGAATAAAAAAACAACAGTAATGTACAGTAAATATTTGTATCATGTTGAACTGAATGGGACTTCCCTTGTAGTATATGCTGAGCATTAGGTAATATATTCCAGTGTAAAAATAAACGTTTTCTTGTCTTTCCCACAGGTACTGTAATGGATAACAACAACAACAACAACAACAACAACAACAACAACAACAACAATAATAATAATATAGCCTTATTATAAAAAATAAAAAATAGTGTTTAAATTAAATGTAACATTCATTTAAATATCAGCCAATGTACTGTGTTATCAGCGGATATGTGGACATCAGCATCAGCCTCAATTGTCCTATCTCAATGCCACAGATTTTTACAATGGTGGACAATCAAATTGTATTGAATGTAACCTGAACGTCTGTAATAATCTACTGAAGGTCAAGGAAATCCTGTCCTCTCATACTGACACAGATTACAGCACTTTGGGGCAAGAATACCTTATGACAACAGTTGCAGCATTTGCATCGTATGGTAATACAAAAAGTAGTGTGTGCGTGTGTGTGTGTGTGTGCGTGCGTGTGTGTGCGTGTGTGTGTGTGTCAGTGATTGTGTTGCAGGCTATACAATGCTCTGGTGCTGTGTGGGCTGTGATGTCGCAGACAGAGCTGTGAAGAGGCTCCCAGGCAGCACTCTCTGTCACCATCACTCTCCATCACACAGAGGCCTCCTCTCTCCTTGCCTCCTCTCTCCTTGTCTCCTATCTCCTTGCCTCTGTCTTGTTAGACGTAGATGAACCCCAAGTGGAGAAAAGAAAGGGGTTTTTGCATGTATGAGTGTGATGCTGTCACACTCACAATTTGGATAACTTACAGGCACGCAGTGGGAAAGTGTGTTAACAGTAGAGAGATTAGTGGTATTGGTATGAAACGTCTTCCTGTGCAATGTACGATCTGGATAAGAAACTACAACCTGAAGCCGAATGCATATAAGCATAGAATATCTGTCTTTGGACTAAACAAAGAATTCTCATGTTATACAACATAAACAAACAGGGGGACAGCAAGATTACTGTTTCCTGTATAAAGAGACTTAACTATTACATTACACACCCATTTCCAATTAATGTGATAGTGATTTAAACCATTGTTAAAGCCACTGTTGTATTTTTGATGAACGGCTCTCTGGACATATTATTTGCTTAAAATAATAGGAAGAAATGGATTGTGTTAAAAGCCAACAAGATCGAGAATTTACAGTCAAGATTAAGCACAGCGATCCCAATATAATATGCTCTCCCATTCGGATAATTAGCTGCTAACATTTAATATTGAGCTCAATAATACAATGTACAGCTGTGCTGAGAGGAATATCATATAAAACCATTTTACTCTCTGGCACCAATGTGAACCTCGTGGTGACACAAGAGTCAAGTCCCGTCAAGTTGTCTCAGCTTAATTCATCTCTGTGCATTGTACAATCTTTGGACACCACCGGAGCAAATCCATTTGGAGGACACTGGGAAATTTGAGAGGATAATTCCAAACTCTGACCTTGACTTTGTGCTACATGAGAAAGCATGGGCTCAACCAAGTGTTTGGATTTCTGATCCTTTGGGATATATTTAGTCAAATTCACAGTGGTCCATTCAATAGCCATCCAGTTATTCAAAACCCGAAACTGTCCGCCTCATTGTGGAGCTACATCAAAAACCTAGTGTCAGTATTGATCATAAAGTTTCGTACAAAATATTGAATATCGTTGAAGCATTTCATTCAGGGCATGACTGACAGAATTCAGATTTTATTCCTAACCCCTAATCTTAAACCAGTTACATAACAGTAGTGTGTGTGTGTGTGTGTGTGTGTGTGTATGAGTTTTACATATCACTTAACAGCTACTGAGTGAAAAATTCAACTCATCAACTCATTAAAGGATTAGTTTCATCTTCATCTTTGGCATATGACCTCATATGACCACCCTCAGAAGAGTAGTACACACACACACACACACACACACACACACACACACACATATGCTTAAACCAGTCCCGTGGGTGTATTGCCAGGCAAGACAGGGATGTCGCTCCTTCCATTGCTCTGTGGTGTGAGGTGGTCCAGTCCTCCAGGGGGAATCCCATCCTTCTTAATCCTATTAGTGCTGGAAGTCACAGCTCAGTGGCCCACTCCTCTGGACTTGTCCACAGTCATTATCCTGACCTTTACTCCAAAGTATCTCCATCCCTCTCAGATTTTCAACTTCATCTCTACCTCCTTCTATTTCTCCTCCTATTTCCCCCCTTCACCATTCCTCAAACCCATTATATGCATGCTCTTGTCTTGGTACCTTCCTCTAAATCATTATGATACCTGTAGCAAAAGTAAAGTTTGAGTGAAGTGAAGGTCTGCGGGTCTCAGGAAAAAAAATATAATTTGATGGGCATGTTTTTCCTGGCTAATTTTGTCCGGTGGGTGAGCTCACTATGAGAAAACATTGAACAGATGTTTGTTTTAACAGAAAACACTCACTTGTGGTATGCTTTAAATCCCTGGGTCCCTTAGCCACCACCACAAAAGTTACTGGGCAGAACCTGTGAATTAGTTTTCAGACTAATTGTGCATTTTGGAATTTCACTTGTTTTTGAGATTGTTTAATCTCTGCTGGGATTTAGGACTTAGGGATCTTGTATTTTTAACAGCTGATAGAGTGATTCAGGTCATTTGTAGGAGGCTTGAGGTCAGGTTAACCTAAATGTCACTGGAGTGCAAAAGCTGTACAGTGAACCCTCGCTATAACGCGGTTCACCTTTTGCGGCTTAGCTGTTTCACGGATTTTTTTAGTGCAGTTAGTTATGCTTTTTTTTTTGACAGTGTATGAACGCGCATTGTGCTCTGTGTGGAAAAGGCTGTGCTCGGGACGGAGAAGCTGGCCCTTTAAAGGGCCAAGCTTAGACCCGACCGTCTCGCCCGCAAGCGGAGGAGTCAGGAAGGAGAGAAATAGGAGAAAGTTTGTTTGTAGTGTTTAAAGTCATTAAATCGGCATACTACAGCAACTGAGTCTTTTTTTGAGTTCTAACTGGACTCACCACAGTGATTCACCTCTCCACCAGCATCAATTACCCATTCGCTATCTTTTACTCTGTGTCCTGATTGGCTAAGGGACTGTAGGCCAATGTCAATCAGTCTCCTCCGTGCCTCGTCTCTGTCCAGTACAGAATGCGTACGGCTTGGCAAATTTACATGTTTGCAT
>JAFBJQ010000061.1:171262-296262 GCA_016785345.1 Trinectes maculatus
GGAACTGTGAAATACGCGTCAGTCACAATGTGTCCAACCGCTTAGGTTGATTATTAAAATGATTATTTTACAGTATTTCTAAAAGCTATCATATGTTAGAAAACGCTTCTATTTTTATTTCTTAAACAAATGCTTGGGCCTGAAAACAGGTTTTGATCTTTGGTTTCGTTCTATAGTACTGTATAATAATTGTAAAAAATAAAGCCGACTACTTCGGGGATTTCGCCTATCACAAGTTCTTTTTGGAACGTAACCTCCGCGATAAACAAGGGTTCACTGTATATGCGAAACCGACATCAGCAACTCAAAGACCAAATTCTGCCAATAACTATAAATAATAATAAAAAAAAAGGCTCCCTGATGACAAGCTGACACAGAGGCAAAGGCATTTGATATTCCAGAGTTCATAAGAATCACTTATTTGCATTCTGGTCCTTGGGTGTACATGATGTAACACTACAAATGGTGTCTTTGTGCCAAAATAGCTCAGCTGAGAGAGCGTTAGGCTGAAGACCTAAAAGGTCCCTGGTTCCCTGGCCCTTCAGCAAGGCCCTTAACCCCCCAAATTTACTCCCCGGGCACCGTGAATGGCTGCCCACTGCTCCGCATGTGTGTGCTGTGCGTTATGTGCACATGTATTCATATGTGGAATGGGTGAAACTGCAGAAAAGTAATTTCCTTCAGTGTGGATCAATAAAGGATTCTTCTTCTTATATTACTGAGTAATTTCCTACTAGACCAACCTATAAGAGTCTACTGTGAAAACAGAATGGCTTTTTACTTAATTATCTAATAGTGTTGAAACACACCATAGATACAATAAATACATTGTTTCCTTATGTCTCCACATCTTTAGCATTCGTATAAGCAAAGAGAATTGCAGTTGTATATTCTGCCTACACAAATTAGTTTAGGAGAAAATAAGTAATTGTTGAACCCTGATATGTGGTGAAGCCTTTTTTCTTTTGTCTTACACATGGATATTATATATGTTGTGTGATGCTTATTTGACCAGAGTTAATATCACAAACGATGATTTAACACAACCTACACCTACAGCAGAAATGTTACTGGCTCCTTGACCTGAGAGGGACGCTCACCAAACCTCATGCGCATGCAGATATCTGATCCAGCTAAAAGTCTAGCCAGGCTGAGAGTGGCCAGGAGTTTGGATGAGTTTTTTCTTCAGGTCTGTGTGTGTGTGTGTGTGTGTATGTGGTCGGAGGTCCTTTCCTGTCACTTCAATGTTCTTTACCTGCTGGAGGAGATGATGATCGCTCCCCTGTGCTCTGCTCTGAGCCTGGTGGATGACAGGATCTAACAGAGCTGATAAACACAGATGCTGCACAACCCGTGCTGGCCTTGGCCCTGACAGTGACTGAACTGGCCTCAAATCGCCTTTGACAGGGAGCAGTGTCAACACACCTACAACACACACAAACACTCACACACATAACCCTGAAGTGAGAACACGCACACATTCTTACATATGAAACACTATATTTGCTAAGAATGAGAGAACGGAAACTATGGACACTGGTAAAAGGTGCAAACACACACACACACAAAGATTAGCATGTCCAAAAATTATTGTAGCTGAAGCGAGTTGACATCACATCAGAGGCACGATTGTCACTTCACCTGTAAATGCATGAGAATGATTTGTCGCAAAGACCAACACACGTGAGGTGCTCATAGTGTCATGTTGGAAACAGATCGCCTCCAGCTCTCAAACGCCTGTATAGCTCTGAGTATAGGCAGTGGAGCCGGGGATGATGATTGGTGTGAGGAATGCAAGATGAACTGGCAGCAAAGATAATAATAATACATAAGGTGATAGTAACTGAGCCTGTGGGTGGCTTGTGTTTTGTTGTGTGTGTGTATATATACGTATATATATATATACACACTAAAGTTGCATATAGGCTATTCTTATATTGGCTATAATTACATTTCTCTCACATTTACACTGAAGATTGGCAAAATATTTTCCAGTATAACGTTTACTGTAAAAGGTGGATCAGTTAGGTTTCTGTCTACGTAATGTTCAAACCCTACCAACATTTCCACAGAATGGAAATTTTTTGAAAATGTAAAATAATGTGTGTGTTTCCATCCACTGCTTTTACATGGACATTAGGAGGTGGAGAACTGAGACAAAAGTGGGTGGTGTAAATCTTTCATCAGTTACCATTGCACTGTTACATAGGTGTATCTATATCTATTCCTCACAGGAAGTTAGCAGTCTCTTTGGCAATCCAGATCTCATGTTTCGTATGCCACTACAGTGGATTGAAAGCTTGAGAAACTACTAGTGTTTTATGTAAATCATTACTCAGTTTGTTTTGTGTGTACAGTGAACCCTCGTTTATCACGGGGGTTACGTTCCAAAAAGAACCCGTGATAGTCGAAATCCGCGAAGTAGTCAGCTTTATTTTTTACAATTATTATACAGTACTATAGAACGAAACCAAAGATCAAGACCTGTTTTCTTTTTTTTCTTTTTTTTAACATGTCCTGTTTGGCAGCTTAGGCACGCAGTATGACAGTTTCTGGGTGCCTGTTTTCAGGCCCAAGCATTTGTTTAAGAAATAAAAACAGAAACGTTTTCTTACAAATAACTATGATAGTTTTTAGAAATACTGTAAAATAATCATTTTAATAATCAACCTACGCGGTTGGACACATTGTGACTGACGCGTATTTCACAGTTCCTCTGACTGTGCCTCTTTGTGCTGACTCCACTGTAGCGTCTTTTTCTACTGAAGGCCGTGGTGCAGGTGTCTTTGCCGGTGCAGAACGTTTCGTCGACATTGTGGGTTTTGTCGTGGAGACAATACGCAAACATGTAAATCTGCCAAGCCGAATGCATTCTGAACTGGACAGAGACGAGGCACGGAGGAGATTGATTGACATTGGCCTACAGTCCCTTAGCCAATCAGGACACAGAGCACAACGCGCGTGCATACACTGTAAAAAAAAAAGCATAACAAACGGCACTAATAAAATCCGTGAAACAGCGAAGCCGCAAAAGGTGAACCGCGTTATAGCGAGGGTTCACTGTATTTCATTTTTGTACAGACATCATTATAACATAAGTCTGTACACACATCACTTACAGAAACCTGAAGAGAAACGTTAGGAGCTATAGTCCACTTTAAAAGGTGCCAGATTTGATCATTTTACTATGCAATGCTTGCAGTGTGTACTGAGTATGGCTTGTTTGCATAGACCCCAAAGCAGAGGCAGTAGTCAGTCTTTAATTAAACACAAAAAGTGAGTGTAGACTCAAAAAAATATATATGACTGGAGAAGCAGCAGACAGGATCCAGACTCTCAAGCAAAGCATGAGGAAAGGAGCGATGGCCAAAAACTCACCGGGAGCTGCAGCAAGGCAGACGAATAAAAGGAGTACAAAAGAAAAAAGATTCAAGGTAAGTACGAGGATCACAGAACACAGAAGAAAAGCCAGCAACAGTGCGGCAAATATGCTACCGCTGGATTCGGAATAATCTTGCAGAGAAGTGATGGTGGAGCCGGTCTATTTATCAGGAAGTGAATGAGAAGATTGAAGTCAGGTGTGCCTCGTCTGCGGTCACGGGAGAATCCAACCACGCCTCCCTCCACGACACAGAAGGGGGGAACAGCAACCAAAACAAAACATCAAACAAACACAGAAAAGCCCTAACCATGACATCTGTCAGTTTTTTGTTTTATTTATTTATTGTACCCTTGCAAATGTACTATAAAACTAGTATTCTACTAATACTACTACTACTTTAATTTTTTACCATAATGTTGAAAAAGTTTTTGCTCTGAAGTCTGCTTTCTGAGGAAGCCTGAGGAGCATTTTAATTTTTTCATTTTAGAATTTCTCTATGCTCTGTAGGAGGTGGGTACCTGGGTCATTCATTTAATGTGGCACGAGTGTTCGTCACACAGTGAGATCAAGAGCCAAACCAGTGCCGGATGAATAAGACCCCATGAAACCCTCTCACCGACTTTAATGGAATGGTCCCCTGCTGAGGACCACGGGTATCTCCCACGCACGTGCGCACACACACACACGCGCCAATGAAGACACATGTAGATGCATTAGATGTATGCATACAAGCGCACACACACACACACACACACACACACACACATTATAAGTACACTTTACAAGTAGTAAGATTGTTAAAAGGTTGATCTTATTCCAGATGTTATGCTTATGCGTGTATTAACTGATACACACAAACATCGGTAGGCGAGAATTGTAGAGAAGAACATAGATGAAAAAGTGTGGAGTGTAACAAGAGATGAAGAGAAAGGTTAAGGTATAATGAGTCAAAACATAGGAAAAAAAGATATGGGCATAGTCAACTGAAATTAAACATGACAGTGGACAAACTGTCACTCCATCACGTTTTAAACAGCACCTGTCAGCTAGTTAGCCGACCGTGTTAATCTGCCACTGTAAGTTGTTGTTGTTAACATGGCGTTTGTTCTGCCTGGGTCAAGTCAGCTAGATGGATTGTAATATCAGAGGTTTCATTTACATTCACGCGTGCACATGAATCGCGCACGTGCCCCCCACACAAGCACTCCAGTACTCAAGCCACATGTGTCCCCACCTCTGAAATCAAATTCTGTCCATGTGTATATCTAAAGCTGTGTAACTGATCAGTATTTTACATTTCCTTAATGAGATTGCAGAGAAATACTGTTTCAGAAGCTTCAAAATTTGAAATTTCAAAATTCCACTAAAGTAAATATCATAATAAAATCACTTCCCTGAAGTACACAAATCTAATGTATTTAGACTGAACAAGTGAAACATTTCCCCATTTGCCCTGTATAAAATTTCCTGCGTTTGACCATACAAACCACTGTGGTCAGGAATGACCAACAGCAGGAACTCTCTCTGCTCGGATGACGCACTATAAACCGCTACAGAGCTTTAAACAAAAGCTCCGTCTACACAAAGCTAAAATCTGTGAGACGAAGATGAAGCTGTGGGTCTTTTATTAAGAACCCACACCTTTAAAACTAATCTATACATGAACAATGACTTTTCTTTGACCCTTAGCATTAAACTTGTAATACCAAAACACAGTGTCCATGGTTCTTTTATTGCACTGACACCTGTTGATGAAGGGATAAATAAAGTGCATCGGTGCAGTTTTAAATTCATTCTGATAGTCACCAACCAAATTCAAGCAGTTTTTGTTTTCTTTGTCTTTAAATTAGGTACTTTCCGTCTTCAAACTTTTTCCTAGAAAGTTTTTCCATCACCAATACTGGATTGTCCCTTCGGTGCCATTGCAGAATGGGGTTTGCTTGCTGTGATGCAGGGTATAAAGGTTGAGGGGGTCTGGGCGAAAGATGGGTGAGCAACAGCTCTGCAGTTTCTTTGCATCCTGTAAACCCCACAGCTCCTGTGTGCCTTGTAAAACCACAGTAAGTTTTTTGGATGCCTAACCTTAACCATGCAAAAACTGTTGTTTGTTTGCCATGACCAGTACTTTTCTCTTTTGTGGACTGTATCTTCCAGATATTGTAGAATTATTAATATATCACTACTGGCAGTAATGACAACAGCGTTAATGTACTGTGGCCTTTCATTTGTACCGTGTAGCCATGTAAAAACTGCATTCAACAGAAAGTTAATGCTTGATTTTATGTGCAGGGACTTATGTAAGTAGCAGTGCTGTTTGTATAAGAACAAAGCTTGTCTTCATTTACGCTGAAAAAAAAACACATGTTACATTGCTGCCCTGCAAACACTTGCAACTTAACACTTTTATTAAATAGTCTGTGTTTTTTTTCCATTGGTGGTAGCATAATCCCAAAGTGATCACATACGGTAGTCTGTATTTGGCAGGTCACAGATAAGAGTCACGACCAAACTGGAGGCCGTTTACTCCCCCATGCAGCTCACTGTGTCTGATGATGACCACAGTGTCTCGCAGGTAGGCCGACGTTCAAGATGCCGCCCTATCCCTTCATGTTCCAACCTGTGAAATCCACTGTTTATTTCAAAGGAGCAGCTTGATGGATTCCCAGGTTGGCTCTCTACTGTGTTCACACCTTCTTATGGGAGCAGTTTTTCCAAAACCATGGCTTCCTCCCTTCACACACCATCTACCTACCTTTTGCAGAGCTACACATGAAGTCTCTGCTACACCACAAAAATTACTGTTCTATCATGTTTTGTTTTTTTTAAATTTTACTTCCAAAATGCTATAAAATATTCAAATAATGTGCAGATGCACTGTGCTTTTTTCTGTGATCAACTATAATTGATCTTATATTATTGACTTTATCAGTGGATTGATTTTATAATAGAATTTAAAACTTAACTGTATTTGGGAACAAAACTGAATCCAGGGAATAGGAACATTTGATTTTCTAACGATTAAATAAACATTTTGACACTTATTGTATATATGATACAAAATCACACTGATTATCCACATTACTAAGACCATTTACTAGATCAATATACTGTGTAACTATGATCTATTATTAAAGTGTTCATCCAGAATCATCATTGATGTGATTTATAACTTGACGGCATGAAATATGTCTCTTGGAACATACAGTTTTACAGATATTGGCTACTTAAGACTTTCATTTAATATAAGCGTATGTATTTTCTGTTTTGGTAGGTAGTACTCTGGATGCCAAGCCTTGTTGGTTCCATTTGCCAGGCGGGCAACCACACAGTATACATACACACCCAAATTCACAAACATTAAAGTACAAGCACACATTCAGTATTTGTACAAGTTGAAAGCAGCACTTATGGCACGATAATTAACTTGGACTCTTCCCCCGTCACAGAGCCCCCCCTGCCTATTATTAATCACTAACAGTGTTTGTCTTTCTAACTCTTGGATGAACCACTCTCTGAAAATACAGCCAGAAGTCTCCAACAACTTTTTCGCTTTCCCAGACTGACAGATGCTGACCATTTGGAGCAACAAAAACAGAAAAATAAACATGAAATCCCTCTCTCTCTAATCCCTTCATTACAGCTACTTCTTTCAACCCCAAATACTAGTGAACTTTAAAATAAGCAATATCAACAATGTCTGCTTGCTGCTTTGCTACGAGAACACATTTTTATCCTTGGTCAGCTGTCTTTATTTTAGCGGTGACACATGGCTAGTTAGGCAAGAGGTGAAAGTTAGCGACGATGGCCAACCAACTCAGGTTTTTCTTTGA
Organism: Trinectes maculatus; assembly: GCA_016785345.1. Lineage (NCBI taxonomy): Eukaryota > Metazoa > Chordata > Actinopteri > Pleuronectiformes > Achiridae > Trinectes > Trinectes maculatus. The sequence goes on from JAFBJQ010000061.1 coordinate 178,475, forward strand.
CAGGATTGATACTAGAGACAAAAACAGCTCAAAGCTTCAAAATGTCTTAAACGTAAAACCTGCGTAAAAACTGTGATTAGTGAACTTCAATATTGAGTGTAAGATTAAATGAGACGGCAACTGACTTCTTTGTTCCATTTCAGAGCAATTGTTATGATCTGTGTTGGTTGCTGTGGTTTTTGTTTCCCTTTTCCCTGTCTTGCAGGGGTTGCCGTGGCTGAGGTGGAGTCCGGGTGTGATCAATTACACACAGGTGTCCTGCATTCAGTGATTACCTGGTCTCCTATTTATGTCTCTGGCGGACCTGTGTTCAACGCTGGAGTATTGCGATCGTTAGGTATTGCTTGGCAACCTTTTCTGCTAGCTTTCTGGCTCTTAGCTTTTCTGACTACGTGTTTTTTCTCCCTGCAGTTATCCTCCTCGAGCTGCACCCGGACTCGCTGCCTCCAAGCCTGCCACGGCATTTTGTTGTTTGTTCCCCTTTTGGAACCTTCCTGATTTTTGTGAATTTTTGTGGTCCTTGCTGTAAATAAAAACAGCTTTCTCTCTCACCCAACTCGCCTGGTCACTGATCCCAACCTGCTCTGCACCATAATAAACTCTTAGTTTAGCGTGGTGTTATAGCGACATCTGGTGGCACAATGTATGCACAATGGCACAATGAGTGTATCGCCCCATGAAAAAAACATGTATTAGCCGCACCGTATTATAGGCCGCAGTGTTCAAAGTGTGGGAAAAAAGTAGCGGCTTATAGTCCGGAATTTACGGTAACTGTATTTGGGAACGAAACTGAATCCAGGGAATAGGAACATTTGATTTTCTAACGATTAAACAAACATTTTAACACTTATTGTATATATGACACAAAATCACACTGATTATCAACATTATTAAGACCATTTACTGGATCAATATATTGTGTAACTATGATCTATTATTAAAGTGTTCATCCAGAATCATCATTGATGTGATTTATAACTTGACGGCATGAAATATGTCTCTTGGTACATACAGTTTTACAGATATTGGCTACTTAAGACTTTCATTTAATATAAGCGTATGTATTTTCTGTTTTGGTAGGTAGTACTTTGGATGCCTAGCCTTGGTGGTTCCATTTGCCAGGCGGGCAACCACACAGTATACATACACACACAAATTCACAAACATTAAAGTACAAGCACACATTCAGTATTTGTACAAGTTGAAAGCAGCACTTATGGCACGATAATTAACTTGGACTCTTCCCCCGTCACAGTGCCCCCCCCCCCCCCCGCCTATTATTAATCACTAACAGTGTTTGTCTTTCTAACTCTTGGATGAACCACTCCCTGAAAATACAGCCAGAAGTCTCCAACAACTTTTTCGCTTTCCCAGACTGACAGATGCTGACCATTTGGAGCAACAAAAACAGAAAAATAAACATGAAATCCCTCTCTCTCTAATCCCTTCATTACAGCTACTTCTTTCAACCCCAAATACTAGTGAACTTTAAAATAAGCAATATCAACAATGTCTGCTTGCTGCTTTGCTACGAGAACACATTTTTATCCTTGGTCAGCTGTCTTTATTTTAGCGGTGACACATGGCTAGTTAGGCAAGAGGTGAAAGTTAGCGACGATGGCCAACCAACTCAGGTTTTTTTTTGACAGGATTGATACTAGAGACAAAAACAGCTCAAAGCTTCAAAATGTCTTAAACGTAAAACCTGCGTAAAAACTGTGATTAGTGAACTTCAATATTGAGTGTAAGATTAAATGAGACGGCAACTGACTTCTTTGTTCCATTTCAGAGCAATATCAGTTTACACATACACAGTCCTGTAAATGGCTGGGTGGTTCAATACTCTTCTATAGGCTGGTTTTTATTTTCTTTATTGTCAAAAGATTTGGATGGTGGACAGTACAAGAGCAGTTTAGCAACATTTTTATAAAGTTGAAGGTTTTTTTGGTGTCGCTACAGCACACAATGTCACACTTGTCCCACACAATGAAGACAAACCACCACATTGTGTGCTAATACACTCCGCCAAGATGTTTTTTTCCCAAAGCTGATTGTAAATGTGGACTCACACGATTTAAGGCTACAATATGCAGGTTCTGGAAGCCAATACCTCATGGACATCCTCATTCTGTTCTCTGCCTCAGCTGATGTAGGAATCATGAGGGAGCTAAGTCAGCTATGACTCACTGCAACAAGTTATAGCTTTGAAGTCACACTTGATCAATGGAACGTTCATGTATTGACTGACAGCTGTTAGATCCCACCCCCCTTACTCTCTGATTGGTTAGAGAGCTCAGAACATTAGAGAGGTTGTTTCAGGCATTTAAACAAATGGCCAACGTTTTGTTTATTTCAGTTTATCAATCTATCTGTCAGCAGGATCAATCAAAAACTGTTCAAATGATTTCCACGAAATTTTGTGTTGGGGTGAGGCCCAAGCCACAAGACCAGAAATGCATTAAATGGATTTGAACGTACATTCATTTCCTGCTTTTTTTAATCATGGTGGAGAAACATCCGCTTCAAATACCTAAGCTGTTCCAGTTGAATAAGAGAAAAGTAGAAGAACAGTTCCCAAATTAAGTGTACCTGTATTTTACTTCACTATACACTCATACATTCATTTAAATGAAATTACACTTAGGTACTTCCAGTCCCCCTTTTTATGCCGTCATCTCTCTAGCTCTATTCCTGGCTTCCTCTTCCCTCATTCCTTTCATTCTGCACATTCTCTCAGTCTATCTGTCTCCAGTCATCCCTGGTAGCCCTCTGTCATCCATTGTTCGAGCTGGGAGTGATGCCAGCCCGGCTGAGCCTGGCATCTTGCATGGCCCACCAGGCTGTGCTTGAATAGAGAGGCAGAAAGGACCTTGGCTAAACTGGCACGTGCATCACAGGGCTTGGTTAATGGCTCCCTTATGCCAAATACTCTATTCCTCAAATATAGTTAATTTATTGGAGAGAAGGAGGGTAATCAGTCGGGATGAGAGAAAGCAAAGGAGACAATTAATGCGGGACTAACTCTCAGATCAACAATCACAGGACCCGAAAATGGTTCTCACACATTGTTCCAACAAGTAGAGGAGGGTCAGTGTTGGGCATGTGGTTGGGTGAGAGGATTATATATATGTATGTGTGTGTGTGTGTGTGTGTATGTTATATTTATATTCATTTGTGTCCAAGAAATTGGCAACTACAGCATCTCGACCCTGTTAAAAACAAATACGTTCTCTGCTCCGATCAGAAAAGAAAGTGTGGAAAATTGGTTGTTGGTTCGTCTACAAAGGTTAGATTAGCTTTTCATTTATGTAGTGCGAGAGGAAGTTCGTTATTTCTGACAAAGTAAAAAACCATTGATGAGGGTGTAGAGCAGTATTACACCTATCATAACAACCTATAAGTTATTCAAACATAAAGGGGTTTTTGAATTCAACCAGGAAGTATAAACCTGAATTAACCTTAACTCCTGCAAAACAAAATAAATTAATTAAAAAGCACAAATAAATCCAATCCAAAAAGCAATTAAAATGTCAAGGGGAAATTTGATGAAAACACTTTTTTGAATTTATACCTCAGACACAGTATTTCATATATTCAGCATATTGCCTTTTGAAGAATATCATACGTATATATTGCTCCACATATTGCTGCACAATTATGATTCATTACTGCTTTATGTTAAGGTGTATAACCAGAACTTGCTTCTCTTGTTCACATTTATTTTTGTGGCTGATTTCTAATCCTTTACTGATCATGCAAGGAACTAATTATGATTATTAAAAAAAATATATAAAAATGTCCAATCGTCTCCGTGGCCAGAGACGATTATACTGCTCAAAGACAGGACAGTCAAAAAAAGGAAAGAATAGAGTGCAGTATGTCACGTCTGGTAATGTGTCAGCTCAGCCAACGCCTCCCCACTTACCCCAGACCACATACCAGTCTGGCAAGCAGTCTGTGCCAAGGAGCCAATGCTACTGCATTAAGACTTAAACCCTGAAAACTCATGTGTGTCTGCGTGTGCGCATGAGTGACATTTAGACTACTCCACTGCCATTTATGTTGGCATCACAGCGTATACCACAGAGGCACAGTGCTTGAGCCAAGTGTTGCTGATGACTCTCTTTATCCATTGCAGTATGTAGGGTTGGTAAAAATCACACAGACACAAACACGCACACACACTGTGCAGCGATTAAGAATAGCCAACTGGCACAGATGGCTGTAAAAATATATTTGGAGCCACAAGCCTTGAGGATGCTGTAAGAAAAACTACCCGAGTAAGAAACCCAGCGTACATGTAAAAATGGTGCCGTACCACAGCAATGAATATCTAATATACAGTTTTCTTTAGTCGTCATCATGTAAGGCTTAATTGATTGAGCAAAAATTATAAAATCGAATCAGTATTAGGCATCTTAATCATTATCTTTTATCCGACATTGATACTATCCAGAATCAAACCAGACTTTAACCAGGCTATGGACTGTCAAAAATGTGTATTAGTGTCTGTAAGACCTTTCTCTCCACTGCTTTGAAAATCACCGCATCCTTAGGTTTGTAGAGTGTGACCACCTTAACCTGTTTTCATATTGCTTCCATAACTCCTAATAGTTGTTAGCGCTAACTGATTAACTGATTAACTTTCTTCTTGTTCCTTCAGATGCTTTTGTGATGTGGTTCAATAGATTACCTTCAAAAACGTTTACAGATACCTTTGTTATATCATGGATCCACTTTAAATCAAGTCAAAATGCCATAAACAATAAGCAGTCTACACCAGCAATGGGCCAGAAGGTACATATTGCTGTTCCCTGAAACACGCTGTTGTTCCCTGAAAAAGGGCTGTAGATACAGTAGGTTGTCTATCCTAGCAGTTATGTTTTAGAATAACTGGCTGCAGTAGTAACTGTGACAGAATCAGTCGTCAGTTGATGATGTTGATTATGTATGAAAAGTAATAAGTCCACCTGAGATTGGGTGGATGGGTGGGATACGAGAACACTGGTCTTTCAAAAGAGGACAGACAATTGCTCACTGCTGAAATAGTTTGTGTGTGTCTGTGTTTGTTTGCGGAGCAGGAACAGAAGAACACCAGAATTGGAGCATCAACAAGACAGAAGACAAAATCACAAATACAAAAATCACCATGAGAAGACAAGGTGTGGTCGTTGTGCACTACCCAACACATAGCATCATCTGGCAACCAAGCAGATAAAAGATCAGGTTTATATAGAGCAGGAGATGAGCTGAGTGGAAACAGGTGTGCCTCATCTGCTGTGAATTGAGAATCCATCCACGCCCCTTGCCACACACTTGAAGCCACGCCCCCTGCCAAACACCTGAAGCCAGAACCAGCCAAACAGTAATAATGACATTGAAAGGCGTAAAACTAGCGCAAAAATAATTATTTGAGAAAAAAGTTCAGAAATATTGACCCTTTATGAGCAAGCTCACAGACACAGATCCTCAGCTGGGAAACTTTGGACAGCAGGGCCCCTCAGCTTGCATGTAAAGATAAGAAACATCTTTAAAACCAGTTTTATAGACTTGCTGTTATATGTTGCAGTTGCTGACTTTTTACTCTTTGGCCTTTTTTGTATATTAATTATTATTATTATTACATACGTATTTTTATTCAGTTGTAAATGGAAATGGCCTTTATTCTTGTAGAGCTTTTCTGGTTTTGAAAGGCCACTCAAAGTGCTTTACATTAACATTTTGCTAAACTACCCACTAATGCACACATTTATACAGCACTTCTATAGCTGTCTCTTTTCTAAGCATCACACTCACATTCACACAGTGGCGACTATGCCATCAGCAGCAACTGGGGGTTAAGTGTCTTATCCAAGGACACATCTGCGTACAGACCATAAGAGCTGTGGATCAAACCATTGGCCTTCTGGCCATTCGACGCCCCACACTAGCTTATTGTATATATTTTTGTTTTCATCTTAGTTTTATTGAAACATGCTCTGTGTCATCGTTGTGTAAACTTTTAGCTGGTCTCCGGTTTTCTCAGCCTTGTTGTCCCCGTTATTGTTGGTACTGTACACTGACCTTTTGCCTGACTCAGCTTTTGCTTTGTTTAATTGCTTTTGGTTATTTGCCATAGCACTTTGTAAGGTCAGTTTTTAAGGTCGCTATTTAAATAAAGCTATTATATTATATTATATTATATTATATTATATTATATTATATTATATTATATTATATTATATTATTAGTATTATTATTGTTGTTGTTATTGTTATTATTATTATTACAAAATAATGATAACAATACTCTTGACTGTATACTTGAGAGACGTTAGAGTACATGACATTTTCCTTGCTTGACTCTATTTATTTATGAGACAAAAATGCAGAAGGGTATTTCTCAAGAATAAACCTACAGTCAACAATGTTATCAGCTTAGTTCATTAGTTACAAACAGACTACTAACAGACAAAAAATGGATTCACAACTGATTCACAACTGTACAACAGTTGCACTGCTTTTCAGAACTGAAATAGTGATTTTCAGATTAAAACTCTGATCAAATGTTCTAGTGAGTCCAACAATCTTTGGTATGGTGTGTGTGTGTGTGTGTGTGTGTGTGTGTGTGTGTGTGTGTGTGTGTGTGTGTGTGTGTGATGGAAAAAGAACACTGAGGACAAGTGTAGTGTAGTGCAGTGCCACAGGGCACCTTAACACCCAGGCTAAATTCAAAGTGAAACAATAATTCCACTCTACTTCTGTTTCTGTCATGTTGAGAAATGTAATTTAAGGCCAGTGAGTTCTGACCCCAAGGCACTACTGTATACCACGCTTTCTCCGTGAGCTCAGTGTGTGTGTGTGTGTGTGTGTGCATAAGTGTGTGTGCATGTGTGTGTGTGTGACGGCCAGAGAGACCCCAGGTTAAATCTCTGTCCCAATGGTGATTTTAAACAGCTGTGTCCCTTACTTCTCCTGCCCTGGAGACAACACAGAACAGACACGTAAACACGCACAGTTAAAAAAAAAAAAGATTTGGCAGTGCTAATTATCACCTGCGTGACATGGTAGAATCATCACACCTCTGAGGATTTCGTCTCTGTACATTGTCCAAATTGAATTAAAAGCTCATTTTCCATTGTCGTTTTGCATACATTTACTGAAGAGAGCACATTAGAAAAATAGTTTGAGACTAAACTATGAATAATGACTCAGTGGTTGCTTTGATAAATGTTGTTGTGTAAATGTGTTGGTGGATATTAGCTTGATTCCAAAGCACTTTTCTTCTCTGTCATTATAATGAGTCAGTCATCACTGTACTGTATCTCTTATGTATTTTACACTGTGGACAGCTCGGCACTGAAGGGAGCTGTGGGCTGGTGATCCACAGAGACAGACAGAGCTGGTAAAGTCTTTATGGATTTTTTTATGGTCCACTGGACCACCAATGCAGCGTCCCACAGGGATTTGTCCTGGCAGTCCCAGTGGCCAGGCAGACCATGGAGAGAAAGCCAGAACTTGAAAGCGCATCTCCCTGAAATTTCTGCAAGTACAGCATGGCAGCCTTTGAAATACAACCATGCGCCACGACCTAGCTGTGTTTCCAAAAGTTTACAGGCCAAAATTCTCCAGTCGTTCCGGTCTTAGCTCTTGCAGAATCGCTGCAAGGTAAGTTTGGGGGAGAGCCTCATAAAACATATGGCCATAAATACATTAGTCAAGGCTTTGCCCAGCCATTGGTTTTATGATGTGTAAACGGTGATTTACTGAAAAGTTAGAATGTTCATCAGAGAAATGAGTTTTCCGACTCGCCCAGTGACTAAAGCACGCTACTCAGAGAAAGTGTTAGCATTTGCCCAGACTAGCTTTTATTTGGTAATTATCCTGCAAAATTAAACATATCCACAAAGTCATTTCCAGTGTTCTAGTCTCCTTATATTACAGCCTTCACTCTTTCCTCAATCTCTCCTGCTGATGCTGCTCTAGCTGCTCTCTCAATAACACAGTAAGATCATCTCTGTTCCCCATTGTTACAATTTCATTCATATTTCACATTGCAAGATTCATTATACTTCCATCTATGCAGCTTTGGCAATGTGTGAACAATTGTTCTTTTGTGTGGTTAGATTTGTTTAAAAAAAACAATGCAATACCATATATACCACGTATATAATTATATACATACATACATAAATACACACATATACAGTATGTCCATGTGGTCCAAGAGTCAATGTCACACTTTACATTGTGTAAAAGTTACAATGCTCAGTATAAAATATCAGTATAATCTCAATAGTCACTCAAACTGCACTCAGCACCTCGGTTCATCCCATTCAAATTTCTGATGAATAATTACACCAATGGCATACTACAATACAGGCCTTCAACCAGGAAGCATAAACCTAAATTAACCTTAACTCCTTCCAAAATACTTTAAACAAAACAAAATAAATAAGTAAAAAAGCACAATTTTAAAAAATCCAAGCCAAAAAGCAATTAAAACATCGAGGGGAAATTTGATGAGAACACTTTTTTGAACTTATACCTCAGACAGGAGATGATTACACTGCTCAAAGACAGGACAGTCAAAAAAAAGAAAAGAACAGAGTGCAGTATGTCACGTCTGAATCTGTCTCTTTCTTTCTGCCAGTGTGTGTGTGTGTGTGTGTGTGTGTGTGTGTGTGTGTGTTTCATACAGACAGGAGACTCTCTGTGTGATCTGGGGCCAGGCAGGGTCTCGCTATGGTTAGTAAGGTCATGGCAAGCCAAGTTATTGCCTAATTAGATTACTGCACACATCCTGCTTAGAGGCTACACAAACACTTCCAAACACACACATAGAAACACACTAACTCACAAACACACACATGTACACACATAGAAGGGAAATTCATGGTCAGTAAGAAGAACGCAGAATACACACAAACATTGTGTGAGTGTGTGTATGTGTGTGCGTCTGCGTCCTGCTGATGCTCCTGAGCACTACACTGGTCAGGACCTTTAAAGGGTCAGCAACAGTCAGGGCCTCTCTGTTCCAGACCACATAATCTCTCTTTCACACACACACACACACACACACACACACACACACACACACACACACACACACACATACACACACACACACAGCTGCTCACAGGGTATTGTATTGTAAATAGTTGCGCTTTTTTTTTTCAGATTGTTTGAAGAATTCCCTGATTCCCTTATTAAAGGGATGGTAAGTTCTCATATCAATAGGATGGCTTTTCTGCAGCAGCATGTCATTGTATTTGGTTCTCAAGTTTAAGGTATCAAACATTTATCAGGCATGTGTTGTTTACGGTACTGTTGACTCTGATTGACTACATTTCATTTTATATTTGATTCCAAATATTCATTTCTGTATTTTTGGTAGTTTCCGTCTGTGTACAGACTTTAATTGGAGCTTCCAATAAGCGCCCTGCCTCGTATAAACCTCCAGTTCCCACTGTAAACACTGTGCAAGGAGTATTTAGCTTTGCTGGACCATGAATATTCATTGATGGCTCACTTTTCTCATAACGCTGCAGTCATAAAGGAGGAGCGGCCTCTAATACACCCACCATTCCGGGGAGAGAGTATTAAGGAGAGATTTAATAGAGGCGTGAGTACGGATGGACTCATTATCTTTCTATTAGCTCTGTGGCTGCATGTTCTCCGCCAGCAGGGTTATACTGACTCCTATTAGGTTAGCGGTCAGATGCACATGCTCACACATTAAAAAAAGGAAAGAAAAAAAAACATCTTATATGGGTTGATTTAATAGCCAGTACTGGCCAACAGTAATGGTTCAGGCAAATGAGTGTCCTCTTTGGGACTTGATTTACAGGGCTAGTAAACCAGTTACTGTGTGTGTGTGTGTGTGTGTTGTCAGAAGGTAAAGTTGTTAGATATAACTAGAAAAACAATATCTCTACAATAAAAATGCATGCTCCCAATGCTGAGTTTTAGTATTTACCTACTCTGTGAACAATAATGTATTATGTATGTATTATTTATTGTCAAAAAAAGGATGTCTATTGCGCTCACTGTCCCCTGAAATGCAATCCAAAAACTGCTGCAGCTTTGACTGTCACAATTCGACCCTCAAATAAACAGGTACAGATGTATACAAAACTAATGTTAAATCTTCAAATAAAAACACTGCATCTCTATACGTGGATCGGGGGCGTTGCACCCCCATACAATTACTTTTCACTCACACGGTGTTGTTGAGAATTTCAAATGCTCCACTGTTTCAGTTCTGCCACCCAAGGACTTCCCCTTGTCACCAGTGGTGCAGATTGACCTTGAGTCATTTAAACAGTTGTCCTCAACAGACCCAATGAATGCATATAAAGATGAACGACATGACAACGCTCCATAAGTGAAGCCAAAGCATCTTGTACTCCCTGGTGCTTCGCTGCATGATGCCATAAATCCCGCCCCCTAAGTGTTGGACGTCAGCTTAACTAAGTATATGTCAAGTCTGTGTATGTATATGCAATAAGATTATTCTTGTCTATAGCTTTCCCATCTACTCATCACACATCACACACCTATCACCACATCCCACAACTGGCATGAGGCGTCTAATGTTGGTATGTCTAAGTGGTAATAATACATGAAACTAGCAGTTGAGCAGCTGTTTTTATTACATTACATTACATTAAAATCATTTAGCAGACGCTTTTATCCAAAGCGACTTACAATAAGTGCATTCAACATTGAGATATACCAAAAGAAGTAAACGAGTACATAAATATCGGAAAACAGGTGGAAATCACTTCAAGTGCTTGAAGCATTGGCGAGATTCTGCTGTCCTGATGCCTATGGGAATCTCATTCCACCATTGAGGAGCCAGGACAGAGAACAGACATGATTGGACAGGCTGGAGTGTAAGGTTTAACCATTTTCTGAATGTAGGAAGGGCTTGAACCATTCTCAGCACGGTAGGAGAGTACCAGTGCCCTGAATTTGATTCGAGCCACTACCAGAAGCCAGTGCAAGGCATGGAGGAGTGGTGTAGTGTGGGAGACTTTAGACAAGTTAAAGACCAAATGAGAAGCTGCATTCTGGATGAGCTGCAGAGGTCAGATGGCAAATGTTGGCAGGCAAGCGAGGAGTGTAATGAGCATTTCCTTTAGATTTCTGTTATCAACCGTGTAGACCCTGTGTTGTGAATAAACCTACGGTATAGCCACGATCCCAAACGCATCTGTGTCCGTGTGCATCTCCTTATCGGCTGCCGCTGCACGTTGAACTAATTGTGAACCAGCAACAGCTGTGGCCCCGAACCAGCACTGGAACCATACCAAGGGGTATGAAATATGTCAGCCAGACATGCAGAGATTCTTGCAGTCACTTGGGTTTCTGATTGTGGAGAGGACAATATCAGCTGAGTGTCATCAGCACAGCTATGGTAGGAGAAGCCATTGGAGGTGATGATGGAGCCTAGTGACCTGGTGTATATGGACAAGAGGATTGGACCCAGAACCGAGCCCTGGGGCAACCCAATAGTGAGGTTGCAGGGATCCGACACAGATCCTCTCCACGTGATCCTGTAGGTGCGATCATTCAGGTAGGATACGAAGAGGGCCACTGCTGAGCCTGAGACTCCCAGGTCTTTGAGGGTAGAGAGGAGGATTGTGTGGTTGACTGTGTCAAACACTGCCGAGAGGTCAAGCAGAATAACAAAAGAGGAGAGGGAAGATGCTCCTGCTGTATGGAGCTCCTCCGTGACAGGTAGGACGGCAGTCTCAGTTGAGTGCCCTGCTTTGAAACCAAAATAAACAGGATTGAGAGGGTTATTATTATTAAAATATTTTGAGGGTTGGATGAAGATAGCACGTTCTAGTGTTTTGGAAAGGACTGGAAGAAGTGAGACTGGTCTGTTGTTTGTTACAACAGACGGATCTAGTGTGGGTCTTCTTTAAGAAGGTTTGGGAAGTAACCAGTGGTCAGAGTGCTATTGATAAAGTAGGTAAGGAAAGGGAGGAGATGAGGAGCAATAGACTGAAGAAGGTGAGAAGGAATGGGGTCCAGATGGCTGGTAGTGGGACGGTGGGTAGTGAGTAGAGATAGTATTTTATTGAAAGAGAGAGGTGAAAAGGAGGATAAGGAAGGACATTGGGGAGAGGATAAAGGACAGGCAGTGTCAGTCGGAGTGTCAGGACTTCTGTGTTTTGTGGTTCACTTAAATCTTTCTTTTTAAATGTAACGATTCTCTAGTCCTAGTAAGGTTCCTTATGTTCTCCAGCAGAGCTATAGGCTGCCTCAACCTTGCACTTGTCTGTGTCTCACTTACGGTGTGCACTAGTTACAATATCTACATTCAGTGTTGCTTGCACATAACCGCTAATCCCATACGTAATTAACTGTAATTAGAAAAGTGAAACTTTCAACAGTCCCTGACACCTCAGTTTGTCTTACTCTGTTACCCTGTCTTAAAAAATGAAGTGGCTTTTTAGTTGACTTTATTATTATTATCTAATTAGTATACTATTTTTTAGAGCAAAATGATAATCTACTTATTTAGAATCAGTTACTTACTGTAGCTGCTGTATTTACTTCTGACTGCTATCTTCAGTTTGTCATGTTACTGTTAACCAAGGTCTGTGGTCTCGTTTATGATGCCGGGGCTTAATGTAAAACATCTATACCTTTACTAATGCACAGCGCTCTACTGTACAGTGCAATAAAGTGTTCACAGGGCAAGAGGAGAAATATCCCAACAGAGATACATTACCAAGCACTTAGATCTTCAAGCTTACACATTAAATTCCCTCTTATAGGTCCCGACTGTAGTTCCATCGCAACTCTAATTGAATCATAAATACATGTATATGTATATTACCCATTAATAAATAAAGACACAATTTTTTATTAATGAAGTGGAAAATGCGGTATGGTGAGACATCAATCATTTAGCATAAAAACCGTGCGTATTAGTGGGGCGGGTGATACGGAGCAGGGGGATAAAATTAGACCCGTTAAATAGGGAGCGCTGTGTGCATTAGTGTGAGTTTTTACATAAGCAATTATGGAAGCCTTCAGTGTTAATTTATGTGTGATCAGTGAACAAGAAGGGGGGGGGGGTGATGTAAATGGGGGAAAATAAATAGATGGAAATGGGAGAAGAAGAGTGTGGGGGGGCAAGGGACAGTGGACCGAGATAAAAATGGAAGTGAGGAGAAGGAGAGAGGACTGGCGCAAAATGGCACAGAAACATTAGTGACAAGACAGACGTGGGATGATTGTGTGAACAACAGATATTAATGAGGCAATATAATTCACAGTAATTCCAGCAAGAATTAAGGCTTGGCCGTCTTGCGGCAGCATGGGTCAGAGGGAGGGATGAAGAAAGGCAAAGAAAGGAGGAGACCACAGAAATAACCTGGAGAGAACATCCCCTCTCCTTCTCTGCTGCTATTACTCCACTATTGCGTCTTTGCTATATGGACCAAATTAGGTTAAATTAGTTAGTTGGAAAAAAGCAATCCAGGTGAAAATAAACTAAAGACACATTAGAGGAGTGATCGGCCTTACCATGATGTATGGGTTTTGGTATGCAAATACCTACAGAAACAGCACCAAGAACAAAAACATCTCACGAGCCGAAAACAACATTAAGGGAGGCAAAATTTTGCAATGAAAAACATGTGAAGACAAACTCGTACAAGACGAGAGAGGGCGTTTTCTGCCGCACTGAAACAAAACCTGGCCACAGACAAACTTAAATCAGTGATCAAAGTGATCAGGTCTGGAATGTCCTTTCTTAGGTCTCTCATGAGGCACGCATACCCAGACATCTGTCACACACGTGCAATATGCACACTCAGATTGTCACAGAGTTTCACACACACACACACACACACACATACACACAAACACACACACCGCTGAAGATCACTGAAGATCTAGGCTTGTTTAGATAAAATGTTCTTCTTTGTCGCATGGATAGGAAATGTCCTCATATATAATATATGCCTCATATATGCCAATAACATATATAATCTAAGGATGTGTGTGTGTAGGGAAAGCAACTTCACCTTTCATGCTTTTGGGCATGTGCAAGCTTATTCAGTGCAGTTCTAAGTATGGGTTTATCTGAAATCTTAATTATTTATGACACATGAAAAATATGAATTGTAAAAAAAAATATCAAAAACTTGAAATGTAGGGTTTCGTTTAGAATTTATAACAGGCTCAATATTTCACTCGACCATTATGAGACTGTAGCTTTGTGCAAATGCTACTGCCTGAAAACTATTAATATATGCATGGTGTGCTGACTATTTACAGCGGCAGGTCTCATCATGTGGGACTGAGTCAAAATAAACCACAGTTTGTGTTGCTGATATTAAAGTAACATGTCATCCTGTGTGCCAAGTTCTCACACTGTGGCTCAGTGATGTGTTCATAGTGTCTGAATTGAATGGGAGCTGTTTGGCACAGAGGGATGAAATCTATCAGGTTTCGACTGCACACACAAATACTTGTTTGTCAAATACAATCATGAAGAAAATAACCAGATTTATCAACTCACCATTCATCAACTGTCTACACTCAAATATAGGAAACATAGAAGATGGTTGGATTTAGTATAATGTATGGGCTTCATTGGGCTGATCCAACCATTACAGCTTAAAAAGTTGAGTAACTAATAGAGGAATAACTTTGTACTCACCCACTGGCTTGAATAGAGGATGTGCAATTCTGTATATATGGTTCTCTGGTGTCAGACACAATTACAGCTCGATTCTTCCTGTGCATCCCCGGTGTTGTGCGAGTCAAATTCCAGTTGATGGATTTGTCCCTTCGTGGTACACAACACCTCGGAGCTGGAATGTGGCTTTTGTCCAGCATTGCCATTTCTTTTGCGCTGAAAGTGCAAAGCACGCGGTTGCAAAAACTCCATCACACAATCTTTCTCTTTCGAACGCACACATACAAATATATGAATACAAGCCCCAAAGAGAAAAAGCACGCAGATATCCAAGAATATTTTTGATATGAGCTGAGGGCGGAGGATAATGCAGTGTCACCTCTGATACCTAGATACAGACACAATGTCCCTGCCGCTGCCTTCCTTTTACATGTAAAAACAGCGGAGGAGGCACATATGAATGACAATGCGACTCGTGTCAGCACGCGCTGACTTATTGGGGATGTATTGTGCCGACCAGGCCAGCTTACTTCACATCGCTGTGTTATTTACCTCTTTTTTCCTATTGCCAGTGCATTTTTATTGCGTTGGGTAGAAGTAATTGCCTACCAGGTATCTGCTTGCATTATCAAGCCTAGGATGGCATTAACTATAAATAGATAAAGAACATTATGCAGCTATATTGTGTGCACTGTGTGTTTGTATGGGTGTGCGAAGGTGCAGGTTGGTGGCTGGGTGATGAGACCAGTGAGTGGTTTCGAAAGTGTGTTTGCTCGGGTGTGTGTGTTATTTGATTTATTCAAACGACACAGCCTGTGGTTTATGACAGATAGGATATACAAATCTATTGTGGGCTTAGGATTAGATATTTGACCAGACAATGGGATAAGCTGCATCTCCAGAAGTGACCTGCATAAACCCTGAGTGTATGTGTTTACTATATATATATATTACATATATATATGGTTAAACTTGCATTCTTCAAGCAAATTTAACCAGGTGTGCACCAATTCATTCATTTTATTTTTGGCTTCCTATTCCTAACCCTGTTCTTTCTTTCTTTCTTTCTTTCTTTCTTTCTTTCTTTCTTTCTTTCTTTCTTTCTTTCTTCGCTTCAGTCTGGCTGTGTGGGCACAGACAAAGTCAAACTGCTGCTCGCACATATTTGGGCAGCTATTTAATTAAAAGTGGATTACAAGAGTGTTGGGTAAACAAAGATCAGATTAACAAATAGGCCGTCACTGCTTTCCCATTTGCTAATGCAAATTTGACTTGACGATGGGATTGGTCGTGCAGAAGAACGGCTCCACCGCTCCGGCAGAATATTAAGACCCGGTCTGGAGCTCAAGTTAAGTCGGGACGACTCGCAGAAGTTGGCTAAGCCCCCATCCTTATGCCCAGTGTGTGTGTACGTGTGTGTGTGTGTGTATATGTGTGTGTGTGTTTGGGTGTGTGATGCAACTCCTAATTTCTTATCTCTGAGGTGTAGCTTTTGATTTCAATCATGCAGTATATGCAGCAGATGATGAACAGCATAGTGTTCAAACACAGAAGGGGCCATATTACGTTTCTGATTTGCTGTTTTGTAAAGTGTAGTTGTTAATTGCTTTGGCGAAAACTGTCTCTGAAATGTTGTCCTGTCAGCTTATCTGATGAAATAGTGCATGTCGTTCCCTATCACTGTTCCCAAACTTCCCTGCCATGTTTTGCTGTCATATTAAAAGGGATCATTGGGATCACTGCATTTACATGAAATGAAATTAAACTTCTCCTTATTTTAAAGAGAAGCTTTTGCAACCTTGGCGACCCAAGCAAGTCCAACTCTCTGACAGTATTTCAAGAAACATTCATCCAAATGTTGAAGCATCTCACGCAAAAATGTTTCTCCCCTGCAGAGAGACGGCAGTCAAACAACGTCCATCTACCTCGCCTGCCAGTCTCTGTCTTTGTCTTTATTTCTTTCGACACATCACTTCCCATTTTGTATTTGCCGTCCGCATGCCTCACATCCCCTCCGTCCGCGTGTCCCAGGGTTTTGGACAGGGTTCGACCTTGCTGTGATAGACTGTTGCTGTGTTCATCCCTCTTTTTCAGGACACCTCTCACCTCCCCGGTCACAGGAGAGTGGGAGAAAAAGAAGAATGAAGTGGAGTCGGAGGAGGAGGGATGGATTTATTGACGCGTGGCTCGGGCTCAGGTCCATGCATCAGAGCCGGGATCATGGTGGATGATGAGGCCTTTGGGTGTCAGGGACAACTTCATACAAGCCTGGGCCAGACATTTATCTGTGCAGCTCTCTGTCTCATCTATGCAACTCACTCTTTGAACTCAGAACTCTTCCTCATTGTTCTGTCAAGTGGTAAACCTGCCCATCCAAATGTATTTTATTTCTACAGTCTGTGTATTTGTCATTTTTCCGGAGGTCAACTCTCTGATCAAACTTATACTCACTTATACTTTTAATTTAATACTTGGTAAAGTTTGAGTTTCTTTAAGATAAACTGTTCTCCAGTTCAGAACGAACTGCTCATGGTAACCACCGAGTCTTTTAAAGTCCCAAATCAGAGATGTAAAACGAATCACTCATTTGAACCAGAGGACATTCCAGGTAGTAAACTCACCTTTGATGGTAGTAAACTCACCTTTGATAGTAAATGCACCTTTGATGCCATCTTCACTAGAAAAGCAGCAGAGTTATTTTTTATGCTGACCTGACATGAATGTACAGTTTGCTACAGTCACCACTAGTGACTGCATCAGATAGCTTGTGCCGTCATGAGTGACTTCCGCAAAGCCTTAAAACTAAACTAATTAACTGTTACCAGAGTCGTTTTTGCAGCGGCCACATGAAGTGGCTTGTGAATTTACAGACAAACTGTCGTCCTGTAAATATAGTCTGACGTAGGTTGTTCTGGGAGCCGGTGATGGTGTGGGTGACTGGTCGAAGCCTGTTTTAAACGTTTAAGGACGGCAGTCTTCCCTGTCCACAAAACGATACGATTAACAAGTCCCGTTAATGTCTGCAATCCTTTGTGGACATAAAATCTACACAGCACATGGGTGTAAATGTTTATTAGTTTACACTCAGAACATCTGATCATAAAACACGTGGCAAAATCGCCACCTCCGTGTCAGTGTTGTATGGGACATGCAAGGTTTTGCAACTTGCATGCAAGATGAAGGGAACTGAATAGTCAGCAAATCAAAGACCAGAAATCACAGTAAAAAAACAAAAATTGACCACTTCCAGGGTCCATTACCCATAACACTAGTTTGCTTCACTGTGGGTCAGCTCGTATCACTTTTACTTTTTTAATGGAAAAACAAACATATGAAATCATCAGCCAAAGAAGTTTAGTGCATTGCAGCACCTGACTCTGATCACAGAGCTTTTTGTGGCTGTATGAAAAAGGTCAAGAAACAGTGTTGCACAGAGGGAGGGCTCAGGCCGTTGAATAATACAGACGATGATGTTATGAGAGAACGCAAGGCCTCCTCCCACGATGCTAACATGCTTTTGTGTTATTTTAAGCAGGGAGAACAGGGATAGTCCATCTGGGTTAGCTGTACAGTCGCACTGCGCGGTCCCAGTGAAGGTGCACTGTGACTCTGTGCAAGGCCAGGACAAGACACACAAAGAGTTCAGGAGCAGCTGCCTGACACGAGACACTGAGGGGAGGAGGAGGGAGGAAAGGACAGGGAGGAGTGGAAGGACGGGAGGATGAAAGAAACAAAAAAACAGATATGGAGGGGAGGGATTAAATGTGAGCAACTGGGAAAGTGAGAAGGAACGGGAGCAGAGCTGGGAAATTGTAGAAAGGGAAGGAATTAGGAAATAAATTTCATAAATGATGAATGAAATGGGAGAAGGCAGAAAAGTGAGAGGGAAAAACAGACCCAGAGGAGGAGGATGAGAGGAAATGGGAAGAAGAGAGAAGTCGAGGAAATAAGAATCAGAGGAGAAGTGGAAGCCAAGTAAAAGATGGACAGACTGGGTTTAATTTGTAATCAGTGCAGTACAGATATTATTAAACATTAGATCCATGTACAATATAATGCAATGTTTTTTTCAAAATATGGAAATTGACTTCATATGCCTTCATGTAGAACAATCAGTTGCGCAAAGTAATTATGCTGTTTGACAAGTTAAATTCCAAGTCAGTATTAGCTGTGTCATTTGCAAGGACTTCCCCTCTGTCCAAAAACCACCAGTGCGGTTTTCATTGCAGTGTGAATACGTCATGTTCTCTGCATGTTGTTTTTCATGCAAAACATATGATTGCATTTAGCATCTCCTCTATCTTGACCAGCTTCATGATTAAAACGTTGCTTGTGTGTGTGCGTGTGTTATGCATTAGTAAAAAAATGCTGCAGTAATAAAATTACAATAAAGCCTTGTGATCCGAAGAATTAAATGCAACTGTTCTGCACCAACGAGGTAGCGAACAGCCATTAGCCACCAGACATGGGAAGCAGTCCTCTCGTCACCCCTCTTCTATTCCATTTTTTCAATAGAGTTTTTGGAATCAGTAGAAAATCAGATGGAAATAAATTAAAATATGCATGCTGCACACATTAAGATGAGTAGTGCTAATTCATGAAAGGTATTTTTACATATTGTCTTTAAAGTACTTTTTGAGTGCAGGCATTTAACTGGAAATTAAACAGTTTCCCTTGTTGCACTGGCCGTAGCCTGCGAGGAGCACCACAGGGAATGACATGCACTTTGTCTGCCACAAACACACACGTCCGGTCAGCCTTGCCTCCGGTCTGGTTGTTAAACCACCTATATGTGTGGAGAGGAAACACTGAGGACTGCACAGTGTTGAAGGAGAGGAAGGAGGAAGAGTGGGAGAAACAAGAAGAGAAAGTTCAGTGGACAGAGAGCAGGCGAGGCTACTGCTGTCTGTCATTCATGGAGTGTCACACTCACTCGAACTGTGTGTGTGTGTGTGTGTGTGTGTGTGTGAGAGTGTGTGTGTGTGTGTGTGTGCGTGTGTGGTTTGGGCTGAGGGCACCAGACAGGCAGGAGTGTAATTTGGGTTGGCACTAATGCAGGGCCAAAGATCTACTGTATGCTCAGGGTGGGAAAAATGCCTCCCTCTCAATCTCTCCATCCTTCTCCTTCTTTCTCTCTTTTTCGCTCTCTCTCTTGCTTTTTCTCAAACACACACACACACGTTCATGTAACTTCTATGTTAGTAAGGACAGCCATTGTCATAATGCATCCCATAGCGACCTTATCCTAACCTTAACCTGAATGTCTAACCCCAGCGCAGACCTAAAACCCTAATCCTGACCCAAACACTAACACCCTCACACAGCCCTTTCAAAATAATCACACACACACACACACACACACACGCACACGCACACACACACACACACACACACACACACACACACACACACACACACACACACACACACACACACATTATTTTCAGAAAGGATAACTAAAATGAAAGCACTGCAACTAAAACTGTAAATGTTCACATGGTCGATATGGCAGCCTGTGTTTGTGTGTGTGTGCATGTGTCTCCAAGTGGTTTTATAACTTAACACTAAACTTCATGTCCATGTACTTATATACATATACTATAGATATATAGATACTTATTGTAACTATATATCTATTTATCTATGTAACAAACAAGTCTCTCTCTCGCTCTCTCTCTCACACGCACGTTCTGTGTATGTGTGTGTGTGTGCATCAGAAACAGCCTCAAACCCTGTCACAGCAGCTCCTCACCCTCCTCTTCCTCCCTTCCACTCACACTACCAGCGAGGCGATTATAGCTTTTCCATGGTCACCCTGTTTACACCTTACGCTGCCACCAATTACCAGGCTTTGACACCAAAGCCAGTAGGTGTGTGGGCTGATGGTGTGTGTATGTAGGTGGGGGGCTTATTCACACCCTTGGCCACACTGTCACAGCCTTACCTGTGAATGGATACATGAAGCGGGTGAGGCTGAGCAGGGAAAACACAACAGATGACAACAATTTCCACAGCAAAATTTGCAAATTAACATTCTGATTATAGCAAGTTCAGAGCAAGTCTGTGTTCAATCCACTTGTTATGCTATTTATAATTCATTATATAATCACAGTGCATAAGCACAGGGCCAGAAAGCAAATACATTGTTTAAACAGCAATATTAAGTCTGTACTATATGTAAACATAAAGAGTCACTTTCACTGTATTTTTGTACATCTAAGATGCAATATGTAAATGAGCACATACAAACATGCAGCAAAAGTCACACATGAGTGAGTAAATTAGAATTAACAAAAGACTGTGCTGCCAAACAGCAACGCATTTCAGTGTATGATGTCATTCTGTTCTGTTTTATATAAAGGGAATTTGTATGGCAATTCATGGCTGTTGTGAAATTTCGAGCAACTAGCAATGCCATCAGGTCAAATGTCAAATATACTTATATACTGATCAGTGGCTGCAGTTGTCCTTAGCGCAGTTTAGCATTTATGACTATATTAACTGAGGTGGTGGACATAAACATTATACCTGCTTACCATCAGCACTTTAGCACTTTCACTGAGAGCAATTTATCATGCTGATGTTAGCATGTGGCATCAAAGTGCAACTGTGCCACAGTGCAACCTCGCAGAGGTTACCATCATGGCTCTGGGGCAACAAACGTGTTTGGAGCAAGTTTTAGTTAATTCAAAAGGGGCAAACTGTACATGGGCCCGTTTTAGCCTCTGATGCTAATTTCGAGCTGAGGTCCCTATCATGTCCTAGAAATAGAAAATAATGACCTTAGAAACTGGGCAAACACAACATAATAAATATGCAAACTATAGTACATGCCATATCCTCCCAGGAGCCCAAACAAATGTATCTAGAGAAACATGAAACATTTTAATTGGCCATTATAATAATAATAATAATAATAATAATAATAATAATAATAATAATAATAATAATAATAATAATTTTAACATTAACATTTTAGACTGAAACATCTGTGTGGGTTTTTTTTCTCTGTAACTTCCCATCTCATTAACAAAAGCAGCAAAGCAGAACAAAGGCCAGTCAACACCTTCTTCTCAGCTTGCAAGAGGCAAGAGTTCGCAACAGGAAAAAAAGTATGTATTAAAAGTATGTTTTCGCACGGCAGGGTATAGGAATGGAGAAGCTCGCTCTCTGCTTGTGTGTGTGTGTGTGTGTGTGTGTGTGTGTGTGGTGTGTGGTGTGTGTGTGTGTGGTGTGTGTGTGGATGTGAGGAGCTATGGCACAGAGAGGTGAGTGTGGTCTGTGTGTGATAGGGTGGGACAGAGGGCTTGGCCTGGAGCACAGCAATGATTAATGGACACACGCACACAAACACACACTATCATCCGTCCTCTCTGTCCCATACCTGGGTCATTGTCTTTTTAACCCCTTTAACACCGACACTCACACTCTCTCTCTCACACACACACACACACACACACACACACACACACACACACACACACACACACACACACACACACACACACACACACTCGCCTGGGCCAGGCTGCATGTAACAGTCAAGCTGTTTTATTACACAAGGGAGGGGAACAGTAACCTGGCGGCCACAGTAATGTCACACTCAGCCATTACCTAAATCAGGACAATCGTGTGTGTGTATGTGTGTGTGTGTGTGTGTGTCTGTGTGTTAATGATCTGACCTGCTTGGTCCACCTGCTCTTCCCAGCTGGCCGGGCTGAGATGGAGTCGGATGCTGTAAATATCTGGTCGAGGCTCCAATGGGCTTTACTTCACCTCTCTCATTCCTCTCTCCCTCTTTCTCTGTTTTTTGCCCTCGCGTCTCTTTTCCATCTCACCTCCCTCCATTCCTCCCTCCACCCCCCCCCCACCACCACCCCTCCGTGCTCATCTCCATGATGTCAACCCTTCTGCTTCCCTGTATCTCCTGTCCCCTCATCTCTCCATCTGACCTCTTTCTCTTACCATCCGATTGGTTCACCGATGTGTTCTCCTTTTGCCTCTTCATCTCCTGTCCTCTCTTTCCCTCTTATCAACCTCTCCCAGTTGCTTTCCTCCTCTGCATTTCCTTCATCTCCCCGCGTCTCCTCTCTCTTTCACCGCGTCCGCACACTCTTTACCCCATTCGCTCGTTTCTCCTCCTATTTCTTGTAATCATCCTCCATCATTTTTGCCCTCTTTTACATTCTGCTCCCTGTGGCCCTAAATAATATCTTTCCTTTTCTCGCATCATTCTACCCTCTCTGTTTCTCCCCATCTAATTTTCTCTTTGAGATTTGGAGGCATTGATTCTGTCCGGTTTTTAGATTCAGTGTCTAAACAAAATGGTTTCTGATGAAATATGTATAAATCGTTATCAATGCTTATTTTCAGGACTGGGCAAAGTGCAGTAGAAAGACCGGCGAGTCAGTTCTGACAAGATTGTGCGCAGCCCACATCATTTCATTATGATGATGTTATGAACTTAATAAACAGTGATTAACAATTTAGATGCTTTTAGGGAGAGGTCATAGATTAAAAGTGGTGTTTTCCTCTAAAGAAAACAAGATGGTGCTTCATTTCTGATGCACTTTGTGTTGGTGTTTTTTTTTTTCCGTGTCGGGTTTATGACCTGTTTTATTGTTTATTGCTGTAGATGTATGTGGTTAGGTATAGACAAGCAGAACGTTAATACTAGACAGTTCAGCAGCTCTTACTTATTGGCTTGTCACATAAAGGGCACCTACATTACAAACTGGAACTATACTCAGTGGCGTTGTGCATTAATCCTGAGCTGCACAACAGTCGGATGGGAACATAACTCTGTGGAATAATTGGCTGATTTAGTTAAGCCCCTGCTCTCTCTCAGGACCAGCACCAATGTGCAAGGCCCTGATCCTGACTGTGCCGGTGCTGCTCACTGCCCAGCTGGCCAGAGTCTGCAGCACATCGCCCACTGCGGACAAAATGCTCCAGGGTTTTTGAAAACAAACTAACTGTATGTAATTGCCTATAGTTTTCATAGCAATATATAAGAGGTTTATGGTCCATTGCATTATCGACACATAATAATCGTCACAGATGCTCACAGCATCTTCTTCCTGAATAATTCAACAGCAACAGATCCACTCATCTTAAATGTATAGAGTTTCAACAGAGTGACATACACTTCAATGTCAATATAGTCCTGGCTGAAACATCTCTCTCTCTCTCTCTGTCTCTTTCTCTCTCTCTCTCTCCCTCTCTCTCTCTCTCTCACACACACACACACACACACACATACACGTACACACACACATATATATATGTATACTGTGTACAATGCTTCAGTTGTTACAATCCTGTGTCTCAGACTATAGCAATAATTTATTTATTATTACACACAAATATGTTTTACATAACACACTTCCTGTGAGTTTACACTTCCTTTTGTAATTATGGGCATCTGCTCGTAATTTAATCAAACCTCCACGATATTGACGAATACTTAATGTTCCAACATAGACGATAAAACGAACACATTTTAAGTGATGGGTAAAGTCAGGCTTGTCAGGTGAAGCATATCAGGCTGCAATTTGAGGAATATAGGAATTTCTTAGCGGTGACATTTTGTTATTGTATTAATCAGTCAAGTTGAAATAACATTTTGAAAGGCTGACATTCTTCAGTCATTTTAAAGTTACTAAAATGTGACAGTAAAAGTGTGAGTAAACTTTCACAATCTCTCTCTCTCCCTCTCTCTCTCTCTCTCTCTCTCTCTCACACACACACACACACACACACACACACACACACACACACACACACACGTACACACACACACACACACACACACACACATATATGTATACTGTGTACAATGCTTCAGTTGTTACAATCCTGTGTCTCAGACTATAGCAATAATTTATTTATTATTACACCCAAATATGTTTTACATAACACACTTCCTGTGAGTTTACACTTCCTTTTGTAATTATGGGCATCTGCTCGTAATTTAATCAAACCTCCACGATACTGACGAATACTTAATGTTCCAACATAGACGATAAAACGAACACATTTTAAGTGATGGGTAAAGTCAGGCTT
Source organism: Trinectes maculatus (assembly GCA_016785345.1). Lineage (NCBI taxonomy): Eukaryota > Metazoa > Chordata > Actinopteri > Pleuronectiformes > Achiridae > Trinectes > Trinectes maculatus. Next base: position 203,186 of record JAFBJQ010000061.1, read on the forward strand.
GTCAGGTGAAGCATATCAGGCTGCAATTTGAGGAATATAGGAATATCTTAGCGGTGACATTTTGTTATTGTATTAATCAGTCAAGTTGAAATAACATTTTGAAAGGCTGACATTCTTCAGTCATTTTAAAGTTACTAAAATGTGACAGTAAAAGTGTGAGTAAACTTTCACAATATTGGTTCTTAAAAGCAAAAGTCTCAAAAAGGGAAACAGAACGGCGAGAGCATGATGAGTACCATCATAACCATCTATAGGCCACTGCTGGAGAGAGATGTGTATTTGAGCTATGTTATTAAGTATAAGTTGACTGCATGTATGTACATTCACTCCTGTATGTTGATTTGACTCATCATGAACCATTTAAAGCTGCATGGTTAAAATAAATGAGTTACACAAACAGTATCATGCTTAAAGCTTAAACATTTGACTACAAAATGCAATAGACTGAATTAATAGATACATTGTTAAACATTACAGGAATTATTGCTTCTGTTTCCAGTTGGTAAAGACCATAAAAAATGTATAGTGGATTTTTTTAAAACAGAAAAATAATATTTGTGAGATTGATGGCGAGATGGAGGATTTCTGCCAGTGCTGATGTGATGAGTAAGAACATAAATACAGGTTTGGGCAGAGCTTCAGGAAAGCTGCAGCTAATTTGGCCAAGCCACACTGCGACCAAATTAAAAAGAAAGTTCCTATGGGGAAGAAATAACAAAATCCCAGACTAATACTTATGGGGGTCAAACTGAGGATGTGCCTGACCAAATCCACATTCTGTGCTGGATACACCCTGCAAGTAGTCCCAATAAACTGCCTCTGTCAAAGCATTTCCTGGAATACGAAACATAAAGGCATGGGCCAAACTAAAAACTATGATGGATATAAGTTTTTTTTGTCATTTATAATGTTATTGAGAACAAAGGATTGATTGATTACACTCTATTTATCCATGAACTGTTTCAAAATACATATGAATCAGGACATATAATAATGAAGACTTACTGTCTTTACTGGGTGCCAGATTCAGGGCAAGAGAGCAAGAGGGATACAGACAGAGAGAGAGAGAGCAGGAGAGAGTCCTGACTTGCTAATGAATTCACTTTTGACTCCATAACAACTGACACAGTTAGGATCTGTGTGGGAGACCTGTGTGTGTGTGTATAGCCACCGTAGGTGTGTGTGTGTGTCACATGCAGCACTTCAGATGGCTGTACAGAGGATAAGCACACACTTTCATACACACTTTGCAAATAAACAGCAGTGTGTGTGTGTGTGCGTGTGTGCACGCCTGTGTGTCTGCAACAGTGTACCATTGCGCACACTCATGCTAGACTCCATCCTCCCACCTCCATTTCAATGTGCATGTGTGTGTGTGTGTATGTGTGTACAGTACAGCAAGTCCCTGCCGGTGTGTGCTCTGTGTGCCTTTATGCAAGGCAGGTGAAAGAGGTAAATTGGGCCGTTCCATCATGCGATGCGGGGAGGCCAGGTTGACATGCTGATCAGGTGTGCATGCATAATGGCCACCAAAAATAAGCTCTGTTTTGAATAATGCCCCCTATCCAAAAAAGAAAAAAAAAAGAGAAAGAGAGGAAGAAGAAGAAGAAATGCGGCGGGCTGCTCTCGGTCCGGCTGGGATCTCATCCATCTTAACAATGAATGGAAATCAGAGACAGACTGCCACCGACTGGGGCCTCCGCAGAGCCCACTTACATCTCTTTCTCCCTTTCCTTCCTCCTTCTTTGTCTCTCTATTACACCTGTATGCGTTGACCCTTTCCTCTCCCTCTTCTCTTCCACTGCTCCGATACACATCCATTTACATGCATATGCCTGTGCATGTATGACTTAACTAACCTTGTCGTTCCATGCACTCTTCTACAGGGATATGGTTGTGTGGATATACTACAGTATATGGCCAAAAGTATGTTGATGTCTTCATGACTGCAGTAGCTCAGGAGAAGAACCCACGGGGCCTTCACAGATCTGCACCATCTCCAGCCCCCTGTGCAAAGAGCAGGAGATGGTGTATATTGCCCCTGATCTTCCTGAAGTGCTGTTGCTCTGACATCCACCCATCCTTTATTTACCACTTCACACCAACACCTACATTTAGATTCTCCAATTATCCGAAATTGGATCTTATCTTTTTACATGCTCTCACTTTAAATATATAAATGAATTGTGTGAACACAATTTAAAAATTTAAAAAAATACATAATATAGATTAAAAATAGAAATGCATGTAATCTCATTCTGAACATTAGAATGAATGAAGTTCTTGTTCAGATGATAAATAAATAAAGTTCCAAAGTTCTAGAAAGTTGTCCCATATGATTTCAGGTGGCCTTATTGTTTCCCTGCACCTTTCATGTCATCTCCTCTTCTTTATCGAAACATGCAGGTTTTTTTTTTTAATCTTCTTGCTGTCTCCTCCTCCCTAATTTGTCCCCCCTCTCTCTCTCCTGGGTAAAGAAACGAGCTGGCAATATAAGTGTTATTCATGGCTTGGACAGAGGGTGAGTTTTACTGCAGGTAGATAAAAAGATATTGTCCTTCTGCTGCCATCTACATGCACTATGTACACTGTCGTTAAGATGTGATGTGCTTCTCTGCAGCAAATAGATGTGCAATTAAGATACCACAACAGTGTCGCTTTAGCATGAAGAAGAAGAGTAAAATATAAGTAGTGTCCTTTGCATAGTACACAGTAAGGGCCTGGGAGTGTCTGTGTGTCGACCCATGCATATATCAGTTTAGTGTTTATAAAAACACAGTTATGTGTCGTATTATATATAACCGGGGAGGTATTTCTGAGGTTTTTCACCATCAGGAACAATCAAACATGAAAAGCAAAGACTTTTTCTTATTGTTTTGAGTAAAGCTTCACACTAATTTGAATACTTCACCTCTATTAGTAGTAATTTCCACATTCATCCTTATTAATGAATATAGACAGTTAGACGGTTTTTAAACCTATAATTACATGTAAGACTGACAGACTGCATTATGTTGTGGGCATTTCAGCTATCGACATTTACCTGCATTATTGCACGTGGAATATATTAATTAAGCAACAAACACAACAAGGTCTATCACAATTTTTAAGGCAAGCTTTTTATAACAACTAATAATTATATACACTCACCATATCACCTTTAGAGATCTTAGTAATTATAATTATTATTGTTATTGTTTTTTTATAGTTTACCAGTAATTAGTATAAACAACATGTTGTGGAACTATTTATGGAAAGAACTTCACACACAAATGGTGCTCGCACAGAGTTAACGTCAACCGCCGTCACACTATGTTTTCTGTTATTTTCACAATGTGAGGACATAGCAGCGTGTGTGGCGATAGTGAGCTCTTAATGCCAACAGGTTTAAGGGTGATTAAGGAGAAAAGGCGCACATTTCTTTGCTTTCTGCCAAGGGATAATAGCATATGAAGGTCAAAGCAAAAATGATAAGGAAAAGAGATGATAGCTTTAACAATGGAAGCAACATTTGGCCACAAAGTCGAAGACTGGAGCAAGGTTACCAAGTGTGGAGAAAGGAGGAGAGAAAAGAAAGGGAAGAGAAAAGAAAACTAACAGCTGTTGAGGAAAGTGAAAGAGGAATAAAGGAAGGATCATGCGAGGTGTGGGGACAATGGTTGGGAGGGGAGGAGGAGGGGGAGGAGGAGGGATGGGAGATGGAGTGCTAAAGGATGGAGTGTGGATAGAGAGCGAAGGGGAGGACGGGGGGTGGAGGTGGCGGCGGTGGTAGCAGGGCGTGTTTCTATGTGTAAGCGTTTCCTTCAGCTGGGGTGATTGAGCACCTCTGCCCTGAACTCTGGGTAATGAGCGAAGAGAAAAGGGAAAACTTCAGCCAAGGAAACTTCCCAAATTATTTTGAGCATTATGGTGCCTCCCCCCACCCCCCCCACCCAAAAAAATCTAATAAATAAATAAATAAAAAAAGAATTACAATATGCAGAATCCACCATCTCGAGACCGGATGAAAAATAATGAAATTCTTTGTGACAGCCCCTCCTGCATCTACCTGGATAATGATTTTTTTTGCCCCCCCCCCTCCCTTACATCCTCCATCAGTTGGATTGCTCTCTCTCGCTCTCTCTCTCTCTCTCTCCCTGAGCCTGTAGTATCCCGGTACATCTGTTTTGCATGAGATGCATAAAATGACAGGACTTAGACAGCCACTGCATCTAGTGACAAAGATTACTGTCAGCCACCTTCGCCAGTTAATACATCATTGCCACTGGTCCGTTCCCTGCCTCTGTCTCCTAGCGACAGCCTATCCCTTGGCGAGGCCCCATCCATGTGATGAACCCCCCCGAACCAATTCAACCCCCCCGCCCCTTCAGTGCACCTCCCTCTGCTACTCTTCAGCGTACGTTTCACATTAAAAAGGAAAAAGATGAAGCAAACCAAGAGGAGCTGCTATTTTCAACTTTACATTTTTATTGTATTACCATAAAATATTGGTGTGGGCACAACATCTCCATTCATACCTCAGGAATTTGATTCTGCTTGTGAGTCGGCTGTGTTTAGACTTGTTAATCTGCCACTGCGTGAGAGAGAAACACGGGGGGCAGAGGTGGGGGAGGGAATAATTGAGCACCTCTGCCCTGAACTCTGGGTAATGAGCGAAGAGAAAAGGGAAAACTTCAGCCAAGGAAACTTCCCAAATTATTTTGAGCATTATGGTGCCCCCCCCACCCGAAAAAATCTAATAAATAAATAAATAAAAAAAGAATTACAATATGCAGAATCCACCATCTCGAGACCGGATGAAAAATAATGAAATTCTTTGTGACAGCCCCTCCTGCATCTACCTGGATAATGATTTTTTTTGCCCCCCCCTCCTCCCTTACATCCTCCATCAGTTGGATTGCTCTCTCTCGCTCTCTCTCTCTCTCTCTCTCCCTGAGCCTGTAGTATCCCGGTACATCTGTTTTGCATGAGATGCATAAAATGACAGGACTTAGACAGCCACTGCATCTAGTGACAAAGATTACTGTCAGCCACCTTCGCCAGTTAATACATCATTGCCACTGGTCCGTTCCCTGCCTCTGTCTCCTAGCGACAGCCTATCCCTTGGCGAGGCCCCATCCATGTGATGAACCCCCCCGAACCAATTCAACCCCCCCGCCCCTTCAGTGCACCTCCCTCTGCTACTCTTCAGCGTACGTTTCACATTAAAAAGGAAAAAGATGAAGCAAACCAAGAGGAGCTGCTATTTTCAACTTTACATTTTTATTGTATTACCATAAAATATTGGTGTGGGCACAACATCTCCATTCATACCTCAGGAATTTGATTCTGCTTGTGAGTCGGCTGTGTTTAGACTTGTTAATCTGCCGCTGCGTGAGAGAGAAACACGGTGGGCAGAGGTGGGGGAGGGAATAATATTTGCTTTTGGATATTAGTTTTTTTTCCCCGATTATATACAGGCCACAGAAACTTTTAAATGTTGCAGGCAAAGCGGTGTCCAAAATAAATCACCTCAACATGCAAATAGCATACTAGCTTATCTGCTTTGGGTCATGTACAGTGTCAAATACGCATTTGTTTGTTGATGCCTTTACAGATGTTCTCTTGGATTCTGCATTTAGAGATGCACACTTGGTTTCCTGAACAGACTTTAAATGTGGCTTTATATGTTGGCTCAAATTTATCCTCTGTGTGTGTGTGTGTTCATTTTGGGGAAACAGTGAAGATTATTAAAACCAATGGAAATTATTGCTTCCTTCATTCTTATACATTTGATCAAGTCAGTTGACGAATTGTATACTATGGATTGGACAGGATTGGTTAGAGTGGTAAAGTAATTTATTGTGAGTAATTGAAATATTAGCATTTCAGTCAATTAGGAAATTTGCTTCCTTTTTCATTGTTGTATGATGATTCACTGTAAATAAAGACAGCGTGTGTAAATCACCGGCTGCTGCTTGTAAAGTTTAATCAACTGATTGGATTATCAACATTTTGATTAGCTTCTTTCTGACTACTTTAAACTATGGCTTCAAAAACCAACAGTCAAAACCCTTATTCAAAAGTGAAGGTGACATCAGTTTAATTGCTGGCCAATTATTTTCAAAAGTTGTTTTAATGACTGCCTTCAATAAATTCAGCTTGGTAAATATATACTTTTTAATTATCTTTTTTTTAAACAAAAAGAGTCAAATAAAAAGAACAAAAAACAATTCACTAATGCCGTCCCAGAGTCATCCAGGCTAGTGATCTTCATTTCTGCAACATACAACTAATTAATCCAAAAGGGAAGCGTTAATGAAATACGATTAACGACAACACAGCCAGCGACATCCAAGTAGTCGCACAAATCCGCAAACACCCTCTGACACTGTTTTAGACACAACAGCTACAGTACAATAGTTGTTATTGATGTCACATACACAAAGGTGGAAGGTGCAAGTGGAAATAACCCTGTCCTGGTGCTGCAGGTTATCTAAGAAAACAACAGTCACCATCTCTGGACTAGGTGTAGAAATAGAGCTAGTAGCATAGATGCCATAGATGAAATGATGATCCACTTGCCTAAGTAACCATTGATCAAACCAGGACAGATCATGAGATCATGTGATCCATCATGCAGATAACAAAACAAAACAAAACAGCAATTACTTATTTGGCTGAAAAGAAAATAACATAAATTAGTAGATTACACTCTAGGTGAACATAACACGTGGCATTTATTTTGTTTCACAGGCAACATGATGACTGTCAACAGAAATACATAGATAGAGTTGCTTTTTCCAAGAGAAGCATTGAAAGTGTGTGTTTCTGCCTCGTGAGTCAGATGAGGATTTGTTCTCACTGCTGTTTGTTCTAGCACCCTTATATCTCCCAACTGACATCAGACGTCTGAGACGAGCAGCTCCTGCCATCACATTAGTAAGGTTAGGATGAAATATGTGTTCAATAATTTAATATGGTCCCCGATACAACACCCCTCCCCCCTCCGTAAAGGATTACTTAAATGGAATGTGGTTACTGCTGCTGTTGTTTTTCCATGAACTGCCGCACTTTCACGACCAGCTACTACCTGGCACAATCGCATTTCACTACTGTTATGTGTGTTGTTTATATGAAGAAAATAACAGCCCTGGTTGAAGTATGAACTCCTTCAGTCTTTGCAGTTTCAAATCAAATTTTGTCACTTGTTAATGCCCCCAGCCTGTAGTTACAGAACTGCAGCCGCACAAATACACACCCCTGCTGCGAGACGCTTAGAGTATGATGGCGGAAGACAGCAAGAAAGTATCTCCCTCCATTATACTCTGTCCTTGTTCTTATTCCTTTGTCTTATATTCTCATTTACTTTGGATTTTGTTGTTTTTTATTGACTCATGCTGCCTCTCTCTCTCTCTCTCTCTCTCTCTCATCATTATTTCCACCTTTCCTTTCTCTCGCCTCTCACTTTTTCCCCCCCCCCCCCACACACACACACCCTCCTGTACACTGACATTGTAATGTTACTGCACACGACTTTATCTCGCCTGAAAAGGTGAAGCCATGAATGATCTCTCCAATTTAAAAGCACTCAACCCTCACGCCGCCTGAAATGAATATTTTGCATATATTCATGCAACAATGATTCAATTTGAGGATATTATTTGCAAACACTGGCTGAATTCTCCGCAGCATTAATAACAGAGCGGTGGGCCGATATCGCCGCGATGAAAAATGTATTTATTCTGACGTGTTTAGAATGAACCCGTGCGATTAATTAAAAAGTAAACAATAAAGAGCCAGATGGAGAAAGAGAATTTCTGTTTCAAATTTTGTTTTGTTTCTTCCTTTTGAGTGCAGAGTTTGACTGTGGAACGCAGCTTTGTTATCTGATGATTTTTGGGAAACTGGATCGTTGTGATGTCTGTGTATGTTAAAGGAATGGAGATGCCCTTATCAATAAGGAAGCCATGCCAGGACATGGATGAGCTTGTGTACATTACCTGCATGTTAGCAATACATCTCTTATCTTGACAATTAGGGGGAAAAAATGTACATGATCTAGAATTAGACATGATCAAACTTTTGAAACAAACAAACAAAAAAAACAGCCTTTAAAATCCCACTGTGGTTAAACCCTGGTAGAGATTTCTTTAAACAAACCTCCTCTGGTCCGTGACGGGAGAAGTTTACAACACGGCACAATTAGTCTCCGAGCTAATTCACAGGTTTGCCCAGTGCTGTGTTCAGAGGTGGTTGAGGGAGATGGGGATTAAAGCAGCTCCGCAAGTGAGCGTTTTGTGATAAAACAACATCTGTTCAGAGTTTTCTCATGGTGAGCTCCATCAGTTTGGGATAGACGGTGAAATACAGTGCAGCTTATAACCTCTGAACAGCACGTGGGGAAAAATGAGCAAGTCAACCAAACAAAACCATTGCTTTTTAACACAGAAAGTCACAAAGACTGAAACAGAAACAGATGTGCAACAAATGATCAGTACCTTTGTCCAGTTCAGATGTTGAACCTACTGAATCCATGTCGATATTAGTGACAGACTGCTTATAGACTAGTTATAACATTCGAAATAGACCCATAAAATCATGAAACATATAAACAAGGACTGTGAAGACCACAACATATGAAGCTGTAGACAAAGTGATGAGTGAAACATGCTGCAATAAAACAAAGCATTCTTCTCCTTACTGAATAGAACAAAGCATACTCTGAAAGAAATTATATAACACAAATTTACATATTTATGATGTTAAAGAAATAAAGCTCGAACTAAATAACTAACCTTGCCATCTCTTCTTATTACTTTTCAAGCTACTGTCACCTCATCATCTCATGTAGCTAAACCTCTAACACCAATAAATAAATAAATAAACAACATTGTTGTGAAGGTTGATTTACAGGCTGAATAAATATGTAAATAGTGTAGTAAACTTACTCAAACTTTAAGTTCCCCAGACAAACAATGGGGATCCGTGATTGGCTGTTTGACACAGACATTAATACCTTATACACGTTTCTGACTGATTAAATCCGTCAGTCCATATTAGCGCAATGACAAAAACAAAAACAAGAAACAAGAAATAAATAGATTATAAATATAACAGCTTAGGGGTCAACAGTAATTATAATATGAAAACGAGAGCAATAGAATCAGCCTTTTTCACTATTAAGTGTTGAAGTAAAATGCTTCCTCTTCTTTTTTCTTTTATTGTTGTTGTTGTTGTTGTTGTTGTTGTGACAATCAGCTGATTACGACTGTGATGTGATGAGATTAAGTCTCAACAGATGACAGGTGAAGGTTTTCCTCTTGTTGCTATGGAGGGAAGTTATCCATATATTAAACATTGATCACTATGACATTTACTACCTGCCGTGAAACACCTGATCAAGTTATACTGAGGAGTAATGAGCAGCATGTGTGCACAGGACACATTCGCACACTGAAATATATTGTACTTCACTGTAAGCTGTCCTATTTGGAATGTGCAATAAGACCTCTGAGGTATTTATCACACTCTTTTATGTTTGTTTTTTAAGTTTCTGTCTTTTTGCCTATTACAAACATGCAAAAATTCAGTAGCTGGCACGTTTATCCAGCTGCCAATAAAATCAGTCATAAATAATCAATGATGAATGACTGGTCTCCGGCATATTTTCAGATGTAGTGATGAATAAGGAAAGATTAGAGGGATTAGTGATCAGTGAAATTGGTAAATAATATGGCCGTGACATTGTTGTTGTTGTTGTTTTTTTTTTGCAGTGGAAAGCTCTAAAATAGGAGGCGTGTACAGCAGCAGGCCGCGTGCCAGTGACTATGTGTGTTACTGTGTGTGTTACTGTGTGTGTTACTGTGTGTGGGGAGGGAGGGGGGGAGTGGAGCTTTACAGAAGTTCTCTGAATCAGTTTCCTGTGTCATTAGTCTCGATCCACTCTAATGATGGTCCCACTGGAGCGCCACTTCACACACACACACACACGCACACACACGCACACACACACACACACAAAACACACTGCTGAAATCCAGCCTGTGTTGAGTGCGGCAGATATGAGAGGCTGCGGCTGCATATGTGAGCATATGTATGTAAATTCCCTCATTTATGGCATTATCTGGAGGAGGTATTGTCTCTCCAACGTAATGTGTGACTGCCAGGGAAACATGAAAGAGACAGAGAGAGAGAGACAGAGAGAGAGAGAGAGAGAGAGAGGCTCATATGCATGCAGAGAGCCGACACACCATAACATATAATGACAGCTCCCGCATGTGGAAGAAGAAACAGGGAGGCAAATGAGAAAGAGAATTAGAGAGAAGGAGAGTTTAAAAAAAACGGGAGACAGAGGAAGAGAGAGATGAGAGGAAGGGACGGGGAAATTGGAGAGGCATGGAGAGAGCAGGGGAGAAAATGAGAAAGAGTGGGGAGAAGAGCGAAATGAGGCTCAGCTGATGTGGGACTGGCTTTGGACTAAACAGTGCTGATAAGTTATACCAGTAGCAGCAGTTTCAGGGTTGTATAGGTGTAAGTATGGAGTAGCTCTTGAAGTGTGGGGCAGCTCTTGAAATAAATTAGAGAAACAAAGGTAAGAAGAAGAAGAAAAGCATCATAATAAAGAAAGATGTGACAAGGTGTGAGAAACTGAGAGTGTTGTGTTATGGTTACAGGGAGACAAAAAAATAAAGTTGTAAGCACAGGTATGTGCTATATATACATATTTGGAAGTGTTTGTGTGTATTTTCTGGGCCTGGATACAGAGTAAGTCATCATCGTTGAAAAATAGCTAAGTCGGGGAATATGACTAGCTCAGCCTTATACAGTGCACAATCCTTAGAAAGCAGTGTGAGTGAAAGAGAGCGGGAGGCAGATAGGGGTGTTGGGAGTGAGGCCTCAGGACACCCACGAATCCAAATTCCTCCAAACTAACCCCCCCAACACAGCTTCCCCAACATAAATCCATATTGTTTTATTATTTCAATAGTAAAGACACCTATCTAAGACAAAACAAAGACAAAAAACTAAAAGTTAAGTACATTACAAGGCTTTATCTCGCCCCCGTCTGATAACTAAACATGGAAGACACTCACACACACACTCACAAAAACTGCACAACCTACACACGCATACGCACACGTGCATGCATATAATGCACTATAAAATATATGTTGATTATGGTGCTAAGAGAGTAAACAATGTCACCAAAGCCAGTGATGTCCAATTTGCCATTGGTGAGAAATTAAAGGGCTTTTGATTTAATTCAGATGATGCATATTTGACTCACAGCATTTAAGGTACATTTCAACATTTTCAAATTATTTTTTTTAATTCTTTATCCTCCCTATTTAACCTATGTGTAAAAAGAATGTAAAGAAAAATGTCAAATTGCAGCATCTCCATATCAAGATTGTCAGAAATAGCCAGTATGGGCTGTAAATATCACTGTATAGGTAACCTTGCTGTTTTAACAGTACTTCAGGGAGCTGTGCACGTGCAATGTCACAATTAAAGCATGTAATTCATATGGAACATTTGTAACACTTGTTACACGCTCACAAAAAAAGGAAAAACTCCAAAATGATACCTATTCCTTTTTGATGCAGCTTATTATACTTTTTACAGAGCAAGTCTGGGGGATGGTGGAAACCAAAGAGGCAAATATGAGGAGGAAGATAGTGATAGTAAGCCTGAGGATAACACTGACCTCAAATTGCAATGACCTGACTGACACAGGGAAAATTACAATTCTACCTCTGAATGTCCGAATATGAATATGTGTGCGCGCTGTGACCTCCAATAACAGAGCTGTTTTATAACAAAGAGGTTTTTAATGTTAGTTCTTGTTTAGACCTGAACAGTAAACACTAGGTCTAATTGCATTTTGACTTATAATTAATACTTAATTGATACTGTTTAGGCATCAGGTTTAATAGCTTGGGCTTACTAAGCAATATATTTATTAGTAAGGAATACTTGGGCTGTGTCTGAAATCGCCCCCTAACCCCTACTCCCTACTCCCTATATAGGGAAATAAATGTAGTGCACTATATAGTGAGCTCAACAGAAAAATCTTTCGGACACTTTCGGACACTACTCTCGGCGGCGGTAAATACGTCATCGCTGTCGCACAATTAAAACGTACCACATTATTGTAGTCTCGCAAAATACTTGTTTGTTTACCACTGCATTTTTATTCAATCAGAGGCTTTTGATTACTTTCCTGTACTTTTTATTTTCGTATTTTGTTATATTTTATAATATTTATGTATATTTCCTTCCCGTCCGTCCGGCATTTTCACTTCCGCACAGCCCAGAGAATATCTGGCAATGCATGATGGGATATCTTGGTCCGGTTAGTGACCATCGGATGTACACTATATTTCGCGGTGAACTGTGGGATACATTGAGTGCACTATATATAGTGGACATGCTATCATCCGTAAGCTTTCGGACACCACTACAAAATGGCGTGCTCACTATATAGTGCACTATATAGGGGTTAGGGGGCGATTTCGGACACAGCCCTGGTGTGACCCTCCTGCTATGACTTGTCAAGTTAGGCTGAACTCAGGGTACTTGTATGAAAATCTATAGTTGTTATGCACATACTCCTCAGTTAGTAGATAGCGATAGACACATATATGGAGATACACTGAATATAGTGTAATATAGAGTTCTCAAAAGTGGAAACTATTGAACTACAGAACATCTTGTGATGGGATCACGCCAGCTGTATTCACTGAATACGTGATTATGCTACGCTTTATGAGCACTTTTCAAAGTTTTCAGAAGTGATCAGTATTCCAACACACCCACCTTGACCTATATTTAGATCTCATTCACACACACCTGTTGGTTTCTTCACTCCGAGTTACACAGTCATGACAGTGGGTATTAGACATATTAGATGAGAACTAACAGGATCAACGCTATCACCACTGTTTCTGAGCTTCAGTGCCTTCGTTATCATTTCCACATACAATATTGTTTGGGAGCGACCACATTCATGTAACTGTAGAAATTCCATGAAGTTGGACTCTTTGACATCCATGATTGTCTCAAGTCTTATCACACCACAAGGGTCAAGCGCAGCTGTTTAAAAACCGTTAACAAGGACATCGGCCCATTGTGACCTGTTAAATTTTGCCTCTGTAGACTCCCTTTTTCCGATTCTCCATTTTTCTCTTTCTCTGTTTGCTTTACTGTTTGGACTGGAATCTGCATCTGTGGGTTCCACTCAATCAAGTCAGCCTGATTGCACATCACATCCATCCAGGTCTTAAGCCTTCAACCATTCACTACCATCACTACTTACTCATGCACCACTGGGGGATTTTTACTGGCCTCTTTGATTGTAGTGCTACACAAAAACATATGTCGACATCCAAGGGACAAAACCCTGTGGCAACTGTAGGAATTACCTCGTCTTTATCTGTATGTGGACGACGTTGGTGGTGAACGAAAATTTAACATTAAAGTTTGTTTTCTTTTTCTGACTAACAATTATTATTTTTTTTGGACCACTCAGGATGATTCATTCTTCAGAAATTTGGACCAGTATTGTGTATTGTATTGTGTAACCAATGACAGCGAGTTTCCGCAGATGTTTCCCCAACATTACCAAGTTGGTCATTTTAAGTGGGTGCCAACACTTCACCAAACCTTAAAGCAACACAAGTTTTGGTGAACACCAGCAGCCTCTAGAGCCATAAGCTGTAATTAATTCTGTCGGCCTCCGGATGGTTACGTGTTTTGAAGTTAGAGGAAACAATGCCATACATGACCAAACTTGGATGCATACTCCCACTCACTGAAATGAAACATGGCTGGGAAGTGTGTATTCCACATAATCCCTGGCATTGGATCCTGGTTTTCTTATGTATGGCATGAACAAACTATTACGCTGTCTATTATGGAGGACAATGGCAACTGACCTTTTTTAAACTAGCAACCTTATTCTCTCGAAACCTCCGTGTTCATCAGTTTGCAAAAGAAGGGGGGATTTCAGACAGAAGCAATTCCAATAACATTATGGTTCAACTTCAAACAAACTTCAACACAAGTGACTTTTTTTTTTACTGCTGCCCCAATCATAACAGCGCTGACCTTTCGGGCATTGAAATCTAGCCTGAGGAAGCTATCGTCATGGTGACAGCACAAACCAGGAGTGCGAAAGCAAGCGTGTTAACTGTCCGCAAACTTTCAGTACCACTTATTACATGAGGATACGCTCTCAGTCAAAAACTCTGACTCAGGTTTAACAGCCTTCCAGACAGTCCCTGTCAGTCAGCCTTGACCCGAACCTGACTCTGACTTCTTTACTTCACGGTGCCATTCATTTACATGCTCTGTTAGTGTGGAGCGGCAGGTTCTCGCTGCCTGAGCAGAGCATGCCAGCCTGACGTGTTTGCCAGTGTTTACCACTGTGTATGGCACGGCGCACCGCTCGGACTGTCATTCATACTTACACTGTAAATATGGAGAGCAGTGTAGTGGAAGACATCTGAAAATTACTCCGCCTTGTGCCTCAGTGACGAAATTAATAAACACAGGCATGGGAGCGGAACGGGTTTTGACAATGCAAGTCTCTCTCTCTCTCTTTCTCTCTCTCTCTCTCTCTCCTTCTTCCTCTCTCATCACATCCCTTTCTTCTCTGCCCCGCTGTCCTATTTTCTTCTCCCTCTCTCTCAGCTGTGGCCTAATAAGGCTCAATTACACGCAGGGTCTTTCATTCATTATAGGCATGGGGCCCGGCTCCTCTTTGTGGACTCCTAATAAATACTAACACAGAGAAATAGCCGGGGCCCGGGCTTACTTATGAACCCGTTAATAACCGGTTGCCGCTGCCGTGATGAAAACAGCTTTCTCAGCAGCCTGTCTGTCCTGCCACGCAAACACAAACACGCGAGAAGAGAGGAGGGGAAAAAAAACAAAACAAAAGACGAGGCTAGCGCTCTAGTTAGCCTCCGAGACAATGCTTCAGCGGACGACAAGCGCCGGCAATTAGCGCATCCATGGCGCAGGGATAACCCTATACGTCTTTGTCTGTTTCAATCACGTGGAGATGCCACTCAGGGTGAGAATTAGGGCTGAGGATGCCGTCAATTTCCCTTAACCTGTTTTCCAGAGCTCTGTGTAGGTGAGTGCATGATAGATTGTTTTTGTCAGCCTATTAAAAGTGATGTTGCTTCCGCTAATGGCGAAGGTTGGAACGTACCCGTCCGGATCCGAAGGCGGCGGGAATGTGTGTTTGTTGTGTATGCGTCCACGGGGCTGCGGATAGCAAAGAGAAAAGACCCGTTCTTGCAATTTATGTCCCATCCCCCAACCCCGCTCACCTCCGCTCCCATGACAGACCTTGATATCAAATGCAAATCACACTCTATCTCACAAAAGACTTTCAGCTTGCTTCTGTCCATAACATCGATGGAAGCTACACACCCCGCCTCTACACACAACAGCTCAATCTGCCCTCCCAAAGCCTGTACACTGTCACCGGGAATCAGACCGACAGGCTCTTTATGGTGGTCTTTACGACTCTGACTGAAATAACTGTATTCCCCGGCGGTAGATAAAGTGGTGGTGGGAAATGTAACTGTATACATTTACTACGGTGAGAGAAGGAGGGACAGTATATGTAAGAAGAGAAATGTCCCACACTGGTCAGGCAGTCATTCAGAACACCCTGCCCGTCTCGCTTGTCCCCTTGACTCATACAGCTTTCTCACTCAGGCGCATCTGTCCATCGCCTTCCCCGCGTCTCTGTCCGTCCCCTCGCTCGCTAAGGTTTAAACCTACAACCGTGGCAGAGGCTGCCGTCCCGAGGTTGTCTCGCAAGATGAAAGATGGCATGGCTGTGCGCTCGGGGACGATCGCAGCCCTGCGTGGCACACGCACACACACACGCACGCACACACACACTTTCCCTCTCTCACACCCACCTATGTCTCGCTCTTTCATTCGCCACTGAAATGGTCCCTGCCTGGGCTAATTTACATAATACACTTCTGACACCTTTACTTTATTCATCAATCACACCCAGGCAGCTTCTCCGGGTCCAGGCTTTTGTCTGAGCATGTCTGTGACTGTGTAAGGCTCGGCACAAAAGATTAATTTCACAGCTTCTTTTTTTTTTGCCTCTACCCCTCTACTACTTCTTCTTCTTCTTCTCCTTTCCTGTCCTGTGTCTCTCTTCCTCCTTTTCTTTCCTCCCCCCATCCTTGTCCTCTTCTTCATCCCTATGGTTCATTTCACAGATACAAAGCCTGCGGAGCGACAGCAGCCAGATAATGAAAACAACAATGCAAGCACCCCCCCCCCACCCTTTCCTTTAACTCTGGCAGGTAGTATTCCTGGATTCTCTTGACAGTGTATTATTCCTCTCTTTCTCCCCCTCCCCCCCAATGTCTATCTATCTTGTTCACCCTCTTCCTCATCTGCTTCTACACCATCTGTTTGCAGTTCTTTTTTTTCCTTTCATCTTTGTCATCCCTCTATACTGTACTTGGGACGACCAGGAACAGATTCGCTGTCAGTCGTCATCCTGCTCTCCTCCACCTGTCCAACAAAAGACGCTTGTTTTTTTTCTTCCTTTTTTTACATTTGTAAAAAAGTTGGGGTTTTTTTTACTATTTACAGCTTGATTGCTGCATTCTAGTGTGGTGTGTGCGAAGTTTTTAAAGTCAGTGGGAAAAAAATAACGAATCATCCTGTGTGATTAAAACAATAAACACAGTGTGTTGTTTATTAGTTCCCTCTGTCGTTATCGACCCGCAAGCGTGCCTCCCATTTCAATTACCTGAAATAAATGAAATAGGGCTTGAAAATCTCACGCTTGTTCGTCGATGGAGATGAGAGGGCAACTGTCGCTCAGATATCAATTTTGAACAGATGGGTTGCCATGAGGGGCCATATCTCCCTTTCAATTAAAAAATCTGAAACAGTCATTGTCTTTACCGCCATGAAAAAACACACAGATGGGTTTTGTTTGCATCCATGTCAGACGGAGCCTTTTGTTTTTCCAGTCAAGACGCTCATTGGCCACCAATGGACGTCTGTGGTTGCAGTGGGCACCTCCCAGCTTGAAGAAGCCTGCAAAGGCGCTTCTTAGACACACACACACATACACACACGAGCAAATAAAATAAATAAGAAAAACATGCTGGGCAAATCCAGGTGAGCCCCGTGCCTGCAGTGGATCTGACCCCGAGGTCAAAGTGAAACAAGCACAGAGATTTCACAGCTGGGTGTGCACGCTCCCTCGATCCCCCCCAGTCTTTGCCCTTGCCCCCTCCCCTCCCCCCCACCCCCCCACCCCGAATCTCACATTGTGTGGCATCTGAACCCATCCAACAGAATAATTAGCCCCAGAGGCCAGTTTAGCAGGACGGAAAACAGCATTTCACCAAGTCTTCTGCACCAAATAGCAGTGGAACTGTGTTGCCATCGATATTGCTTGTTGACCTCACAGCCCCCACTGTTTGCCCATATGAGTCCAAACATGATCTTATATTTCCTATTACTTCAGCGGAGAGCAAAGATCAAGACCAGAAATAATGAGATCTTTTACCACCATGACTGAGTGTTACTTTATTACGCAACAGACTGAGTGGACAGAGGAGCACCTGGACGACTCTGCTCTATATTAGACATAGTTAGGGGTTAAAGCATGAGGAGCAGCGTTTGTCCAGATGGAAAAACACAACACTAAAGAATTCAAATATTCCGAAGAGCTCTGTGTTGGGTAGGGAACTACTAAGGTCACATGAGGAAGAATGCAGAGCATCTAACCGCAGGTTCTTTTTTGGGGTAGTGGGTAATCAGACTGTGTGTGATGATTTGAAAACAACACAAACTACTGAAACATGTAAGCACGCTGATATGATTTTAAAAAGTACAAATTGTCCAGTGTGTTAAATGAGGCAAATGTTAAATTTTGACAAGAGACACGAGTGAAACAACTGAAATCAGTGACTAAAGTATTTGTTCAAAGTGCTGGATTAGTTCTAATTATTGATTTTCTGTTTTTTCTTTCTAGGCACAATCATTTAATCGTGTTTTCTTACTGTTGTAGAATAAACACATTTTGTAAATGTGTCATCTGTTCTCATGGGGGTTGCGGCGTAAGATGAGAGAACACTTTATTTCATCCTTTCATTAAGTCATTCAGTCTATTTTTTTAATACAATTCCCACAAAGATAAGATGAATGTGTGACCAAATTAGATTTACCTCAAAATCTATGTCAAAGGGGGAGTTTCATATTGTTTCCAGTGACGTAGTGATGTATTACAGTTAGGCTTCACTGAGTTTGTGGCTTTTAGGTCCAAGACCATTTTTCCTTGCGAGGATAATGGAGTTCATCTTATGGGAGAAGTTGGCGTCATCATTAGAGAGAAACCTCACCATCACATCACAAGATCGTCCTGCTTTTAATCCCAAGGACTTCCCACTTCTCCAAGCAGGTGTTTAGAAGTCGTGGTTAACACCCTGTCGTCTCCACAATCACACACTCACACACACACACACACACATTCATCCATGCCCCATTGCCCCCCCACCCTCCCAAACGTTTTTCCCTGAAGAAAATTAACACTCTCCTCCCACCCCAGGTGGCAAGGGGAGGGGCAGCAGGGATGGAGAGACAGGGAGGGCGGAGGAGTGTCGAGAGCCTGATTTATCTGAGCCTGTCAGGCCCTGGGAGGCCTCAGTGGGTGTTTATGTGCGAGTGTCTGTTGGGAGATGGAGGGTGGGGTGGGGTGGGGGTTGAGGGGCATCTGGGGGAGGATGCTCAATGTGTTTACAATGGGTGCTGGGAGAGAAGTGTTTCTCCCACCTTGCCCCCTGGGTTGGCACAGCGGAAGCCCCTCTCTGTCTCATTAGGACATGCGCGTGCGTGTGTGTGTGTGTTTGTGTGTTGGGGGGGTGCAACAGTGTGACAGTTCAAAGTGACATTCACACTCTGTTCTTTTCCTCTTGTCCTCCTTCTCACTTTTTACACACACACACACACACACACACACACTCACACACACACACACACGCACACGCACACGCACACACACTTGCAAAGAGAGACTTAGTCTTGACGCCTTGAAGTGACTTATACTGTAGTTATAGTTACAAAGACAGCAGCTCAGAATCAGTAACCCACCAGCACACATATTCCCTCTCACACATCCAGTCCCTCTGTACGCTGCATCACTTCCTTTAGAGGTAATCAAGTCTTTACTTTATTTGCATGACTCTTATTTACTAAAGAGATGTTCCCATGATTTGAGTTGCTTTAAACATTCCCACAAGCATAATACACATAATTCCTTTACATCTTATCAATTACCCACTGATCTACCTGAAAAAAATGAGGGCAAACCTTGCTGGATGGAGGAACTGACTTCCTGTATTTGTATGGATTTTGTGTGTTTTTATGTCTGTGTTATTATTTGTGTGTTCCCAGAGGACCTTTAAATTTGAATCCTTTAGGCAGTAGCTGCACAGGAGCACAGCTTCTTTCCCAACTGCTCTGTGTGCACGCTGTCCCATCACCGTTTAATGGATGTACATTTTTGCCTTAATTAATGCTGTAAATTAAGTTAGAGCAGATGAAGACGCACAGTCGTGCTGACAGCTCAGCCGATGTATCAGCTGCTTGCCCTCCTTCTTTCCGGCTCACACCTCCAGAAATTGAACAGCAATTTTACATTTCGCTTCACGGAAATGAGACTGGGAATATAAGGTGACCAGAAGGCCCATGCAACGGCGGCTCTGGGGATTTCAGTAATATCATGTGTTGACTGTGAAGATATGCAGGAAAAGCTGAATTAGATGGAGTTGTCGTGAAACTCTAGAAGGAAATTTGAACAAAGAAATTGCCCAAATGTGAGGGTTGAAATTCTCAAATTTTGTCTTAAACGTGCAGGCTTACGATTGGATGTTCTTGATCTTGATCTGAAAACAGACCTGAAGCAGATGTCTAATGATGAAAATCAGGTTTTTATGATCAAAAAGCTCCAGATGTGGAAACTTTCCGACGTATAGTTATAATAGGTGCAGACAATGTCAAGGACAAGGGTCTGCTAATGCTCGTAAACAGCCGATATCCCTCAGAGTCGGTGGGGGGGAAAAAAAGCGATTACTTTCAAAATCATCTTTTTAGCACCTGCATTTTGCAGCAGTGCCATTTTAACCGCTGCTTTTCATTGTAAGCAGTACTGGTACTCATCCACCACCTCCAGTTTGGGCCTTGCAAGTATTTCCACACATTAGCATGCAAGATTTATTTCACTAAACCCATTAAAACTAATAAGCACACAATTACCAAGCACGTAGCTGAGGAAATATGCATATCAAAAAAGTCTGAGCTGTCATATTGTCCTGAGCGCGTGCCAAACTCTCCATCCTGACCATGTGGTCCAGGATTATAATAAGAACAGCTCTGTGAAGAAGGCAGCGCCGGGTACTTTTACCGCTCGAGCTGCTTACTAATTGGACAAACATAATTATTGCATTCCAGAGGTAATGGGCATTGTCTTCATTCGTCACAATCGCATTGTCCCGTTTTTTTTTTTGAAATGACGTGTGTGCGCGCAGTCAGTCAAAGGTAAAGGTTGTAGCACGTGATTGGCACAGAAAACAAAATGAGGCTGAAAAAACAGATATCAGGCAGAAGGCTGCAAGAACGTCTTTTTTTTATTATTTAACTGACAGGGAGCAACAATGAAAAGATGAGGGACGGCGATAGCATAAATTAGCGAGGAGCTTCTCTTCTTCTCCTCTGGTTTCTTCTTCCAGGTGCCCTCTTCCTCCCTTCTCCTTTCTGTCACTGGCAATCTTGCTCTCCCTCCCTCCCTCCCTCCCTCCCGCCTGAAAACCCAGCTTCCCCTTCCTGATCTATCTCTCTCTCTTTAAAGATGGGCAGAGTGTCACACAGAAAAGAGGAGGAGAGGAAGCGAGGGAGCGGGGGGGGGTGGGGTGGTGCGGGGGTATGCACTATGCAAAGCAGGGCCTCGGTAGCCAAAGTCGGCAGGCTGAGATGAGGTGTCAGCATTGCACGGGCGCACTGATGTATGAATGCGGCGAAATCAAACGCGTCACTCGACAGACAGGAGGGGGTTGGAAAGGTGAAACCGGCACGCCGAGAGCGAGCAGCTGTACATCGGCGTCAAGGTGCTGCCTTCCTTACCCTCCCTCCCTCTATCACTCTTCTCTTCTCTTCTCGCCTCTCCTTTTTTTCCCCCCCTGCATCCCACTTATTTATTTATTTATTTGTTTACCTGCTTCTCTTCATCTCCAACTCACCGCCGCCGCTGCCGCCTCGCGCTCGCTGCGGCGGAGGAGGCCACAGCCCTAACAAGGTGCAGTGGTCACAAAGAGAGAGCGACAGAAATAAAGAGACGGAGCGAGAACGCGGCTACTCGGAAAATATTAGCATATCCCCGAAGGAATACCAACTAAATTGATACCGAATGAGTCCCGACCCCTCCCTCTCTCCTTCCTCACTCCTCCCCTCTTTTCTTCCTTTCAGACCTCTCCCAAGGTGTCAGTGTCTTATTCATTAATAGCCTATGTGTAAATCCTTGTTTTCGTCAACAGCGCGGCTGGCGGGGCGACACCGCCGAGCGAGATCTGGTGGGCCGCAGTGTCGCCACCTGACTCCCCGACTCCGGTTCACCGACTGAGTCTCGTCACGTGAAGTGATGAGTGAGAAATAAAAGAGGGGGGGGGGGGGGTGAGGAAAAAGGAGAGATGCAGCCTTCGCTCTCAGATGTGACAGCTTGAGTTGAATTGCAGCAGGTTGATAATGAATTTAGACGTTTGATTCTTTTACTCTTTTTTTTAAAAAAAACAAAAAAAGATTATTACCAGTTGTGATGTTTGCAGTCGAAAACATCACGTATTAACCATTCATAGAAACCTGTGTAACTTTCAGTACAATTTTATTCATGAAATGATGATATAAATCACGACTGAGCGCACCACAGAATGTGATTAAAAGCTCTGGGGAAACGGAAGTCAGCCATGTTGGAGTGTCAGTTGCTGTAACAGCACTTCTGGTTTGGGAAACCAGGAATCGTGTTGAATATACATAATTCGTCCGGTCAAAATTCACAGGCTTTTGTTTTTAAACAGCCCTGTTTGAAAATCTGGTCATCGGAAAGTGGGACTTGTTGTCAGGTATGTTTGCGTGATTGTCTATTGGAGTACCTTCCTCCAACAGCTGATCCGAGCTCAGTTCCAACTAGGCTTTCCTCCATTTAACCTAAATCAGATTTTCCAATTTCAATATGGCAGTTAGCGGTAAACCCATACTCCAAATCAAGTCAAATGAAATTTTACATGTATAGCCTGTAGTCAAAAATAAAGAACGACTTAAAAGGGTAATCCAAAAAAATGTGACCACATGATAACTACAGAATAAAATTCTTATTAACTTTTTTCAAATGTAAACATATTTCTTTATTTGCTACATTATATATTTTAAGTGGAAAATACAGTTCAAAACAACTGTTTTTTATTCAGGAATTATTTCAATTTCTGAACTTTATTTTACAATTATGCCTGAACTGATTGAATTTGAATCAGTCTGCAAAATAACCACCTTTTTTAATGGTAAAATATACTGTAATACTGTAATACTCACTCAGCCTCCGCAGTAGCTATGGCCTTGTAGGTCAGTCGCTCACTGGAATGTACTGACATAACGTTACCTGATGTTAAAGACTGAGCATGTCCATAAGCAATGCTATATATCTGTACTCTCCACCATACAGCTAAACACATATAGTGTAAAATGACACATATTATATTTTGCCCTGAATTGCATGTATTAGGGCTTTAAAAAGCAAATCAAGCTGTTTTGTCCCGAAGTGCACTCATGGAGGTATTTAAGATGACTCATCCTTTTTAAGAGCACATAAGTGGAAACAGTCACAGCCACATTTGAAACCACTTAGTTGAAACAATAGTATAAGAATGCAATTTGCGCAGTTGGAATTAAGTTGTCTGACTTAATGTGGCTGTGCTGACTTCTTTTCTCACAGTTTTCCATATGAGAAGAGTTTGCTCAGTGAGACACCCTGACATATACTGGACATATTAAATTATAGGATCTGGAAGAAAAATCAATTAATGGCTTAGGCCATACGCAATAAGCTGCTGCTGTTCTGATATGTCAGGATGGAAGTCTTGTGACACTAATACACGCTATGTTATTTGAATAAGGGCTGAAGGCTTACTCCATTGATTTTATTACAGAAACAGCAAATTGATTTAAATAAGACTGCTAATGGGAGAGTGGAAGTTTGCGTGATGCACATGTTCAGTGGAGACTCCACAGGGTCTCCGTCTATAAAGCCTTAAAGTGGGGACGCAGTTTCACGCCTGCACCAACATTGTAATTACAGCCAATTACAAATTCGCCGGTGCAAATGAAAAGGAAAAACAACGGCACATTTAAAACCTGGCTTGCTGGTTCACAGTCAGTGTAGCCTAGTAACTGATGGTGATGTCTTCCCCGAGCAGATTATATGCACTCATGTCACAGCGAGCGACAAAAGGGACAAGTCTGGGTATCAAGAGTTTGCAGTCGCTCACATTAAACCCGTGTTGCATCGCAAACAGCAACTCCATTACAGAGGTCGCCCCGCTTTGAACTCTCCACTGAGCGCGTGCAAGCCACACGAGGCATGAGGGATGTGTGGCTCCGCGCTCGTATGTTAAGATTTCATTTAGATTTCATTCATGTTTTAAAATATCTCGCACAGGGGCTGCATGGGAATATATATATTCCATGAATGGGAAATGCCTCGAAGCGTGTGTGATGTTTGTGTGCGGCTCGCGCTGCAAGACCATTCGTTGGCGAACAAGGCCCTTGCCGTTTTCAATTTCCAGAGGTGTCAGCCGGACCTGAGGAGGGCTGGAAGCTGATACATCAGCCGAGCTGTCGGCCCCATTGTGTGTCTTCACTTCATACACAGATATCGTGCAATATATGGAAGTAAATTCAGCTTTTGTCAAGGTCTAACGCTACCTGGTAGCAATGACCGACTACCTGATTATATTCATAAACATAGATACAGTCTGGATGGTATTCTGAGCACTTTTCATTGATGCTCACAGAGATAAGAAGAAATGCAAGTGAACAGGTGCCATATTTGGCAGCGAACGATGCATTGTGCGTCTGTCGGTTGGACTATAGCTGCATCCCTCACTCCTTTGTCCTGTTATAACAACATCTGCGTGAGGCATGGCACACACGCGTGCACATGCACAAGCACACACACACATGTGTGCACATATACATCCACATAAGCTAAATACACACATGCAGTTGCCAGCACGGGCCCCTACCCCTTTTTTTTTACACATACTCCATATGCGCCCATGCGTTTCCTTTTCTCTCCACAGTAGTAGTAGTTGCATGTACAGATGCGCACATGCACACACACTCACGCAAGAATAACCAATGTCCGCCTTCTTGTAGTCCTGCTGGTGGTCACTCTGGGATTTATTGTTTGCTGGATGCATGTGGGAGAGCGGCACAGATGTAACAGCCAAGAATAAAAAAAGAGGGGGGGGGGGCATAAAACCAACAGATGATGATGTTTGCAACAATGCGAGTGAAGATTATCAGGGCGATATTGTTGAGTGGCTTTCACAATAATTCTCGGTTGTTTTGCCGACTTTCTGGTCTTTACATTTTTCATTACTTCCCCTGGTTTCCTGACACCACATACCCCACTACTCTCTTTTCCAAAACACCAGGCAGGTAATAGATAATGACCGTCGCCGTGACCCCGTGTGGCGCCGTCGAAAAGCAGGTGTCATTTTAATAACATATGCTTGAAGGCATGCTAAGAGACACGGCGGGCCTAAAGGGGCTGGGATGAGATGTGAGCCCTTGTGGCTAATGGCTAATGCTCCTTTATGAAGTGCGGGCATCTTAGGAGGATGCTCGCCTTATGAAACGCTCCTACATGAGTACCATGCCGGCTTTATGCTGTGTTATACACAGGACTGATCCATAGACCTGACAAGGTGTTAGCTGCCTGGATCTCTGTTTATTATACTTGGAAATATGAGCTCCATTTTGATTTGATCTGCCTCCCCATTTATTCTACAAAGCCTGCGGCGCTGGCGAGGTTTGCTGGACATGGAGAACTACACTCAGTGGGGATATACCATGAGGAATCACTTTCAGTTAAAATTACTGCACGTAATGCCGGGTCAGTAAACTTTCCATTTCCCCTCAGCATTTCATGTGGTGCAAAATTGTTTGTGCGGCTTTTCCTCTCACAGAGATATGGTAAATTTAAAGATATCAGTGACATGTGATTTCCGCTAGCCTCAGGAAATGTACATTTGTGGCGTGGACAAGACAACGCTGCTGAGCTACGTCTAACACTTTGTCTGCATATACTGCATGTGATTCTTTTGTTCATATCATGTTGTTGTTTTTCTGATTATTATTATTAATAATATTGCTGTGGTCGGGTCATAACTAAAACACACCTGTATTTTTTTCTTCTGATCAAAACAGAACATCAATTATATCTTTTAACACTGGGTTAATGAATTTGCCTGTTTCTTTTGTTGTTGTTTTTTAATTACAAGCAAAACAATGAAATCAGATAAGCATGATGGTAAGTAGTAATCATGGAAAAGAAAATCTCTATTCTTAGATTTTCTAAGAATAGAGATATGGAAGGACAAAGACACGGCGAGCCTGACTCAATCAAAAGGTTGAGAAAGTCCCTGTGCCCTCCTGCTGCTGGCAAATGACAAACAGTCAGGATTCAACTGAACCAGAAATTGCCACTTTAATATTTGTGTTAATTGAAAAGTGAGATACAAGGTGTTAATTAATCAGCTTTAGAGGCGTTAGTATGTGTAATTTTTAACCTTTTGTCAGAGCCAGGCCTGCGGTTTCATTTCATTTTCTCTTGTATTGCTATGACAGGTTAACTTGCCTCCTGATTTTCACTCCATAGGTACGTATATCTGTAGGAGGATGTATATTTTCATATTTTCATGTCAGTCACATCTCGATGAAACGGCAGACATCGCCCTCATTTTTAAGGGCTCTTGATTTTTAGCGCCATTTCACTTAATTCCATTGCAACTCAGCCACTGTGTTCACCGCATGCACCGAGCTTCCCGAGCAAAAAATGACTCTCTGTTCATTTGTTTGTTAAGAAACACCCAGCAGTTTAGGAAATGTACCATGGATTGAGAATTGCTTTTCCAATGTTTCAGCTAGTATGAAATGCATTCCTCTTTAACACTGCATTTTGCCTTTAGCCTGGCAGTATGAAAGGAATTGTGTGTTTTTCAAAATAAAATAACATAATAATATGGATCTTAGGCTTGATAAATGTCACATTTAAGGCTGCTCTTTGGAGACTATTCTGGTTCACCTGAAATCAAAGTATCGCTCTGTTCTTACTGACACATGTGTGAAGGAGTTGTTGAGTGGCCACAGCAGAATACAAGCCAGATTTCTGAGGGACTGTGGGCAAACATGGATGCCAGAAGTCCTACTGAGCGCTAGGATCCCATTTTACTGGAAACATACTGGAGATTGTTTGTGCCTTGTGGTGTGTTTATGCACCTGCAAGGATTTTTTTGTGTGTTAAGGATTTACAGCAGTTCCTTTTTTTCACTTTTGACAAAAGTGCAGGAAGTGAGGACAAAAAAAAAAACAAAACATAAAAAAGGCAACCCAGAACCCGTGCCAGAAATGAAATATTTGGGTATAAAGCTGTTCTGTGACCAATTAGGTACAGCGCCGTCTCTTGCTGTGGCGTGCCCAAATAATAACTATTATCATCTGTCTTGGAATATGTGAATCTTAATACATGAGGAATTAATGCCATCTCAGCGTGCAGACGTGTAACATTCCTTCTATAGTAGGCTTCCTTGGCTGTGCCCTTCTCATTCGCCAGGCCGCAGCTTAAGGGCCCAGTTACAGTGGGAAAGGCTTTTATGAGTTTACGGGATGCTGTTTTTATGAGCGACTAAGGAGAAATAATGGGGTCGAGTGTCTCCCTCCTTCGTCCTTCCTTCGCTCCATCCCTCTCTCGCTCTCCCCAGGCCTCTCCTATTACCTGCCGCCTAGAGGACTCAGGAGTATCGCTTAATAAAAGTTAATCATGAGAAACTTGTTCATTAATTACAGTTCAGGTCGGCTGCCTGGCTGTCTGGCTGCCTTACCGGTTCTTCCTCATGCTACGTTATGTCATCCAGCAGTCTGGATTCACACTCTGCCTATTATTATTATTATTATTATTATTATTATTATTATTATTATTATTATTATTCAAAATAGGAAAATGTCTTATGTCACAAATATGTCATCTTTTTAGGTAGTTGTCCTAAGAATATCTAGTTAAACTTCATTACCCAAGACTGGAGATTTCCTTTGAATTAAGATAAACATTTGTGTGGTGTTGAAACAGAAACCAATATGTAATCAAGAGTAAATTTTATCACTTACCATTACCTGCTCCTGAAATTCACCCCAGCGGAAACTCTGACTGACAGTGTGATCAATAGTATGATCAATCACACAATCAAGTGTCAGATCGCCTTAACACATTACGTTAAGGTGATCTGACACTTACAAATCAAGTAGTTTTTATTTAAAACCTCACAATATGTGGAATCTTAAAAAAAATGTTTTTTTTATTATTGTAGGCCACCCAACACACTCTCATTAACAGTTAACCCTTAAACTAACCTTAATAATCACCATTATCAGTCAACTGAATCAGTACCTTTTAGCAACAGTGCTCCTAACCAGGGAGTGACTGCTGGTGCCAGCTCAGCAGTGATTCACAGACCATGATATGTTCTTTAAAATCTTATTAAAGGAAGACAGAAAAAAACATAATCTGATAATAATATAAATAATATAAAAGGCTTGACCTTATATGTGCAGTGCTTATATTAGCTGGCTTCATGCTCGATACAGACTGACATGAAGATGGTCAGACTTATTGTTGGTTGTCGGGCCTGTACAAACTTTGATATGATCATTTACGGATGTCTGCTGGTAGCCTGTCTGGTGATGTGACATAATGAAATAATGACAGCAATGTTATTAAAAAAAAACATAATTGTCCTTTAATTAGGTTATCGTGCAGGCCGATGAAGGCTTTTTATATGAGGCTGTCCAGTGCAGTGTGTCACTTTCTGGTTCTTCTACACATGTGAAGAGTGAGACGTCGTTAGAATGTGTTTAACCATGCTTCTGAGGTTTTTTTTTTTCATGATGTGGTCCCGCTGGGTCCAGACTGGATTATAGCAGGCTCAGGCTTCATGTGGACTCTTCCCGACCGCAGAACAGCACCGGCACACAGGCTGAGGACCAACACAGCAGACAAATGTGCCCCTCAGCCAAAACCAGCAGGGTTTGGACTCCTGCTTTCTCTGGAGAATGGGGGAGAAAATAGGCTCTCCTGGTGCTTCGCTGTGAGGTCAACAGGCTCACCCAGCCATGTCATTGCAAAGTACACACACACACACACACACATGCACGCACACGCTCACACAAACCAGGCACCAACACTCTGCAAAAATGATCAGGCTTGACAAATGTTTTTATCTACGATCCTGCTACGCAAGGCTTATTTCAAGACATGTTCAATAAAATGACCTCATTGTCCTGCCAGATATTTCTCTGCTCTGGTTCCAGTAGCTGCACTTGTTTCAGTGGAAGAGTCCGTTTGTACAGTGAGGCTGTTTGTGAGTAACCAAGCACGTTGTCCGATAGTTTTATTGTTCTTTTTTTTCTTTTATTTTGCCTGCACTGCACCGCCTGTTAACTCAAATGTATTCATTGTGTTTGGTCATACAGTTTCTTTAATTTATAAATTTTTTTTTTAACATTTTTTAATGTTTTTTCTAAGTAGGCTGGCCAAACAGCGTCCAACATTAAGATTCATCCCAGCAGTGAAATACTGCTGCGGTTTGTGGATGAAGCCAAAAGACAAAACTTTGCTCAGCAGTTTTTGCGATGTGCCGTTGGACAGACGACACAGTGTTTCCACTAATTCTCCACTGGTGCAGTAAATCAAAAAAGATTGCGAACTGACTGGCTTCAAGTAGCACCTCATGCTTATAGACACCATCAGTTGTCAGTACATAAGGAACAGCTTATAAAGAACACTGCTGTCTGGTAATACATTACATAATTAGATCCTTCAATAAATCTTCCCATCATGAAGTTTTCAATGTCTATGTTTTCATTTTTTTTTCTTTTTTTGGTAAAACTGCATTAACGAGATTATTCCACTGTGAGATTACTATGTGCAGCTTGTGTTGTCTTATATTCCCTTATCTAGTCCGTCACAGAAATACACACACACACACACACACACACACACACACACACACACACATTATTGTTGGAGTGAGGTGCTACATTATTACAGAAAATAACTATGGTGATGCTACATATACAGTGAGAATGAATAATTCTTTGTCTGTAGGTTTGCTGTTTATTAATCACTTATGATTTGTATTTATTTTTTATGTTTTGAGTGCAAAACATTGCTTGTTATTTCCTTGAATTAATATTAACCTGAATGTATTGTTAGAGCTTCACATTTAATGACCGTCAGACTTTGCTTTGTGCAGGACGTTGATCGGCCTTCATATTATATCTCATTTAAGTACTGACTCAATTGATTTATAATTACTCTAATAATAAAACAGTGTGCTCTTATACAAGCTTTGGAGTTGAGAGATCTAATTTACATTTACCAACTGTGAGTTTTGTTGTAAGAATGCGTTTTACAGTGCATTATGCACTGTGAGTGTTCCCATTGGGTCAAACCCGTGTTAAAATATGCTGAAGTCTTTGCGAAATGGAGCTACTGACTGTAAAGATGTGCGGCGTGTCACAGGAGCAGTCAGTTCATTACTGTAGTGCAGTTGTCATTTTAGTGTTATTAAAAGCAAAGCACTTAATTAATGTATGCAAAATAAGTGCAAGATCACACCTTGCCAGAATCTGAGACGCTGCTGTTGCGTGTTGTGTCGGTGTGCGTTAATTAGTGCGCTGCTGTGGGTCCGCAGTCGTCCAAAGTGTGAACTGGAGATATATGTGCTGGTTTAGGAGTGACTGTGTTATGTGTCTGCTGGAGAGCACGTAAAAAAAGTGCTAAAACTATTCTTGAATTTGTTGTTTTGTTTTTTTTTTCATAATCCACTACCATAAATATACCCATGTACAGTATATGATCCAAGCTCACGGGGTAACACAACATGCAGACAAAATATAATGCTAGTTGGACATTGTCGGGGAATCTAAAAAGCTAATTTCCCTGTGGCCTTCTCGCACCTCTGCCCTTCATATACAGCCATTTCCATAAAGTGCTTCCCCTGGGGAGACAACAATAATAAACAGTTATTAGTAAATGCATTTTGCCAGCACATCCCTTTTGCCCCTTTGCCTCTCCTCAATACTCAACCTACAAACACTCCCAGCACCACCACATCACCCAACCGGACCTGACATAAAGGGGTGTTGGGGAGGGTGGGTGGTCGATTTGTATATGTGTGTGTGTGTGCACGCGTTTATGTTTCTGACCCATTTTACCACAGAGGACTGAATTCGTATGGGAATTGGGCTAATGTTCATAATAGCACTGGCCATTACAGCAAAAAGCTTTGAACGTTGTACACCTGCCAAACTCATAACTGTTGTGAATTCATCTGATTGCCTGGTGCTTTTAGGAATGAAATCCCTCCGTATTGCCTTTTTTTTTTAACTTATTCAGTTATTTTGCCATTTCCATTAAAGAGGCTTCAAATGACTACAGATTAAAATTCTGATATTATCCCCAATGTTTGGTAATTCAACCTCTTTAATTAAGGAGCTGAGGCTCGTTAACGGTAGTAATTGGGTTTCATACACAGCACCTCAGTCTGTGAGCAGGCACAGTGTGCCAGAGCCATACATGCACTGGAAGTTGTGTCCATTCTAGATGGGCTCTATACAATACGCTGGACTCAAGTCCAAAATCTGACAGTGTTGTGTGGAAAGTGTAACGCATGTTTACAAGGCTTCAGTAGTAGAAACAGATGCTGGCTTTTATTTGTTCTTGTCATCATCATTAGGACAAGCACACGGACGCGTTCATTAACATGCACAAACATCCCCATAAGAGGAAACACAAGCCTCCTTTCATGAGCAGATCCTGAGCAGCTGATCTCACCCTGCGAGGGTATGTAATGAAGGGGGCAGGGAGACAAAGGACAAGCATTTGCCAGGCCACTCCGGTGAGGGCACCGCAAACAAAGATTCTTAACTGCAGGGACATAACAGTATTCACATGTCCTTGGATCTGAGGAGCCTGGAGCAGGGGGCTGGGTGTGTATGAGGGCACGAGGTATTCCTCCCTGTATGAAGCCGTCCTGCTGTGGATGTGGTGTAAACGGAGATGCACAGCACTTTTGGAATGATCAGGTCAGGCGTCTCTGACTTTTTCGCTTTTTCCATTTCTCATCACATTCTCTCACCCTTACTTATTCCTCTTTAAAACCTTTGCTCTGCTTGTGGAGAACCAGCATGGGTCCTAACCTGAGCTGAACCCTGAGACTTTTTCACTTGGTCTTCACGCCCTTTGTGTCCCTGTGAAAGTGAGCCCGCGTCAGAAACAGTTAATAATCACATTGACTGTGTAACTTTGGCTCAAGTGATTTTCTATTATGAACCATAAATTTCGAAAAATGATTCGACTTAGGAAAGTTTGTAATGTTTCAATTACAGATACTACATGTTTTCAATAATCTGGTTTCCATTTTGACAAAATGCAAAATTGAGGCAATTAAATTTGGCCTTCTCATTACCCACCAAACTCTTTTATTATGTAGATTCCTGGATATGACGTTGTAGGTCACTGTTAGGAGAAGTGTGCCCTCAGGGCTGGGAGAAAGCCCTGGCTTCAGTTTGGTTTGGTTGTGGTAAGGTTTGGGAAAAGATCATGGTTTGGGGTTAAAATTGACCGTTATTTAAATGTTCGCCACATGTGAGGGTTTTCTGGCAGAAAGTCCGGAAGGCAAACGTCTCCCATGTGTGGACGGAAAATCTTCTCGGACTTAAAGAGAAAATAAAAACAGTTTTGTGTCATTTCGCTGTTTTTGCTACCTCCCTGTGCTGTTTAGCACACATCGCCATCTAATTTTCCTGTTGACCATTTGCGATGACTATGATGTCATTCTTTGCCCCCACTGAGCTACATGTGACCTACAGCATAACCACGACTATTGTTTCAATTAATGTATGATATTCACACACGCGCAGTGACTCTAACACCAGCCTGTAAATTCAGAATGATTCTGTCCTTGCGATGTCATTTTGTTGTTGGAAAAATAAATCAAACTGCTCATGAAGTAGTTAAAACAAAGGAGGGAGCGAGTAAGATGGCAAAGGAGTGGGAGGGAAGACAGTGCTCATAAATGAATGAAAGTCAGGCAGGGCGAGCAGCGGAGAGCACCGGCGGGGCGGTCTAATTTGTGCACGGCTGCTGAGTACGGCGTGCAGGCTAATTGCTGGCTGAATGGGGCAGGCACAGGCTGTTCATGTCAAAAAGGACACAGCCACTTATCAAAGTGCATTCATATCACAGCACAAAGGAGAAGGGGGTCGGAGGGACACGAAAGTGGGGCAGAGCATGCACAAACGCGGGGAAGGGGTGGGGTTTAGCTAATGAATGTCATCGACAGGTGCATTACGGGACCTTGTGAAAACCTGATTTATGTATAAATGGACTGATGGATTGTGACTTAACACCTGCGTGTGCCTGCGCGGGCGGCGGTAAAAGCTTTGTGACAGGGTCATCTGCCAAAGAGACGCCTGAGCAGAGGCTCTCCCAAAACAGGGGGCACGCAGCCGGCTGCCAGGGAGGCGTTTGGTTAAGAGCAACTAGTGTCGACCACAACCCTGGAAAGTCAGCACAAAGTGGCAAACTGGCACTCAACAGTGGCAGCTTTGCAAAGTCAGCAGCAGGAGGACTGAGAAGTCTGCATGTAATGGGAAACCTGAGGACGTTCATAGGCAGCTGAACGGAGAAGGCGACGAAAACACTTCAGTCTTTGCCGCTGAAAGATTCGGCGCTTCACCCGTACACCGACAGCACATGTAAATCAGCAACCCCAGCGACTCCTCACCTGAGTCCTCGCACAGCTGTATCCAGGGAACCAAGTGATTTCAACGAATTCCACACTGTCTTTACAGTATAATGCTAGTCCTGCTCACTAAATGGGAGAGAAGGAGAGGAGTGAGGTTTTTGGACCCACATCCGGTAGTGTTGCAACGGGGAAGTGGATCGTAAACTGGCTGCTGCCATCCCAGCATCCTGGGCTTGCAGTATACGAACCGGGGAACCAGAGGAACCAATAAATCCTTAACTTCAACCCCAACTGCTCACACCCAGCCTGGGCTGGAACAGGATGAAAGAAACCCTTGGCCTAACCACACCACAGACACACACACTCACATACACACAGCCATGGTTCACCCCCCTCCCACTCCCCACCAGCCCCCTGCCTGGACCATGGCCTGCAGCCCAGTGCCTATAGAGCGTTTATTAGAGAGGAGACTGAGCACCATGTGCTGTGGCCCAGGCTGGAGGAATGTGTCTGGTCAACAGCAGATTACAGTGTGGAGGTAGAACTGCGCGAAAAGGGAATGTTTGCGTTGCTGTGGAAGCAGAACCTTTAATAAGTTATATGTGTTGCTATTTGGAAAGTCGATCACATGGTTGAGGATACAAACCTACACGTAAGTGTGCGTGTGTGAGTTTCTATTTTTGTTATATGTATACTCTCATAAGTTTGTATGTTTTTCAGTATAAAAATAATTAATACCATAATTCCCGGACTATAGAGCGAACCTGATTTTAAGCCGCACCCAGTACATTTTTAAAGGAAAACCCATTTTGTACATACATAAGCCGCGCCTGTCTATAAGCCGCATGTGCCCACATTGAAACATGAGATATTTACAAAGAAAGACGGTACACAGAAAGAGTTTTCAAAGTTTTAATAACATACCTTGGCTTTTCTTTCCAAACAGTGCCTGTGATGCGGTAGTAACACAGCAGCAATACGGTAGCAACACAGCAGCAATACGGTAGTAACACAGCCCTAACAGGGCTGGTTAAAAAAAATATACCGGTAAAAGTTACTGAGAGCCGTCTTCATCTTCCTCCTGTGCACTGAAACCCTGGAAGTCTTCCTCCTCAGTGTCGGATTGGAATAGAGTCAGATATGCTTCGCCACACCTACGGTATTGCCACGATCCCGAACGCATCTGTGTCCGTGTGCATCTCCTTGCTGCCATCCCAGCATCCTGGGCTTGCAGTATACGAACCGGGGAACCAGAGGAACCAATAAATCCTTAACTTCAACCCCAACTGCTCACACCCAGCCTGGGCTGGAACAGGATGAAAGAAACCCTTGGCCTAACCACACCACAGACACACACACTCACATACACACAGCCATGGTTCACCCCCCTCCCACTCCCCACCAGCCCCCTGCCTGGACCATGGCCTGCAGCCCAGTGCCTATAGAGCGTTTATTAGAGAGGAGACTGAGCACCATGTGCTGTGGCCCAGGCTGGAGGAATGTGTCTGGTCAACAGCAGATTACAGTGTGGAGGTAGAACTGCGCGAAAAGGGCCTTGTTTGCGTTGCTGTGGAAGCAGAACCTTTAATAAGTTATATGTGTTGCTATTTGGAAAGTCGATCACATGGTTGAGGATACAAACCTACACGTAAGTGTGCGTGTGTGAGTTTCTATTTTTGTTATATGTATACTCTCATAAGTTTGTATGTTTTTCAGGATAAAAATAATTAATAGTTTAAAAAGGTAAAAATGCGACTGTAATAATATCGTCATATCAACATCTGTTGTGTTGATCTGGCTTTCAAGTCAATTGTCGACAACAAAAAGGTAATAGGACAGGAAAAGAAACAAGAATAGTTTCAGTGACAGAAGTTGATTGTTTTCTGCAAAAAAAAAAAAAAGAAAATCATAGAAAATGATGGATTCCTATGTCCTTCAGGTTTGTTCCTTCTGACTGTATACCTGTCAGGTCATCACTGACAAGCAACATGGCAACTGTCATCAAAACAATAGATGTATTGTTTTGTGTTTTTTCAAGATTAATGGACGAATGGTTATTGTATTTTTTTTGTTGTTGTTGAAGCCAGTGTGTCGAGGTTGTAGTGCTTGTGTTGGCGAAAAAAGGCCAGACTTGAGCTCCGTTATAGCTGGTTATAGCAGCTAAACTGGATCAGATGCAAGAACAAATGCTTATGGATGAAGTTTAAGATCTTCAGAGGACTTTGGTGTCCAAACGAGCAATATTCAAAAGACCACATTCTGTCGGAGATAATGTTGCACAGGCGCATTTTGCGGTGAGAGAGTTAATAGCTACGAAGCTGAAACCTCATTGGCTCAATGCAACAACCAGACAATGGCAAACTGTTTCATAGTGTCACTTTGTATCTGACAGCCATCACAGAGCAGATAGAAGATATTGCTAGTTTTTGTCTTTCAGGCCTGTGATAATACAGCCATTTTTTCTCAGAGGGATTTCTGTTGTACTGATGTGATGGAGGAGACTGTAAATAACGATACAGCTAATGCCCCTCACAATGTCTCGACCAAAGTTGAAGATTTGTTTGAGCAAGTTGCTTTGGCTACAATCAACAGGAAGAAGCTGGTTGAAGTCATCACCATCATCATCACTGTTATCTGGCATCAGACTCCTCCTGCAAGAGAAGCACTTCCAGCCACCAGATTAGTGTGATACATGTGCTCAATAATTTAGTGTGGCCCAAAAAGGGTGGAATGAAAATGCAGCCATCCATAAAAAAGAAAAAAAAAAGTTCCCCACCTCTGGACTGGACTGATGCTTTTTAAGGATCAATATGGGTATATTATATTTTAACGTGAAAACGGTGTAATCATTTTAATGTATGTAAACAATAGTTACCTCTCAGCACTGGACATATGCTAATTCAGATCTTTGTATGTGGCAGATGGCTAAAAATAGAGACAAACAAAAAAGAGACAGCTCTATAACTCACCTTAAAACACCTCATGTTTTGCTAAAATGAATATTCTGCGACACACAAAAAAATGACATTTATCCCAACAACAATACAACAAGCAATATATGTATACACCTGCTAAATTAGTATCCTGGCACCCTCATTTATGTCGGTGGGAACATTCAGGCGTCAGGGTCAAAGTCGTATTACTAAAAGGTGAGGCCAAACAAATGAGATTATAGCTGAATTAGCTAATTACCATCATTTCCATTCCCTAACAGCCGGTAATATCTATGGCATAATGGTGCTTGTCAGGTTTATTGTTGTGTTTGTCTGTGAGGCTTTTGCTCTCTGGTCTCACCTGCTGAAACACATCACCCATCCATTAGAATGCATTATGGAAATTAAATCTTTGTTGTTGTTGTTTTAATATAAGCCTTGATATGACAAGTTGTGTTTTTTATCGTTTTATGTGGAGGAAGGACAGGGCATGCAGAGAGAGAGAAGAGGAAAAGGGCGGTAGGAAGTACAGAGATGGGAAAAGAAGTATACGTGCCAAGGTTAGAGCAAGCTGGAATTTGTGAAGGAGTACCTATTACAGACAGACCTTTCAGAGGAAAATTGGAACTGTCTACCTTTTAAGGACGACATGCTAATTCATGTCAAAAAGGCTTTTAGTCAGGAGGCCAGAAGCAGAGGAAAGGCAGTTGTGTTACATTTATTTCGGCTGATGTGAGTTCAGATAGAGGATATAAGAAGCAAAAAATCTTTGTTGTTGTTGTTTTAATATAAGCCTTGATATGACAAGTTGTGTTTTTTATCGTTTTATGTGGAGGAAGGACAGGGCATGCAGAGAGAGAGAAGAGGAAAAGGGCGGTAGGAAGTACAGAGATGGGAAAAGAAGTATACGTGCCAAGGTTAGAGCAAGCTGGAATTTGTGAAGGAGTACCTATTACAGACAGACCTTTCAGAGGAAAATTGGAACTGTCTACCTTTTAAGGACGACATGCTAATTCATGTGAAAAAGGCTTTTAGTCAGGAGGCCAGAAGCAGAGGAAAGGCAGTTGTGTTACATTTATTTCGGCTGATGTGAGTTCAGATAGAGGATATAAGAAGCAAATAAAAAAATAATAATAAAGCACCAGGATTGGACTAAAGAAAAAAGAAAAAAGAAGATTTTGCAAGTAAAGATATGATTACACACACCAATGGAAAACCAAACAAATTGTGATTTAATTGCATTACATTCCATTAATTTCTTTACCGGTCAAAGTTAACAGTAAATGAACGTAAAAATTTCTCGTGAAAACTGTGTGTCTCCAGGCTCACTGAACGTTTTGATGTGATAAAGCCATTTGTTTTCTCAAAGATTCACGTCGACCAATGTTAAAATG
The DNA here is from genome assembly GCA_016785345.1 of Trinectes maculatus. NCBI lineage: Eukaryota > Metazoa > Chordata > Actinopteri > Pleuronectiformes > Achiridae > Trinectes > Trinectes maculatus. Next base: position 240,632 of record JAFBJQ010000061.1, read on the forward strand.
AGCCTTTTCTGTTTTGAAAGGGTATCGTGACAGTTCAGCGAGTCACAAATTTTTTTAGATATTATATATATATATATAAATATATATATACAGGGGGTCCTCGAGTTACGACGGTCGCGAGTTACGTCGTTTTCATGGTTACGACACATCTCCCGTGAACTTCCTTGTTTCGGCTTAAGCGGTTTGCCCCTTAAATATGTACAGACTTCGCATGGGAACTAGTTGGTGAGCCCTCTCGCTGTCTCTCAGCGCGCCTGCCGGCTCTTCAACACCTCCACAGCAAAGCTAGGCTACTCTGCCTTGTGTTTACTTATGTGAAATGGACGGCTGGCGGGGGGGGTTCTACACGGTTGATATCAGAAATCTACAGGAAATGCTCATTACACTCGCGATATCAACCCCTACGGTGTGTCAATAGGGTCAAGAGGGACAAAAGGCAATTCACCACAGTAAACTCTTATTGTAGGGTGGTGTTATAGCGACATCTAGTGGCACAACTTTGTTACTATCTTGCCTATGAATGTATGTTCCGACTTACGTCGAAATTCGGTTACGAAACATTCTCAGGAACGGATCTCCGTATATATATATATATATATATATATATGATATGAAGTACTGACAGCTTGGCTCGACTATGATCAGTTCTCTGTCCATGTGCAAAATTCAAACAAACTAGAATCAAATACAGTGTCATGCTACCAGCACTCAGGAGTCATCGGGAGTCTTCCCATTCTGCAGGATAATCTGATTGTTGATAGGCGAAGTCATGTAGTGTTTGGACCTGTTGGGGCTCTCCACACTGCAAGCCACGGACCTCCTGGGACCCCATCGCTCTGAGAGATCACACAATGAGCTGAAGTTCGAGGAGAAGAGGCGGCGTGCCTCAGCTGATAACCTCATCACCCCCACTGACACTGCTGACATTGACGGTTACACATGCTCCGGCACAGACACACACACACAGCACACACACATGGCACACACTTAATGCTCTCTCTTCATTTGATTTGTACTGTTATTCTTTCTTTGGCATCTGTCTCACTCTCCTGCAGTCTCACTTCTCTCTCTCTCTCTCCTCAGCCAGGCAGAAAGTGAAGGGTCTTTCATTTTTTCTGACACCCTTGTCCTTCAGCCTATTGATTGGCGTCCGAGCTGGCGAGCCCCTGTCTGCTGCTAATAGAAAGTGAAGTTCATCAGCCTTCCCCTTCCCCTCACACCACCACTCAGGGCCCCTCCCATCGGCAGACACCCAGTGATCTACTGTAGAAAGGCCAGCAGACTAACCTTTGCACCACCATCCTTTCTTCTTGCCTCCAACTGCTCTTCCCATATGTCTGTTTATTTATTTTGGCTACTTTTGTCCCTGAGTTCTTGTCTCCTCATATTATATCTGGCTCTGTTTCCTTTTTCGATAACCACCGATGGCTTACTGCTGCATTTTAATGCAGTCAAGGTCAAATGCAAATTACGCTTCCTTTCAGTTTAAACGTCTACATCTTTTATTCGGCACAAACCAAGGCGGCACTAAAGACAGAGAAGTGTTGAAAATGTTTTTAACTTGCGTGTTTTCTCCAATGCTCATGAAGTCTAATTCATCAAAGTGCACAGACAAAAGGGTTTACAAGAGGACTAAAAAAAAGAGGGCTAACAGCCCGAGCTCAATAGCAACAGCTAACATATTTTACATTGGCTGCTCGAGAGGGAAAGGACTGCAAATCACTCCAGTGCTGTCTGTGGAGTGTGCGACACTTAAAGGTGGACTCAATTAGGTTATTTTGTCTTCTGTGCCATTCAGTTCTATGTTGGTGACTCCATCACTTCCTGTCTGAAGTATTTCAACAAATGTGCGATAAACAGACGGTTTTTTTTGAGATATTCACACATGATATAATCTATTGACTTCATAGGTGTCCTGACTTGAGGTCCAGTGGTATTTTTAGCCTTTTTCCAACATTTCAACATTTATACTGTCAAACATCTGTACATTATAATACTGGAGATGATGCCTCCTACTGACTGATCTCTAGTGTCAGGGGCATGGAGTGAAATTTCTTTTGGATGTAACAGAATTTCACACAAATATTCATGATCCGCTAGTATTTCCCCAGTATTAGGTTTATAACAAAACAACCACGAAGCTCATCAGTCTGAGTTGTACGCTGTATTTAGTGTTACTCAAAATTAGCATGCGTTACACTAGGCTAGACTAAGATGATGAACATGGTAATAATAAAATTATGGTAATAAAAATTATTATTATATAACCATTTTCACCTAGAGCATATAGGCTAGGTATGATAATGTCACCCTATTGCTCAAAACTGCAACCTCATATATATGTTAGTGTGGCTGCATATTATTATAGTACTTAGTATCATTAGTTAGCATGGAATCTGCTCATTGTCTGCAGTACCTTGTGTAAAGCATGTACTTCTATGCAAATCAGATAAAAAATGTGCTAATTTGACCATATTATCTATATATTCATTAGCACTCTAATGCATAACCACTGGCTATTGTGATGATCACTTTATTTTATTTTTTTCAAGCAATGACACAGAGTTTAAAGGTGTTCAGTTAAGCCCAGTCCCCGAATTAGACTGAATGGCAGAGATTACAGCGAACCACTGTTATATCAACTAGTTATACACGGCCATTTATTCATACGGATGTGTCACATATTATTACTTAAATTCATAAAAAAATCCCGGAGAAGCCTCAGGCTCTAAAGAGTGCCAATTTACCATCACATCTATTTTAATGAGCTCTCCTTGGCTTGCTGCTTCCTCAACACCCACTGTGGCTTTGCTTACATTCTGCAAGCACTTGTGGCATTATAAGGCTGCATTTCCACCTCTCACTAAGCATTCTTTTCAGGGGGAGGAAGCTTTCTTGACATTTATCGAGAAACCCTGGCTGCAACCAGTCGCCTCGCACCCAGATTTAAACTTTGCTGGCTGAAGGCTGAACCCAAAACCCACCTCGAGGTGAAGGAACATGCTCACTCATTTTCTTCCTTTTCCGCCTCTCCTCTGTCAGGTCTTAAGCCAAGACCAATAGCTCCTATTAGTGAGCGTGGCAGGCCAGCTGACAGGCTAGTCAATATCCATGAGAAGGCCACTTCATTAATGATCCCTACTAGCTCAGAGGGATGGAGGGGCTTGGGGAAGCGACCTCTGACAGGCCACAGAGAAACACAAAGGGCTGAGGCGTTTATTTTCAGCCACATACAGTGCATGACTGTTAAAAGTGTATTTCAGAAAAACTGTATTCATGGGTTACACTCAGAGCATCGATAGACGGGGAAAGAAAATCTTGTGCAGTATAAGCTATGTGATTATTATTTATTTTGTGGTTTAGCCCTTTAGTCGTGGGTCGTGAGTCCCTTTAGAACTGGGTAGTTAGCATAAGTTGTGATAGCTGGAGAAAAATAATTTTAAAAAGCATCACATTATTTACTAACAAACTTTAAACGTAAACACAAAAACATGTTAGCATTGATCTGGTTTGATGATTGAGGCAACACATTATAGTTGGACAAATACAGTATGTTATGTAAGTGATATATATTTTGTTTATGTTATGTGCAGTATATAGGTTTTTGTCCTCTACTGATGAAAAATTGACTGTCAATCCAGACTTTTATCAACATTAATAGTAAACACAGAATGAGAACTCTCTATTTGTAATTTGATGGACTGGTTACAGTTCATCATATCTTGTTACTGCCGTATCTTGTTACAACAGCACACAGGTACCATGAATGACCAGATATTAACCTGCTACATTGCACAGAATTTGACCCATTCCAAGATGGTGGATAAAAAAACAAAAAGTAAACCTTCTAAAAACGTGCAATTGTTCCGAAGAGGAAATCACTTGAAAATTATTAAAAAATATTGTTCATTTTTTATTGAAACTGTGTGAAAGAGTTTGTGGTGCTGAATAGTTTTCAGCTGGACCCAAAAGTGCAACACAGACAACACACACAGGTACAATTTTCTAATGTGTATTATACCAAAGGGATGTGGAACATGCAAACAGATTCGACAGTTCATGTTCTGACAGTGGTTGTTGATTTGATTGGAATTTTTTTGTGAAATGAAGGTTTTCAACATAATGGCTGCCAGGGTCATAGCTGGATGTCGTGAGTGGCAAATGGGGGCACAAGAAAAAAGAATTACTGCATAGCAGAAGAGATGTCAAACTAAGACATCAAAGAACGAACCAAAACTGCTATAACAGATGGTTGTAGCTGAAGGTAGCAAGTTATCAAATCTGGCATGGACAGGTAACAGACATGACACAGAACTGAAGAGTAAACACTAGAGAATTATAGTAAAAAAAGTTGCCGTCGCTATGTGACTGCAGTCCACAAAGGAACCATTCAGATGAATCAATAGCCTTTATGAAAAGGGAAGTTGTTGCAGGAGTCTCCATTAGGTGTTCCTAATAAACTGACAACAGAAGCCTAAGTTGTGTATGTTGTGTCGTTTGCTCATGCATCATGTTGACAAGCCAATTTTTTCCCATAAGAATCGCTCCAGCTGGACCACCCAGGCCATCGTCCTCCCAGGCAGCAGTGCTGAGCCTGCAGAGGATTGTGGGAGAATGACAGGGAATTACAGTGGTTTGGTTGCTTGCAGGATTGCAGCGGTGACATGGGTTCCCACGCCCTGTAATACTGCGTCCTGCACTCGGTGGCAGCACATACCGTGTTGAAAGACAAACTGATAACCCATTTCACTGGATCGTAAGTCCTTTAAATAGATGGTTGCTCTTTGCAGGCCTCCGTGAACACATCCTTTTTTATACAGACAAAACACACACTCAACTCAGGTGCACACACCCGCCTGCCTTAAGCCCGTGTGTTCTGTCATGTTGCGACGCTCATCGGCAGGTGTGTGTTCCAGGGTGAGATGATGTTTCTGCCCTAGACAACATGGGAGCGCTATCTGTGTAACAGAATTATCTGGAGCGGCCGCTGAAAATTAACATAACGCAGACTCCAAATGTAAATGGTCTTTTTGGGAAATGTAACGGGCTCTTGCTCCTCTCTTGTCTTCTCGTCACTCTTTGTCAAGAACACTTATTCCCTCTATTCCTCGTGCCCTGTTTCTGGGAACTGATTTAAAAAAAAAAAAAGCTGCCGCGTTGATGCGGGCGCACACACCTCCACACATTTTGGGTGCAAATGCTTGAGAGGTGTGCGTTCCGCTGACACGTGTGAAGCTAAATGCCAACGTACCATTTAAGAGAGAAAGGGCAGCGGCACATCCAACCTTTGTAGTGTGTCATTCAGCAGTGTTCACATCGAAAAATGAGGTCTCCTCTGTCCCGGGGAGCAGCAGATCCCTTTCACCCCATCGTGCGCAAAAAAAAAAAGAGGATCTTGACAACTGTAGAAACATCTGTCAAATACCAAGAGCGAGGTGACGTACAAGGAAACAAATTCTCCTCCTTTCTTTTCCTCAGAATATAATTTAATCGCACGGATCTGCTTGAAAATGAATCCCACTTCCCTCCCCGTCTGCGCTCGCTTTAATACCACCCGCAATCTCACCCCTTCATTTTTGCCTTGCTTCCTGCCTCTCTGCCACCTCCTCCCTCCTTTCCTTCCTTCTTCCCGTGATGATGAGCACTTTCAGATTTTTCAGCGACTGCATTTAGCCATTCAGAGAATTTGATAAAGCTACAATCTAACCCCCCCCCTCCTCCTTGCCTTTGAATTACACAGCACAGGGAAAAGGCCACCTCTTTGTCACTAAATGCCTCTCCCATTCATTCACATGACAGCAAAGTAGTTTGTCTTTTCCCACGGTAAAATGCCAGATTTGAAAGCCCTCTATTCGATTAATGTTTAGAGTTAGGCCGTGCGCCACCTCTAATCCAGGAAGTATTTCACAGTCAAATAAGAGCCTCTCTAATTTGGGGGATGGTGAGGCTTTTTGGCATTTGCTGGATTCAGGAATATTTTCACCATTCACTGCGGCGTTTCACCTCTAATATGGATTCATCTGGAATCGTCTTGAATATTAAAAGGGCAGAGGGTGCATCCGCGTTTGGTGTGCGCTTCGCCCTTTAAAAGGTTTACACATATGTTCTACACTGGGCTGTCAGAATGAAAGGAAGTCTGAATGAAGGATTTCCATTTGTCTTTTTTTTCCACACCACAAAGAGAACAGGCACAATCTGTCTTTAATTGACTTTAAGACATGAATACTTTGATTCCACCTCCAACATACAGGACTAATGTGTCTTTAAAAGGAGCAATAACATTTGCTGGTGACCCATGGCTTATGAGCTTAAATGAAAAAAAAGCATTTCATAATGTTTTTATTCGACATGGCCAATGTTGGAACACCTCTGGTCAGACTGGACTTTGTGGCCACGCCGGCTGCCATTCAACAAATCTCAGGATCACATTCATTTTATCGGCATAATACGAAAATCGCCACGCCAAAAAAATCATCAAAACCACCATGACAGCAAAAGTCACATAAACATCTTCTGCTTCTAAGGTTGAAGCTGGTGTTCACAGACTCTGTTTTATCTACTATGTTTGTGTGCGTACTGTCCTTGACATGTCTTGTCACGGTTTGGGCCAGACATGAATTTCTTGACCTACTATCTTTGCCTGTAGTATGACCACAATGCCAACGGTCTTCTTTTTTTAAACAGAAAGCCAGGAAATCGTACCTCTGCAGTGTGTGTAAACAGATGTATTTTTTATTGAAGAGTGGAATTACTGCCACTGTGATGAAGGTCAAGGGATTTTCTTTAACACTGAGGTGAGTGTGCATCTGAATAGACCCCCCCCCCCAATTATGCAAACGTCAACATTTCTATTTAATTTCCTCTCTCGTCTCTGTTCCCATGTTTTGCAGTAGCCTTGCTGTTATACTCCACATGTTACTGCCTCCTCACTCCAAAGCGGTATTTTCGGTTTTTCACTCATGAATAGCTGTTGCTGGTGAACTACACGAGTCTCGAGCACTAAAGGTCTACTGCCATAGAGCAGAGAGACAAGGTGTTATCCAGTCAAGGTTCACACTGGTGGCGCAATGCAAGACTAGAATTTGTTGAATGCCATTTTCTGTAAAGTACCATACATTAAATGCCTGCACTTATTATCAAACAGAATGCAGGTAAGCACTACTGATGTCGACTCCTATGTGCTTGTACCTTCAATACACTGTTCGAAAAAGGCTTGATAGATGCATGTATTTGGTCATCTACAAATGAGGATTCCACTGACGTGACACATTGTCAGTGGCTTTTCTGCAGAATGAGGCAGCTATAGGCACCTACGCTGACCTGTGCAAGCTGGAATTAGAGGTTTGATTTGATCTAATGGCAAAAAAACGCTTCCATTTGTCGACTCTATATGTACCTAAAGTCCTCAGGTGGCTGTTGGTTCACCATTTCAACATTAGGGTCATAACCAACTGTCTACCAGGAGAAATCCATGATTCCCCATACCTGGCCAATTAAAACCAAAACTTTACCTCTTCATGTCATTTTACCTTCATTTTTATTATATCATTTTACCTGCCACCAGAAGCCATGGATAATGTAAGATGACCTATATAAATTAATATTAGTATTAGTATTAGTATATTTTACATGTTGTTTAAACAACTATAATTTCACCATGCAATAACTCAGAAATTAAATGTCCATACAGGTTCTTAATGTTTACTGTTCACAAAATATCTGACTGTTCTCGTCAACCAGCCTCACACGTAATGGGATTTAATCCTTTTTTGTTTCTTATTTCCTGCAATTTATGTCAGAAACACAGACAAAGACAAAAAGACATAGAAATACTATTTGCACAGAAATACTATTTCGAATAATGATTTAGGTTTTTTGTCATGCTGCTGAAAATAGATAAACCCCTTTACTTCTTTGTGGTTTTAACCAGTAACAACTTTTTGTTTTGTTTTTGCGCAGCATAACTGGCAGCGGCTCTGAGGATCAGTCCATCATTGATTTTTTGCTTTGACAAAAGCAGAAGTCGTCGAAAGATGAACATGAACTGGCATGAATACTAAACCATTGAAAAAGTTTAATTTTACATTTTACATCTTAAATAGTTTCTTTGAGACCTTGTCATGTCAGGTTGGACAATCAATGATCCCCTCCTGACATTAACAGTTAATCAATATCATTGATCAGCAACGTAGGAAGACTTGAGGAGTTAAATTAGTTGTGTACATTTCTCGTTCTGATCTGACAAGTTACTGTCCATACTTTATGAGGGTTTGGCATCACAAGGCCATATTCTGACAATTTTCTTATTCAAAATTAAATATTAAAGAGTAATTAGCCACAGGCTTCAATTTCCTTTTATCATTTATATTTTCAAGAGGTTTCAAATAAAAATGCTTTAAAACATAACTGGCAATAAAGATTAAACAGTCACATCATATCAACGGGTGAATGGCTGCGTTTTATGCATTTGGTATAATCTGAGTGGGGTTCAAACTCTGGACAGAAAATCAGCTCTTGTTGTATAAAAATATTTTGTTTGTGCAGTTCTAAGTTTCAGCACTTTTAAATTTATGGTTTATAAGCTGTCACAGATCATGTCATAACCAGTCATCTGTGTTTCCATGTTTCCCTGTAGCGTATGTAAAACCTCTGTGAAACTCTGTGAAAGGCTAATGACCCAGACTGGACAAGTTGTTCTTGGTCAAAAGGAAACTATTGATGGTTCTGGTCCATTTAGTTGTTCCCGTAAGGAATTTATCTACAGAATTCAGAATTCAGAATACAGAAGGGTGTAATTGGCTTAGAAAGTGACAGACAAACTGTGACCAAAAGGATACATAATGAACACATACCCTTAATAGTTCTGTCAGGGAATATATTATTGCTACTATATCGCTGAGAAATTCAAGAGATTCAGTGTGGTCAACCCATGTGGGCATTTCAGACAAGCTTTCCGTCCACTCACAGCATCATGTTGGTGACGTTGGCTGCGATCCAGGTGCATGGCCTGCATCTCAGGGCCACAGGCGGCCTCACCGTAAGAGACCAGTCAATCACACGCTCTGACCTTTGCTGGCATCGGGGACCTTAGTGCTTCCAAAAGGTAGAGACAAGAGCAAGATTGAGACTTGAGGAAGCTGTGATAAACTGTGGACAGCTACCGGCCTCTCTCTCTCACACACACACACACACACATACACACACACAGAGCGACATAAACACTCGTAAACTACTAGATGTCACTAAGCTCCACCTCTTGCTGTCTGTCTTTTTCGGTCTTTTGTGACTTTGCTATGGTGGGTAATATCATGGTCATTAAAGTGATTACATTGTTGGATTACGTAGGCAGATAGACGGAATTGTTCGCAAACATACTCCCAACTGCCAATCCTCCCTCTACACTGGGTTCACTGAGTTTCAAGAACAGTTTCAAACAGTTTACCCTTTTCTGCAGCTCAGTGCAACACTCGATCGGACATCCCAAAATGCTCGAAAGCAAACATGCATGAGACACTTAAATATGATACGATTTTAGCAGACTATGGTAAAAGTCGTTTCTCAGCCTCACCACGTGGGCATGCAGGGCTCTGTAGTGCCAGATCTCAGCAGACGATCATGGCTCTATGATTACAGCAGCAGATTTCTTCCAGAGAAAGGAGCTGATCCTCTTTATGCCCTCCAGCCAGATTGATGATCTGCTGTTTGCAGCCAGGGTACCATGTAGTGATGCAGTAACACACTGATAATGGACTCCAATGGAGTATAACCAATAAATATTTACTGACAGCGGTTGTTTAAGTTGTGCTTCCTTCTGACTCCCAAGGAAGTGATCATGGGTCCCCATGACAGGTCATGTGTCATGGGGACTCAGAGGAACCTGAAGCTCTGAACAGCTTGGTTTTGTTCCTGTCTATTCCAATGGGATTGGCGGCAAACTCGTGCTCCTGAAGGCCAAGACGAACTCTTTTGTTCTCTGAATACAAAGTAACCAAAATAAATACACATATCTGCCAAAGCCATCACAATATATGTCATATATCAACAAATATAATATGTACATGAATTTGATGGGGGCATGATCTTTAATTGGCTTCATGATTTATTATGATTTTTCTCTGTGAGAACTGTTCCATAACATCTTGAAATGCAACCTGTCAGGTATCAGATGTCCTTTCTCAAACACATTTCTTTAGTCCACCCAGTTTCACCTTTCATTATTATGCACTCACACTTCAAAAGCTAGTCAGTCAAAGAGTGGGATGCCAACATTATAAATGTGAAATTAATAGAAAGATGAAGTTGACCACAGGTTGACCCAGTGTTGTCAAGGGTGATCATATATATATAATAACATCTCAGTGGTTTTCCCCTACTGTCATTGCACAATGTGGTTTATGATTATATATTGTTATTGTTATTGTTTCCTTTCATGTTTTATCAGAGGTGGCGATAGGTTCCTCATGTCCAAGCATCCTTTCACTCTTCATTCTTAAAGCCTGAGACCGTAATTATTCTTTACTGCTCTCAACATGCATTTCCAGTGAATGCTATTTTCCACAGAACTGTACATTGTGGTCCATCTTGGACATCTTTTTTTCCCCTAAAACTCCTCTGAGGTATGACATGAATTTGTTTTTACTGTATATGGCTCTCCATCACCAGATGATCATTCACCCCTCGCTGGCAGAGGTGGAAGATTTCTATATGTAGGCCATCGTGGCCGGGTGAATGCATACTGTCACATGGGCGTGTCACACTCAGCATGGAGCCTGGCTGGGCAAGATGCAAGGTGGGCCAGTCAGCCATGCCGCATGGCTGGTGGCCACACGAACCCGTGTGTGTCTGTGTGCCTGAGCAGTAGGGAGAGTGGTTTGATGCTCTGGTGTTTCAACATACGTTAGCTGTCTAAACACCCCCACTCTTCCTCCAGCACACACATTAGACCCCCTGCGGCGCGGCAGAGTGCAGATATTCATCCTGCCAGTGAAAGAGGGGGAACAACAAAGAACCCAGGGAATCGGTGAAAGCTGGAGGATGCAAAGTGGACTGGCAGGAATATAAAGGCCATTTAAATACACCCTGTATGTTTTGAATGTAAAGTGATTTCTCTCTTCTTTCCAATGTAAGACCATGTACAGCAAATATATAGTATGTCACAGTGAGACTGGGACTGTCCAAACAGCTCTTACTTTTATGTCTGCTGTTATGGTGCGTTGGGACTATGGTTAAAGGTCATGATTTTGACTTCATGTTCTTTCTAAGAATAATAAGAAGAAGAAGAAATTATACCATGATATCGCTGAGCTCATTATTTGTCAAGGGTGAGCTCCTGTAGGCCCCGTACCTGCTGTGATGTTCAGTGTAATGGTGAATGATTAATCAAAGACTATGGACTAAAAGTCACTGATATTAATTTATAGACTCAGGCAGTGTCTGGTGATTTCCAACAGGAGCAGATTTAGAGAGGATAAAATCTTAGCAGTGGATAGACTCATGCTGTTCCACAGAGCCTGTCTCAACCTGTTTTCCTTTTTGTCTTTAAGTAATTCACCATTTGAAATCACCCAGTGGCAGTGGCAACCAAAGCCACACTGTGGGTTGATATTAGTGGTTTTGAGATTTGCACGCCAAAAAAAAGATAAAGTGTGTCTGCAAATTAAGGGGACAGGTGACAGTACAGTGCAAACTGTTACATTAGTTACCTTAGTACATCGTTTTCTGGATGGTTTGCAATTTCACATTTTTTCACATTCCTATTATAAAACATTTTGTCAAATGTTTGTCCAATTATCTCTCTATCAATTATTTTCAACATTGAATCACTGTGACTTTATAATGGTGCCGTTTAAAAATACTTCATTCACTTCCAGAAATGTATTCTGTTTTATTTTATTTATTTATGTGTTTATTTTTCTTTGTTTATTAAGGTTTGGTTATATTTGTATGTACACATGGCATGCACATTTTCTGTCCTCTGCCAACACCAGCCATGTATGAGTGTCACATGGCTCATTCATAACGTCAACCCTAAGACATTGTGGTCTCTAAAAAAAGCCCCTGTCCTTGGGGTAATTACCCCCACCAGAGTGACGAGAATGATTTCTCCCACATGACAGATTGTATTTACAGGGAAATTCAATAAGACATGAACTGTTGGCAGAACTGTCTATCCACTGTTCATTAGCTGTAACCTCCATTCCTAATCAATTCATACTTGTAGGCTGTGGTGATTTAATAAATAGAAAGTTTAAGTCACTATCAACTATTTTAGGGGGGGAAAAAAATCAATTTTTCATTTACTTTTGCACAGTGTATCATTTCTAGCATTAGCTGAAGTTACTCGGCTTTTATTGTCACACTTTATCGTTAATGCACCAGAGAAGTAACAGGGACAAAATATAAAACTGGTGTTAACTATACAAACTGACCTTTCCTTCACATGCTGTGTGGGCCGGATCTGTCAAAGAAAAAGACGGAGAAGAATCAGAAAATGATGTTAATGCCACGTACGGGATTTGAAGCAGTGACTCATGGGTGCTTCAGCAGCAACGATATCAACCAGCTGTCGCAATAGTGACCTTTATCTGGTGGCCCAGGGTGACCGGCACTTTAGCATCAACGTAAACTTGACCTCTGACATTTCCATGGCTCAGTGGCACCGCATGGCCTGTGGGGTAAAGGGGTGGGTGAGGGTGGTTTAGGTGTGTGATGCAAGAGTGTTTGATTACATAAATATATATATTATACATGCAAAGAGTGATGATTGTTAGCGTTGATTTTTATATTAATGATGATGATGTGTATCTATAGATGAACGATAATTTGCGGCGGTGGTAATGAATAGCACTGACGACGCTGACTTGAAATGTTATGAAAATTGAGGATGCCAGTTGATTAGATGATTAAAATGATATCAGCCTAGCCGCGCTGATTGTGATGAGTGTAAACACGTTGATTTACTCTGATGATGTTGATGGTGACGATGATGACAGAGAAGACGACGACGACAATGATGTCCTAATGTGACAATAGGAAGATTCGAATGATTCTGATAATAGAGATGATTTTTAAGAAAAGACGATAATGTGGATGAGATAATGATTTCAATGTTTATGATAATAATTATCAGGAAGGTAATAATAATAATGATTAGAATGATAATACTGGCTATGACAAGGATGGCAATTATATACATTGTAGTAGTGGTGTGAGTGAAAATGACAAATGATGGTGCAGCCGATGTTGCTGAGGATTATGGATGCCAATCTTGATGATGATGACGATGATGAACAAGGAAGGCTTTCTGATGTTGAAAGTGGCAAAGACACATGTGGCGCTAAAGGGTAGCGGTGAGAAAGTGGTGAAGGCGGGGAAATAAAACGACAAGCCGGAGAAAAGTAAGGGGGAGCGAAGTCAGAAAGGACACGGAGACAGAAGGGTTGAAAACGGAAGCGATAGCAAGCCCAGGGACGGAGATAAAAGCTGTATTACATGAAATTAATGGTGGTCTTCTCAAGGAGTACATGAATCACAGTGTTCCCCTACAGTGAGACAGAGCGAGAGAGAGAGAGAGACAGCAAGACAGAAGCAGACAAAGAAGAGCAGAGCTGCCGGCTCAGTAGCTACAACTTCAAAGGTCTTTCCATTTAACGAAACTGCATAACACCTCTGACAAAGTGACAGAGGGAGAGAAGCAGGAAGGAGGGAGGGATGGAGGGTGAGAGAAATCATATCCATACGTAGAAGAAAGGGGACTGTGAATGAGGATGGTTTAGTCTCACCAGAATTTATAATGATAAAACGATTTTATATTGATCTGTCATTTAAATTGACTGTTTGTGACGACTATGTATTAGTGTATGTAACAGTATATAGTTGGTACAGTTGGCTCCATACTGTATACCATGATGAGGTTCTGTTCCTGTTGTTTGCTTCTGTAATTACTGTTCGCACAGTTCACAACAATGTTCAAGGCATTATTATAACTGGAGAATGTTCTCTGAAGGCTCCTGTGTATGCAGCCATAACACAGTTCCTGTAAAAGCTGAAATAATATTAACCCAAAGTCAGCCCAGTCAAATTTGGACTAAACGTTGACTAGAAATACCAGGACATTGATAACACACATATTAACCCTCTTGCTTGAGGGAACTGCAAGCAGCCCCTTGATAGCTGAAGTCAGTAACAGCTGATTTTGTGTGAGAGGCAGGTCAGCCAATCACAAGACAGACCAACATACAGACTCAAACAACCATTCACGTGTTTGCATTTTACACAAGTGGTCACCTAACACCAATCTACATCTTTATGGACTGTGGGAAGAAGCTGGAGTGCCTGGAGAAAACCTACACAGATACAGGGAGAACATGCAAACCCCACACAGATTAATGCATTATTATCTTCCTACTTGGCCACGCCTTAATATCATCTCTCAACTTATTACGTGCCTCACATTTGAACCCTGCTGTCAAAAAGAGCATCTTACAAAAGTCTGTTTTCTTACTTCTGAATCAGAGCTCAGTGATTTCTCACTAGAGAATTACACTTTATGGTTTTGATGCAGCAAAGTGGCCAGAGGAGGATTACATCACATACTAAACACATGTGCATGCACGCACACACACACACACACACACACACACACACACACAAACATAATTAATGCTTGCTACTAAAACATTATATTTATGTACATAAAGCGCAGTGGAAACAAACATTGATCCGCATGCACTTCCACACTGCATACACCGTAAATGCCCCTGCAATGCTGTGCCAGATCGTAAAGACAAAGTGTTTTCTCGACTCTGTACTTTCCCTTGTTCTCTCGACTGTTCAGGTCTGTTCTTGTGTGAATAAATCTCTGTAATTTGAAGGTGACAAGGAGGAGATTTATGAAAGTGCGAGTGCCTGTTTCTGCTGGAATTTATAGTGCAGAGCAAGGGATATGCAGATGAGAGTGCAAAGGGTGTAGCAGGTACAGGCAGATGTGTTTTCATGTATAGTATGTGTGTGGTATGATAAAGGGGCCCACAACAGTTAATCTTTCATATTATACATGGCCTAGTAGTGGCCGAGCAGAAGCAGAGCAGAGGTTAGGCATGAGGCTGTTGTGATCTGGTTCACAATCCATGCTCAGCCTGATTCGCTCACACTGGAGAAACTAAATAACAAATGGTTTCTTCAGCGAGAAGAGAGACCGAAAGGAAGCAGCTGCTCAGTGACCAGCACTCATCCTGCTGCACTGTAAATCAAATAGACCAGTTTCTATATTATTTAATGCAATGAGACTTGTGCAAGTGCAAGTTGGAAATGACCACTTATTCTTTGAAAGGCCACAATTTCATTTATCGCCACTGTCCTTTTGTAATGTTCCCAGCGGGCAGGGAATTGTCTGGCAACCTGGGAATTTAGGATCTGAAATTATAAAAAAATGATGTAGCCCATATCCAAAACCAATTATCAAAAAGGCTCCTTTGTTGATTTTTACATATGTGACGTGCAGTTTTCTTTACAGTAGTTGTCCAATTTTTTTCTGCCACTTCTCCAGAATAAACCAGACATATCTCTCATGAGCAACATTTTCCAGTTCCTCCTGCGGGACGCAGATTGGCTCCAAGACCAGATATGATATATAGTCTCTCCAGCATGTTCGGGACTGTGGCCTCAGACGTGAAGATGCTGACTCTGGAGATAATGGCCTAATGATACCAATAGAACCATGTCATCTGCAAAGAGCAGCAAGGCCGTTGTGTCCTCAAACCGGACACTTTCCCTCTCCCTGTTGTGTGTTGTGATCCTGACAGAATAAAAGAAAAAAAAAAGCAGGACAATGACCGGGGACATGGCTGGCGCAGACCAACATCAGCTGGACACTTGCTTGGCATCATGACCATGAATGAAATCGCTGTCCATTAAGATCAACAAACTAGTGGTACTGGTGAAGAAGAGGAGGGACTCCTAGGGAGATGTCACCTGCCATCTTGGTTGTGTTTAACACACACACCAGACACTGACTAACCTTTTAGTGTGTATCAGTTCCATTATGATCCATAGTGTTAACATGTAGGATTGCAGGTAAAACATGATGTGGCAGTTTTGTATTCAGAAACTGGATTTAGTGTGTTAAACATTACAAGAAAGACCATTTGTCCAAAAGTGTTACAGCAACATACTCAATAACCAATGAGTGCAGGATCCCTCTAACCTTTATCTTAAAGTAAAAATACAGCCAATTTCATTGAGCTCAACAATGATGTCTTAACTAGGCCTCATCTGCACATGCTATGGTCAAATTTATATCATCACATGTTTTACCAGTGATTATACATGAGCAACTCTGCTGTAAATATTTTCCCAGAGGGCCCTCAAACAGCATCTCTCTGTTTTCCAAAGTCTGTTCTGTGAAAAGTTTCACATTGACATTTCAGGGCTGCTGGGATCACACTGGGCATTCAGGGAAAGCCTTGTGACTCTCACTGATCCAAACCCATGACTACTTTAATGTGGTGGCTTATAGTTCATAGACAGTTGAGATGAAAACTAGATTGGGCAAATGAAAACACACCAGCCAGAGTTGAACAGAAACCCACAAATAAACCCTTTTTTTCCCCAAAATATTAAATGGAACATCGGAATATCACCTCCAGCATTAAATGTTAAGCGGATATGTCCAAATATGAAAGTGTAAATGGTAGAAGTCTTAGACAGCAGAGATTAGAATGAGGGAAAAATCTTGGAAAATTGACTTTAAATAGAATAATTCCTGATGTTGAAGTATAAGTATAAGTATAAGTATAAGTATTAGTATAAATAGCCTACATGAGGGATACCTATGTTGGATCTTTGTGATAGTTCAGAATACCACAGCTAATGTGGTCCTAAAACTAGATTTCAGTTCACGTTCCTGTGTTCAGGCTGTTCACTATCCAGCTTAACTAACCACTTGCAATGTGCTGGAGGTTATTGCCTGTAGATTAAAGTAATCAAATAATTAGCACATTCACTTCAGCACATTAACTTACTTTTACTGTGGCACAAAGTTGACATAACGCAGGACTAGAAGCTTCTCATTTTGACAGACTGGGTCCACGGAAAACGTGAATTAATGGGTAGTTTTGTGAACACAGATGTGTTTGGTAGCTGCAAGGCACGCTAAGTGTTGATGTGCAGAATAGCACTGCGGGCCAGGCATTACAGTCAATCATCTGACAGTCTGCATGATCAAATAATGAAACCAAATAAACCTCAGCAGAGGTTGTGGAGTGTCTCTCTCTCTCTCTCTCACACACACACACACACACTCACACACACACACACAGAGTGTAGACAGAGTGGCACTCAGAGACGTCCTGTGAAGGCCTATCTTTAAACATCATAACCGTGCCTTTTTATTTGAATCATTAAACACAAACTTCCAATGTCATTTAAAACTGGCTCTAATCACATTCATGTGTTTAAACAGGGGCACGTAGAGACAGAGAGAGCGCGAGGGGATGAAAGACACGGCGAGTGAAAGAGAGACTGTGGTGAGAGGGCTAATGAGAGAGTTGGCAGTGTTTACTCAAGCTGTGGAAAGTAGGCACAAGCACAGAGACACAATGATAGAGGGAGTGGGGAGGATGGCTCGCAGCAACATGGTACTCTACCTACACGTAAATATTGTAAATTCCCAAATAAGGGCCGTGTTCACTTCCATTGCACACACAGTCAGGTCTTATATATACTGTATGTATAGATATCTCAGGTTATTTAAAGTCAATTATATATTATATTAGTGGCCGCTCTTCTAGTTTTATATAATTATATATCCCTGATCTGATTTGATGCTGTTTTTAATTTCCTGCTGTTTGAAGTAAACACTTTGCTTAGTTCAGTTGAACCTGGATAAGACATGCTTCCACACGCATGCACATCGGTTCGCTTGTCATGGTGAGAAAACAGTTTTATAAGGTCAGCAACTGGCTGTACATGAACACACCCCTGATGATGTCACTGGGGTCACTGGGGTCATGGGGTACATGAACACACCCCTGATGATGTCACTGGGGTCACTTTCTGCTCCGACACAACAGACATGTACACAACCAATAACTTGGTGGGAAGGAAGGAAAAGATCTCCCTGAGTGTTTGTTAGGAAATGTAGGATCCTCTTTTACTGAGCCCATGCTAAAAGCAGAAATTTGGAAAATGCCATTCTGTGTTGTCTCTTTTAAAACCCTCAGTTTAAGAGAAGTGCAGAAAGAAATACTGTAGAACACATTTAGTCACATCACTGTAACAACATAAGCAAGTTTATACTCATACCAGTGGTTATTACATTTTATTTCACAAGTAATCAATGAAAATCTCCGTCACTGTGATTTCATTTAATTCATACTTCTTATTTTGCTTATTTTTCTTGGTCATCGTATTCTTCTGTTGACATATGGCTGCAATTGATCTTGACGCTATATGTGACAGACAGACAGAAAGACAGACACACAGACAAGTACGAAAATGCTGTAGTTCCTTATACAGAGGATGTGTGTTAGACCACATTTTGCCAAGAAAGTACAACACGCTGATTAACAGTGAGAAAATAATAATCGCAATGCTGTCAAGGCTAACTAATTTAGCCACTTCAGTTCTGCAAATCTTAAGACTTCCTGAAGAATATTTCACATTAAAAGCCTGGCAGTCACTGAAAAGATGCAATCTTCCCATTTCTGCACAAGTTGTACTAGAATGTGAAACATTTGCATGAGGTGAAGGAATGACATTGAAGGAATGGCATAAAACAAATCTATAAAGAAATCTGTTCATCATCTGTTTATACAACAAGTTGCTGGATGCTGAAGTGCAAATTGTAAAAAGTATTTTCCAGTTTACTAAAAATGATTTGCATTTTGCATTGTGTTGTCCTTTAGGAGTTAGAAAGAAAATAAATAATCCTATGCTTTTTCTTTGCAGCTTTTCAGCCCATGCATGTCTGCGTAGCTTTGCACATAAACTCTGAGTGTGTGCGCGAGTGTTTCTGCAGTGAGAGAACGCAGGCTGAGGCATATTGCAATTTCTCGCTGCATTAAAATCATTCCATGTTATGGATCACAGGGGGAATGGTGACTTTTGAAGAGCTGTGGATCGGCTCCCTCAGTGGTCATTACTCCACATGACAGCAAACATACAAAACACAGCTCAGAGGGCAGCGTGAAGGGGAAAGGGAAGGCTCATATGCTTGTATGTGCACTGGCCAAATATCCAATATCTCACACAAAGACAGGTGACAAATAAAGGAAGAAAAACAACGTGGCAATTCTGTGTAAAGCAGTGGGCCACTGCCTTAATATCTCAGTGACTCAACTAGAGGTGAATACAATTCTTTCAAAAATTATTCCCGTTATTTGGTGTTTTAAAGATGGTGTTGGTGAGAACTTTTTAACAGTGCATAGAGTGCGGAGGCCACAGCATTTCATTCCCATCACACCATCTAATGACCCCTGTGCCCTACAGATGGAGGCATTGTGATGAAAGAAAACTTCACCTCCAATAGAACATTTTTATCCTGATGATTCAGGACAACTTTTTAAATTGATTTGCAGTTTTGATTTGCGTCACTGCCTGGGTCAAGAATTCAGGCCTGTAACATTCTCTTGGCGTATGTCACACATGCGCTTGTCCTAATAGAGTAGAGAATGAGTTATTTGACCGTATCGCTTTTCTGACCTCTGTGCTGATGGTGGGGTTCATGACTTATTATCCCTCTCAGTGTAATTGTTGACATACTTACTTGCTGAGACAGTCTGTTCAACTCCTGCATTAACATTCACAGTCACCTGGTTTTCCTAACACGTTTCATCAATACAGTGTTGTTGTTATCAGATCTGTGCGGTCGACCACAATTAGTCTTTTACTGATGTCTGGCCTATAGACAACACAATATGAATGCGTGAAAAGTTTACTCATTATTATTCACCTCCAATGAACTTTTAAAGTCACTTAGACTTTTCCTCTTGTCATCCTAATGTGGTCAGAGTCAACTGGGTCTGCCCATGATTTCAACACATGCCACAGAGCATGACAGGAAGTTAGTTGCTTAGCTGCACCATGCAGTGCGCCTGTGTGGAACCATCTGTGTTGTGAGGTTTGCTTCTTCTTCTTCTTCTGTGCTGTTTTATGGCAGCTAGCATCCAACTTCTTGCATTGCTGCCACTTGTGAGGTTTTCATTCATTCATTCAGATTTCATAAAATCCGCACAATAAAATCATGAAAACAAATACTCATTCCAAATTAAACCTGTAGGATTTATTTGTTTCAACTTCTTAATCTTTTCTTTCTTTCTTTCTTTCTTTCTTTCTTTCTTTCTTTCTTTCTTTCTTTCTTTCTTTCTTTCTTTCTTTCTTTCTTTCTTTCGCTCAGACATGTCTTCCCCTCCCTGCACTCTTCTTTGTCTGGCACTGGCCATCGGTGTAGAGCTCTTCCCTGACCTTCTGCTGTGGAGACTGATGACAAGGACGCCACACGCTGACCTTGACATTCAGCATGCTAAATGGTTTCTTCCACTGGCAGTCAGCAAACACACAGTCAGGCAGCCAGGGATACATTCACCACTGTAGCACCTGAGAAAAACGCACCTTCTTACTTTACCATAGTTTACTTGCAACTTGCTCTAATCTCTGGACGCCCATGCAATCGTGTAATTTCTTACAAATCAGTCTAATACTAATGCACATCATACATACATATAATGCACATAATGTATAATGTACATGACATATAATACATACATATATTATAATTAGTGTACATAAAAAATGTCCCATCCTAAACATTTGTGAGTTTTCAAATTTTGAATTTCATTCAAAGGTGAAATAGTTGAATTTGAGATATTACTGTACCTCTGAACCAAATCACACACATTTGCACACTGATGTCTATTTGAATACTAATGTAAAATTTCCTTTCTGCCATTATCAGAGCACAGTTCGGGTTGATTATTGACTTGATGATTTTACTGTGTTTACATTGAGGTAAAGTATAGTATAGTAAAAAAACTATAAATAGGAATAATAAATGCAAAGCAAGGGAACAGAAAGATGTACAAATGTCAAAAACACAAGAGAATCTTGAGGACTCTGATCATCAACACGGAGCAGGTCCAGGGTCTGGTCCCCTCTGAAACTGGGGGAATGTGGGGAGAGTCATGTCCAGCTCTTGTCCATGGAGATTATAATAAAAGCACTGTGATGCTGAGTCTGGAGTCTTACAGCAGCAGAGTGTCATGGTGGTTTTGTGTTCTTCCCCCTCTCACCCCTTTCTGTTCATTGAGAGCAGGTGTGTGGCAGGAGGCCTAGCTGGTCTCCCAATTAGCAGCAGACGAGGCACACCTGATTTGGAGTCAGCTCATCTCCTGCTCTATAAAAGCCTGGTCTCTTCGCTACCTGTTTGCCAGATGATTGCATGTGTTGGGTTGTTCACCTTTACCCCTCTTGTTTTTCCTTGTGGTTTTTGGATTTTAGTTTTGGCTTGTTTTTTGGAGATTAAACTACAGTTTCACGTTAACCTGCCTGACTCAGTCTCTGCTTTGGGGTCCAACCTACAAACGCAAACCTGACACAGAGCAGATGACGTCAGGCTTAACCTATAAACACACACGAGCTGAATCTGTGTTTTATAATTAAGGCCTCTATGCTTGTTCCTCATTTAGGTTTTTGTTTTTCATCATGGGCAGAACAGGACAATAGCTTTATTGTTGCAGGTTGCCATTCTATTGCACTTATTTATATTATTATTTTATATTAAAAATTGTGATTATTGCTTTATTACGTGATTTGTATTTTCATATAGAGAGGATATATATTGAAAAAAATATAGCATTCAGGCATTTTATTCCACTGGAAAACATCAAACCAATGTACTAACATCGGACATTACAAATGTTTGAAAGCAGTATACCAGAATGGCACTGGACAGATGGGGTTAGGACACTGGTGCTCTCTTTAAATGTAGTTGTTAAGCCTACAAAATGTCTTATTTTTAGGATGCAGGATATAATTATATCTCTTCCTGATTTCTCCCACTGACAATTAAAAGACCCGGTCCCTCATACAGAACCTGACAGCACTGTCAGGCAGAGCTGCATGAAGGCTGCACTTTTCTGCACGCCCTGACTTATAGTGATTCTCCTCCAAGGAACTACTATTGTTATTGTGCTTGATTTATACATGTGGGTGTGTTACAGAAAGTAAGAGAACAAGTACTATGATGAATCACTTCTTCCACAGAGCCATGTTATATTTGAAAAGAGTGAAGAATAAAGCTGGGCTCAGCAAAAAAAAAAAAAAAAAAAAAAAAAAGCCCAGAAAACATGCAGGTAATGCAAATAACATATTCACCATGTGCAGGAAAGCAAGACATAAACAGTGTATCTGACAGAACGGAACTAGTGCTGGAAATGACCTGGTCGCTTACAGTTGTCTCCATAAGGAATCCAACACAATCTCAAAATCAAATCAGAACACACTCATCCAGCTGCATATACATATTCAAAAAGTAGAATGTATACAAGCCACATGTTCATAATACAATACTCACATGTTGTACTTCTAGCTGTTGTGGGTATCAGAACAGGTACTGTCTTTGTAGTGCATCACAAAAATCACAATTATAAAGGAATATTACTACCGAGTGACTAAATGTC
The DNA here is from genome assembly GCA_016785345.1 of Trinectes maculatus. Lineage (NCBI taxonomy): Eukaryota > Metazoa > Chordata > Actinopteri > Pleuronectiformes > Achiridae > Trinectes > Trinectes maculatus. Next base: position 263,308 of record JAFBJQ010000061.1, read on the forward strand.
ACAGCTACTTACGCATGTCGGCTTTTTAACCTGACATGACTCATACATCTACAGCAAATTTCATTTCTACACGTTTTTCCTTTTTCCCAGCATCAGAACAATAAACACTAGCCGACTCCTCACCTTACCCATTCAGAGCCCAGCTTTTTGTATGGTGCTGAATATATGTCAGAACACCGGGCCACTCGCAGAAGTTGCCTCTCAGACAACATTGTGTCGTTGTTGGTGGTACCGTCTCACTGTCCCCTGTCCCTATTGGGAGACGACGGTTTCGGGTGAAAACAGTGCTAACCTTTCTGCTTGTTTACACTCTTCACTGACAGGACCTGAGGATCGGCCGGAATGAGGGATTAGAGGAGGTGGAAGATGGAAACAAGGAGGTGACCTCTCCAAAGTTTACCCAGCAGCCCCCTCCCAACGCCCCTCGAGAGTCTGCGCCTGGGCCTTAATGAGGCACCCGGTGGAATTGTTGGGATGTCGCCTCAAAGAGCACTGGGATGCTGAGACTGGCCAGGCGAGGCAGGGGGGATGAGGTGTGTGTGTGTGTGTGTGTATTTGTGTGTCTGGCTTTTGTCTTCGTTACTGGAGCAGCTTTGGAAAGGCAAAGCACCTTGGGAGTACAGTTGTAGTCACTGTGCGCTGGATGTTGGTGAAAGTTGCCTTAGATGTTTGTGGAGTCTTGTTTTGTTTCATCTCAAGACCTTCTCTCTCACGCCTTACAGTATACTACATGTATTATGGTTCACACTCACTGTTTTATATTCTGTATGTTTAAAAGTGACTGTAACACAGCAAAACATCGACACTTGGCGATGTCGTGGCTATGTCTCATGATCATCACTGAGATCTTTCGATGCCAAGGTTTAAGTCAACCTGTCATGCAACCGATTGCACATTTGGAAAGACACACATCTTGTCAACTATATGTGTGGATACTGTTGAAGAAGGTCCCTGAGCATCACAGCTCATCAATATGTCATTAAGGGCAAAAAGCTAGAAAATATGACAAAATTTAACAACACATACAAAAGAGAGTCCACCATGTTGGACTGGTGGCCCATCAAGAAGTCCTTTGTGTTTTAATCTTTTAGCAGATTTCTTTGTTTGATGTAACGTTAAAAGTTGGATGTCTTCACATATTCTGCTGTGTACTTTCAAACATCTCACTGCTAAACACAATGTTACTTTCAGGTCCACCTCACACCTATGGCACTGACACCTGAGTAAATCACTGGAAGAAGTCCAAATGTCATAAAACAAAACCACAAGAGTGAATATCTCAACTTTTTCTGGTGCCCTGTGAAACAATTATCCCCAACAAACATGTCCATGATATGGAAAGAAAGATAAACTTTAAGAAGATTTTCTGGATTTCAAATGTTCAAACGACCTGTTTTGCCAGGTGGCAGATTGCAGCCTTCCTCGGACTTTATTTGTAAAGTTGGTGAACATTTTGTTAGTGTGTGTATGCTCCGCATCTACGAAAATTGAGGGATAGCACAAATTTTAAAATTTTTTTAATTTTTTTTTAAAAAATGGTTTACAAAATGTGAACACTTTCACTGACTGGATTCTGGCTTCTTAGTATATTCGGTGTGTTCTAAATATTTTTCATTTTTTTTAGATGACGAGTGAAGACTTTTTATGATGGAAGTTTGCACAAGTTCTTGAGAAGGGACTGAATGAATTGCCGCTGACCTCAGCAGGTAAATGAGAAGTAGTAAACACTTACACCTGAAATGAGAATCCTCAAAATTTTCCTTTTGAATATTCAACGTTTTACACTTATTTCTGCAAAACAGACCAATGAGAACGGTTAATCCCCCTGCAGGGTTAAACAACTGCTGTTATGCAGAGGTGTAGGTGTGTTTGTGTGTGTGTGTGTGTGCTTGTGTGAGTGTGTGTGTTTTCAGCTAAATGTGACTCATGAAGCCTTTATGAGGCTCTGTGTATGCCTCTGATGGACATTTGAAACTGTGACCCTGGCTGAACTGTACATTTCCTTAATTGCTCCAATCCTTGTAACAGGGTAATTGCAGAGTTCTCCCAATCTCTCTCTCTCTCTCTCTCTTATAACTTCAGCCTGTGTGTAAATGTGGGCTCAATTCCACTCTTCTACACTTATACTTTGTGATGCAGGCTGATGGACAGAGGAGGATGAGGGAGGGATGAAATCACTGAGGGGAGTTGGAGGGAGGTGGGAAATGGAGGCAGTGTTTTATCTAAATGGACGTGGATGTGATGGCTGTGACAGGTTTGGGGTTGGTGCTGATTAGAAGTGGAGAAGGGCGAAGATCTTATGGACATTTTTATTTACAGTATCAACATGAAGATGCGGTGCAGTGAAAGAACACACTTGACTGAAACCGCACTCACTCGCAGACGCGACCGACTAATAACCTGCAAATCAATTTACGCAGAACACTCTGCTGACGCCAGCGGTGGAGGGAGCGTCACACACTCAAAGACACTTCACACAAAAACACAAGGAAATGTAAAGGAGATTCAAGAGCAACATGAACAAACTTCAAAACGTCAAAGGACCTGTTGTGAAAAATATCCACTTTTCAACTCTTATCATTTAAATATAATCAATTTTCATTGCGTAGCAGGAAATAGTATATTGCTTTGTCATTGTGGAACTAATTAGATTCAAATATGGCTTGGCAGTGGTGCAGAAATATAATAAAAAATATAATACCAAACACGAAAATATATACAGGGGATCCTCGTGTTATGACGGTCGCGAGATACGTTGTTTTCGTGGTTACGACACATCTCCCGTGAACTTCCTTGTTTCGGCTTAAGCGGTTTGCCCCGTAAATACATACAGACTTCGCACAGGAACTAGTTGGTGAGCGCTCTCTCTGTCTCTCAGCGCGCCTGCCGGCTCTCCAACACCTCCACAGCACAGCTAGCCTACTCTGCCTTGTGTTTACTTTTGTGAAATCGACGGCTGGCAGTGGGAGGAGGGGGCTGGGGGGGGCAGTGGCAGCCGGTAAGGAGATGCACACGGACACAGTAATACCGTAGGTTTATTCACAACACAGGGTCTACATGGTTGATATCAGAAATCTAAATGAAATGCTCATTACACTCGCGATATCAACCCCTACGGTGTGTCAAGAGGGTCAAGAGGGACAAAAGGCAATTCACCACAGTAAACTCTTATTGTAGGGTGGTGTTATAGCGACATCTGGTGGTACAACTTATTATCTACATACAAAAATGCTCATTACACTCGTGATATCAACCCCTACGGTGTGTCAAGAGGGTCAATAGGGACAAAAGGCAATTCACCACAGTAAACTCTTATTGTAGGGTGGTGTTATAGCGACATCTGGTGGTACAACTTATTATCTATATACAAATACATACATTTGAATGTATGTTCCGACTAACGTCGAAATTCGGTTACGACACATTCTCAGGAACGGATCTCCGTCGCAACACGAGGACCCCCTGTACAATGATTGCATCTAAACATACATTTTTATAATAGCACAAAATGTAAATAGCACAAATGGTATCAATTACCCACACATACTCGACAATATATTTGCTGACATAATGCATTTACTCTTCTCTTACTTTAACTTTAAGTCTTAACCTAAACCTAACCATAAGACCAAGTCGTAATTAAAATTGGAATTAAAAAAGTCACGACTGTTTAAAGGTCTCTGTGGTCCTGGCAAAAGTATGAGTGCACACACACACACACACACACACACACGCACACGCACACAATGACGACTACTATCAGCTGAGAAGAAGAAGGCTACGTTTCTAATTGAAGCAACTCTATGGGATTCATGTATACTTGTAACAATGTAGAACAATGTCTCTATTATAAATGTATCCTGTGTGTCACTGTGCACATGCACCCAACAAGACACATGCAGTCCTTGCACTGATTTCATGCTTTGACAGTTGGTGGATGTAACATCCAATGAAGTGCAGTGCTGTGCAGTGAAGAAGAAGAAGAAGACCATAAGCAAGCAAACAGAGATATTAAAAAAAAAATCATGAGTTGAAATAAAAAAGGCTTGCAAATGCTTTATGAAAAAGGAAATGTGCTTATTGTTAGACATCAAGGATAGATTAATTTGCCATTCATATCGTTCTTTTTATAAAACAGCCTTCCAACCCCTACCCTCTATTCATATACAGCTATTGTACAGTAGCAAAGCAACATTCAATGGACCTGTCAGGACTAGTGCGTTTAAAAAAAAAAGAGGATGTAGAGGTCATGATGGTGGACAGTCATTTGCCTTCCACACATCTGTATCTTTAGCCATGACCAAAGTGTTAACCTAACCATACACGAGTGGTTTTAGTTGCTTAACCATAATTTATTTACTGAGAAAAGAACTGTGATAATAATATTTTACTCATAAAACCCTCACCTACTAGAATCTTTACAGAAAAAAGAGCAGAGTTTTCATTGTCAAAATTCAGCCTTTAGAATCATCCTCGATTCCATTAGGGTAAAATGCCTTTGTCGATATGATGTTCTACTTCGTTATGTTGAGTATTATCTCTGGTTAGATTTGAATTTGATTAAAAAAAAAGCTTCATATTTGTACAGATATCTATGCTGTTTGTGTATTAGTGGTAATGCCCTATATTCACACATGTACTTGTACAGTGTACAGAAGAACCGGCTGATTAACAGTCAATGTAAAGTTGAAATGGTGCGTTACTCTTACAAAAACCACATTGCTTAACACAACACCAGTTTTATTAAAAGCAAACATCCCATCACAGTAAGGACTGTGAGTAATACACCTGAGTGGACAACACTTATCCAGTGCTCCAGGCCACAGAAAGTGGTCCTTACATTTGGACATGTCATACCTGCCTATGTGTGCATGTGCTTTTAACAACACAAACAACAATAACAAAGGTATTGTTCATTGTTCAAATGGAAAGGAGTGCATATCTGGTGTCATGCCCAGAGGTCAATTTGGTTGCCTGACCTTGGAATGTAAGTGCTGCATTTGCGTGTGTGTGTGTGTGTGTGCGTGTGTGCGTGTGTGTGTGTGTGTGTGTGTGTGTGCGTGTGTGCGTGTGTGTGTGTGTGGATGCTCCTGTTTGCCATCAGCGGTAGCATCTGCCTCTTAGAGTGTGACTCTCCAGCACTGAGACTGAGGCCCATCAGGGTGTGCTCACATGCAATTCAGATGAGCTCTGGAAATCCAGCATGAAATTAAATTTATGACTTGGACCACAACACACAAACACACACACACTTACACACACACACACACAGGAGTACGCCGCCTCTTCTGATCGCTGCCCTGATAACACATGAGCCTAGATGATTTTGTGTTTGTGTGTGTGTGTGTGTATGTGTGTGTGTGTGTGCGTGTGTGTGTGTGTGTGTGTGTGTGTGTGTGTGTGTGTGCACGCAAGCCTGTATGCAAATACACACATGTGGGTGTGTTTGTGCTCTAAACTCTAACACATTTATTAAGTGGCATCATTGCAATGATTCATATTTCCTCTAACAGTGGGATGTGCGACCTGTGTGGTGGATTCATGAATCAGTTCAGTGACTAGATGAATATTACACAGATGTGTCTTTTTGTATATTGACTGTCTGTGTGTGTGTGTGTGTGTGTGTGTGTGTGTGTGTGTGTGTGTGTGTTTCATCCACCTCCATATTTCTGCATGTGACATACAGTATAAATACTGTCCCATCCTGCTCAACCACAAAATAGAACATTTCTAACAATAATACTCGTGGCTCGTAACATTACACCACAATCATGGCCACATCCATTACAGGAACCACACACAAATACACACATGCACACATGAACATACACACACACACACACACACACATACACACACTCTCTTCAATCAACAGCAAGTCTTGCCCAATCGTGTCAGCCCCAGCTCTCCATTTGCATAAAACAATTACCCTGGGCGGACTCAGGGTTCAATGTCGTCTAGACGACATGTTTCACCATGGTGTCATCAAGCCGTGTGTGTATGTCAGTGTGTGTTCATGAGTGTGTCTGTGTGTGTGGGAGTGGTGGGGACACACTAGGTTGGTTGTAAATTAGCTAGGGTATGGTTGCGCGGGCACTGGCCGCATCACATCACCCCGAGGCGCATGAGGCTTGGAAGGATTTATTCACATAGATAACGCACACACATGCAAATGAGGCACCCTGGACACACACACACACACACACACACACACACACACACACAGCGACACGGAGGAGTTAGGAAAGAACCAATATTCATATGGGGGCAGAGGGCAGGGAGGAGGCAGGGAAACAGGATTGTGTATATGAGTGCTACTTGTGTGTGTGTGTTTGTGTTTGTGTGTGTCCTTTTCTTTCCTTCTCCCTGTCTCCGCTAAGCTTTCACCACCCCATTATTTTCTGCTACTGAACCTCAGCGATCAATACGCAACACACCAGGCATCTGATAGAGAAAGAGAAAGAGAGAGAGATACAAGGCTGCCCCCCCACACACACACACACACGTACACGCCCCCCAAACCAGACCAGAGGCCATGTTGAAATAAAAGAAAAAGAATGAAGGACCAATAATAAATGACAAGAAAGGCTTTTGTTTATTTGCCCCTGAACTGTCTTTTGTTTATGACGTTCACCATTCAAGACCAATTAGAAGACAACTGCAGAGAGAAACACTGCATGTGTACAGTACACGAAGATATGTGTGTTTGTGTGTTTCCATGTACGACACACACACAACACACACACAACACACACACACACACACACACTCTTAATAAAGTTACTAGAGCATGCTGTGTGCCCCTGACTGTCTCTTGATTGATCTGCGTGGGTTTGTGTTCACACTTTCAGGGCCGCAGTATATTTTTGGTGATACAGGTGATTATGTAACACTGTTGTTTTGCATTTTAATGAATTTGAATTTGGACTGCGACAAAGATGGGAGGAGAGGGGGAGCGAAAAGAAGCGGAAGGTGGAAAAAGGAGAGGTGGCATGAGGGAGGGGGTTGAACGGAGAGGCCGAGTGACAGAGCCACAGAATGACAAGGTCTCTCGCTCTCTCCCCCTCTCTCTCTGTTTCTCACACTCACACCCTCACACACACAATAACAGTGTGGAGAGAGGGCAGCGGCGGGAGGGAGAGGCTGTGACATCTCCGACTCAGACTGCAGGATTAATGATGAATAAAAAAGAAAGTGCACACAAAGGAGACAGAGGGAGAGAAAGAGCGAGGGGGTAACAAAAAAAGGGTGAGAGACCCTTTTTTTAATCCCACAGGGATAGATGAAGTGGTATTGCAAGTCAGGCCTCCTAGGAGCTTGGAAACACACACACACACGCACATGGACATACACACACATGCAGAAAAACACACACAAGACCACGTTCCTGTCAGGAGAGCACACATCACTGTTTATGCATGTAAATGCAACTAGACACAAGGAAAGAAATGAACACATATTTCTTCATCACCCCAGTCTACAGAAGTGCAACCCCCCGTGCACACACACATACATGCACCTACACACACACAAACACACACACACACAAAACAACTGACACACACTCATGCACATACACATGGCATTGTGAATCTGGGGATGCTTAATCAATGTCGGGAGTTAATCAATAGCCTGGTCCCCTGTGAAGGGGCTCCCTTGCTCCTCCTCCTCCATTCTTCCTCCTTTTCCCTCAATTTCCTGTCATCTCTCCTTCCACTTCCCTCCCTATCATTTTTCTCTCCTTTCATCCTCCTGTTCAATTCACCTTGAGTGTGACCTTAAGTCACTCAGAGGGGCACCTGCAGTACTGGTCAATACCCTCCATGCTCACATGCACATACACACACTTAAGATAGAGTGTGACACTGAAAACAACCCAATCTATATTACAGAGAAAAACATACAGGAAAACTACGACAGCAAAATGTTCCATTTTGTCTTTTTGAATATGAAACTGGTTAGGAACTCCAGTGATCTCGTAATCTTTAAAATGGGTAACTTCTCACAAATTCATTAGAGATAGAATGATCGCAGTATATCCAAAATATCCTGAGACATCATTGGCATCATGCTTTTCTCACAACCACAGAAGATAATATACACTATATACATTTCGTGACCTTTGACCCTCATGTGACCAGTAAGTGGAGCACTCCATTTAAAGGTGCTGTTTGGAACTTTTCCCTCTTGCCAGTGGTGGTTTGTTCTGGCAGTGATTGGTGTTGACTATTGAGCTTCAGCTACACCAGAGACAAGCGCCATGACAGGAAGTGGCTGGTTGATTAGCCTGCTAATATACAGTAAGTGAAAGCAACAGAGATAATAACAACAAGGAAGTAACAAGTAACAAGATAGTAAGAATAATAACAATAGTAACTTTGCATTGCTTTCCTTGGCAAGTAAATGAGCAACATCTGATACTGTACTTATGCTTTATAGATTAATAAACAGCTGATAATAATACCGGGTATATGGTAGAAAAATACTTGAACAAAGCGCTATTAACACTAATAAGGTTAGGCCAAATGAGTCAGGACATAAACATAGAGACATTGACACAATTAATTTAAAAAAAATGGTAATATGACTATGACATTATGAAACTAGAACTCTATCTATTTAACTGTAGAGCCTGCACTGCTGTGACTAACTGGAATATACCACTTTTTGTGTTTTACTGGCATTTTCTGGCAAATTGAAATTGTTGTAACTTGATCCCGGTGAGAGATGAAGAAAAATAAATCAATGCTTGCAATGGAATTCAAAAACGTGTATTTGATGTACATTTATATAAATCAATTTCTTTTGTTGATTGTTATGCTCATATATGTCATCTTTTTAAAGACCTAGTGTGCCATAGCTTGTTTGTCAAATAAATGTGTACATTTGTGTGCATGTATATGTATATGTACAGTATATGCATGAGTGTGCATTCATACCTCAAGGTATGTAAACATTACAGCACTTCCTCTTTCTGTCATTAGCTGATAACGCACCCTCAGTGTAGTATATAGATGGGCACACACACACACACACACACACACACACACAGAGAGAGGGAGAGAGAGAGAGAGAGAGAGAGTCAGGGAGAGTTATATTATATATAGCTCATATAGGGACATGTGTTTACTAAGTATATCGATAATTCTGTGCTTGTGTGTGCGTGCACTACACAGTATGGACACAGATATTAAAGCATGCACAGAGTTGCTGGCAATAAAGTTGCGTTATTAAAAAATCCTCACATGCGTTATCCGAGCCTAATGCGATTGTACTATAATGCACACTTATGAAGATGTAGAACTGAGCTGCTTGGGACTATTTTACATAGCTATAATTATTTTTGGTGTGTTTAAATGACAAAGAAATAACCTTTGCTTTTTCATCAGGAATAAATAGGTTTCCCTGCAGATATAAAAACATGAGTTATGAGGTTATGTACATAGGATAGACTATATAGTACTGTTTGGAAACTTGACCTTTAACTTACACAAAGCTTTAGTGTTGTATTTTTATTGGAAGCACTATCAGATGAGGCCTCCTTTTTCCTTTCCAAATGAGGGTCTCTGTTTCACGTGACCTGCACATGTTTGGACTGTGTGGGAGGAACCAGAGCGTCCTGATGAAGTCCATACGTACATGTTTATTCATCTTTTGAGTCTTGCTGTTTGTAATTGTGCTCTGTGGGTTGTTGCTGCCTTAAGGGTCAGTGGTGCTGTTTAATTCTGTTGAAATTAAAACATTTTTCACCTTTAACTTTTGGGGCTGCTACTGTGACCAGGCCAAACAGTGAATCACAACACTGAACACTGTGTGATGACGCTGTTTAAACTGTCCCATTAATATCAAGTGTTTGTCTCATCTTACCCATAATGCTTTTCAGCAAGCTCGTAAGATAACACTGTGATAGCAGTACACGAAACAAAATATCAAAAACCAAATACATTTTATGATTCACATTCATTAATATCTAGTCTTCATCACATTGTCAGAGAAGTACCTCCTGTTGGCTTTGTGTTTGTTTGGATGGCGTAGGGGATTTTGAAGCAGCGATGCAATGAGACATGTTTGGAAGTTGACCCGCTCGTCTACATTTTTTCCCTCTTTGCTCACAGCACACAGCAGGTGTTGCAAAGTTTTCGTATATTTGGGTTCAACATAGCCACAAGGAATGTGCTCCCTTCTGCCCAGCCTGGGTGACTCACCGCAGTACCAGAAGATGATCCGCACAACAAACACACGCATGCACACGTCATGCAGTAACACACAAAGTACAGTGGTCTGATACGCCAAAAAAGCAACACAAGCCAATAACTGAATAAATGTGTGTGTGTGTGTGTGTGTGCATGCATGTGTGTGCATGCATGAGTGTGTGCCATATACTGTGCATGCATGGTGACGGTCCTTCCACTTTATCCCAGTCTGCCTTTCTGGTGTCAGAATAGATTAAGCAATTGGCAGAGGGAGAGAGAGAAAATGTGAACGTCTGTGTGAGCTATGTGACCTGTCACTGGTTATGGCTAGTGTGTGGGTGTGTGCGCGTGTGTGTTGTGCACGTTGGAGTATGTGTGACTGCATATGCATGTGTGCATATCTGAATGTGTGTATGCATATGTGTGTGTATACGCGTGAATGTCTGCGTGTGCATGTGTGTATGTGCGTGTGTGACTAGGCCGCCCTGAAGCAGCAGATTTGATCTTTGCAAAGGCTAACATCTGTCGCCTGTCATTTTAGCAAGATTGATGACAGCTACCAGAATGGAAGGGTGAGGAGAAGGGAGAGGAAGGGGTGAGGCAATGTCTAGGACAGTGGTGGTGGTGGGAGGGTGGGGGGTGCACAGTAAGCGGTGGAGTGTTCGAGCTAGAGTTTAAAGAGGTGGTGGTAATGGACAGGTCACATTAGGGTCATGTAAGAGATAGCAAGTTAGACAACCTGCTGCATCCTGACAGGCTGCAATTTCAGGTATGATGAGTAATTCAGTCTGATTGTATATAATTGTTAGTTTTTATGATTTTTAGTTGTTGTTATATATATATATATTTATATATATGCCAAACACATGTGCCAAAAACTTATTTTTATGTGCTTCTGTTTGGCATTTTTCCAGGAGGTTATTCCTGAAAATAAAAGTTCTACTTTCAAAGTTCAAAAGATAAATAATTGATTGTCGCAGAAAACCAGGACAGTTTTGCATTAAAAGTGACATTTTGGGACCTTTTGCGGAAGAGGGTTGCTTATTGTCATTTGGTGCTGGCCACTTGGCGTATCAGAGCTTTATTGCTGCAGACTTGCCTTTTGCTAAAATAAATTGATAAAGTTTTTTGTCATAAAACCCAAAAAGATGCAGAATGAAAAAGGTGATAAGCTCCACTGGTTGGCCAGTAGTGCTGGGCCAGTTGACAGTTTGATAGTTTGCAGTTTAATGTGTATTATTTTTCACTAAGACCTTCTGCTTCTCATTAAAGCGTTTGGCCAGCTCTCTGTCTGACCCCGCCTTCACAGGTTCCAACATTTTCTCCAGACTAAACATTTGTCTGACTTCTAGAGTCAGTTTTCATTTACATTAGTATGCACCTTATGATAACAATTTGGAGATGGCGAAAAAAAAAGAAATAAAAACTCTATTTTTAACTTTCGCAATCATCTTTGCCACATTGTCTTTTCATTTGGGCCTCGGTGTGTACACAGGGACGAGTCCCTTGACCGCTGTACACACAGCTGGCTGAAGAAAAAAAAGGCGAAAGAAAACCTAATTAACTCCAGAGTGGAGATATTATCCAAACAGACGGAGAGAGAAGCTACACTCGTTTCATGCCCAGCCAGCGCAGGTCATGGTCCATGAATTATTCAAGCTGGCCGCCAGTTTGCACAGAGAGTTTTAAGTGGACAATGACCCTGTGCACACATATTTAGCCTGTGCCTCGGCTAACAAGGCTAAGTATTCACTGACTATCCTCTATCCGCCACTAACAAGCTAATGGAATTTCAATCAAGACGATGCACTAAATGCTTTAACATGGGTGAGCCTCACTCTGGCCCTCTATACACACACATATCAATATTCAATTAGATCTGTGGGGTTTTCAGCCTTGTTAAGTAAGAAGTCGTGTAAAGGGAAAGCTCACAGAGGCCAAACGGATAGTTCCAGTCAGGGGTTGGTAACTTTGATGGTGTATCTTTTTTTTTTTTTTTTTTCTGTGATCACAACCTCAGTTCACATAAAGTATTGTTTGGGAGCCCAGCACATGTGCTACATCAGTGTCCACTCATACAGCTGCATTTAACACTGGTTATTGACACTTATATTAATACAGGGGGGTCCTCGAGTTACGACGGAGATCCGTTCCTGAGAATGTGTCGTAACCGAATTTCGACGTAAGTCGGAACATACATTCATCCCCCCGCCAGCCGTCCATTTCACATAAGTAAACACAACGCAGAGTAGCCTAGCTGTGGAGGTGTTGGGGAGCCGGCACCAACTAGTTCCCGTGCAGAGTCTGTACGTATTTACGGGGCAAACCGCTTAAGCCGAAACAAGGAAGTTCATGGGAGATGTGTCGTAACCACGAAAACGTCGTATCTCGAGACCGTCGTAACACGAGGGACCCCCTGTACACGAAGATTTACTCAAACACACTTTTACGGCTAGTCACTGGTCAGTGACGTGAAAGAAGCACCAACAGCTTGCAAAGTTAGTGACTCCGTGCATGTGTGTGCACTGTGTGCACTGTGTGTGTGTGTGTGTGTGTGTGTGTGTGTGTGTTCCATGTTTGAAAGGAAGGTTCTAGGTAATTGCAACAGCAGTGACACATCATTCAATTTATCATCATTGAAGTTAATTGCTGAGATCTGGAAACAAGATTAGAGTCACAGAGAGAGCGAGAGAGAGAGAGAGAGAGAGGGAGACACTATCAGTCAACCAGTCACATATAGCGGGGTTATTAAAAATTCTGAGACAGCTCTTGGACCTGGTTTAACTTGGCGAAACTATGACTTCCCCTCTGAGAAGATTCCCCGTGACAAACTGGACACGATGATTTTTTTTTGATGACGAGATCCCTTTAACCGTCACTCAGTCAAGGGGAGGCTGCCTACACTTTTTGTCAGCCACCTACAATGGTTTCCTGACATTCAATCACAGACAGTTTGAAGGCGTCAGTATGCGCTTGTCAGATATTCAAATGAAGCATCTGAAAACTATTCCCCTGAAACCTTTGCGATGTCAAAAATGTGCAGCTGTGTCTGACAGTAAAACAAAAAAAAAGTATTAAAATAACAATGAAATAAAAATGCCCACTTCAGACAGAGATTGGACAGAAAAGAAAGTAGGCAGTGTTTCACTGTTCAGCTTGTCATTTCTTGCACAGCTCCGTTTGTTAATGTTTGCGTTTACAATAAAAAAGCCTTGTCCAAATTATTTTATGCCCTGCCCCTCTATACAAAGCCAGTGTTTCCACTATTACCACTGTTTTCCTGCTGCCATTCAGTACAGCTACTTCTGAACACGTGTACAAGTCCCTGCTTGTTGTGATCATACACTCAGATAAAGAGAAAGAAAAAAACACACATAATTAGCTTGGATTCGTTTTTCAACTGTTGAGGTGCCTTAATTTCAGAGTTCACCGAATGTCAAATGAAAAGTCCTTGTAGCATTGCATTCTGGGAGAATGTCAATTCCGTCCTCTGTGCCAAACTAGTTGATGCGTTCAATTGAACATCTAAAAAAAGAAAAAAAAAATGGGAGCAGGACAAAGAGGGAGCGCGCTTTACTCCAATTGGCTATGAGAAACAAAAGCCCACTCAACCTTGTTGATAGAAATTGTACTTGAGTGCAGAGCTGGCGAGCTCTACAGTAAATACTGATTAATTTGAATTCCTAATGAATAGAGTCTGAGAGAAGGTAAGGAATTGAAGGAATGTGGCGTGCGTTCTTCACAGAGGTACGGAAAAAAAACAAATGGATGAATAAAGGAGGGTGAAGAGGGGAATAATTAATTAGTTTGCCAGAGTGAAGTGTGCATTCAGATTGAAGGGCACGCCGACAAGGCTTGCGCACACAAGCGCTCAAGAAGGACAAGGCATGCGACAAAAGTTAAGCAGAAATCAAAGTCCAAGATTTATGAGGTCTGTTTAAAGATGCCCTGTCGGTGTCATCTTGAAAAAAAAAAAAAAACCCTTCCAACTGTTTCAAAGATCGCAGGCTTGTTAACAGCAGAGCAATAACACCTCCAGTGGCTGAGGAGGAGGAGTAAAATATGCAGAGAGAGGTGTAAAGATGTGTGAATCCCACTGTCAGATGAGTTACAGTCGTGTCAGTTATTTTATAGTTGTGTATTGGTGTTATTTAGCAGGGACATACTGTACTGACAAGCTGCTTTACTGCGTCTTTATCATTTGACGTAATGTCACAGGAAGCCCTTTTTATTTATTTACCCCCCCCCCTTCTTTACAAGCCACACTTCATCACCTCCGTGCACCGTGTTGGTATTTTGTCCCGTTCACCATTGTGCGATGCAGGTATACAGCCGTGTCTCTCTGCGCGGGAGAAGGCTTTGACATGACATCTTTTTGCATTTGAACGGCAGAGACAAAGGCAAAACATGACGTGTCTGCTGTGCCTGTCTCCCAGGAGGAAGATGGGGGGGTGGAGGGTGGGGGTGGGGGGGTTGGAACGAGAGAGAAAGCAGGGGATAAGGGAGAAATGTTATGCAAATGGCTTTTATAAGCCGAGTCGGGCATGTTGTCGTGACACTGTCTATATTTAAAACAGGTCACCTTAACCCCACCCCCACTGTCTCAATGACAGACACCGAGTGAGGCTGTGCTGACATCTGGATGTTGCACAACTGCAGCAAGACGCTTGCGCGCGCGCACACACACTCGCGTGCACCTGCGTGCATGCACGGTCACCGACGCGTGCACAAATCCAAAGGCATTGCCGGGTCTTATTTGCATATTCAAACACACAAATGCACATGCGACGCAGCATGACAATGGCTATAATATACGTATATATGTAAAACTGGCCGGGCCATTCCCTGCAGGCCAGGACCCAATCATTCCAGCACACTGAGCAGAGACACAACCAGTCAGCCACTCAGCCCAGCAACTGAGGTGACAGCAGAGAATACCTGACCCCGGTGCATTCACCCGTCCCTCCATCCAACACCACCCCACCCCCTTCATCTGCTGGCCCCCTCGCATTCCCTCACTCCTCCATATTCAACAACAGCGGCATGCATGCATGCATACAAGCCCTGATTTTATGGAGCCATCGAGTGGCCGTGAAGGATGGCTGCCGCCTATTTATACCCCCCACCTGCCCCCGGGCCCTCAGGCTGTCCCTTTTTAATGTAGATGATATAGCACTGACCAGCGCTACCTCTCAGACCCACCCACCCTCCACAAAAAAAAACTCTATTTCATCACTTCATTTGCCTTTTTTTCTTTCTTACTCTCTGCTGTCTTGACCTAGATACCAATGAAGTAGAGTGACACTTCTCCACTGGTCAGAGCAGGACCCCCCCTCATATCTCACAACCATTACCCCCACCATATTGGCATCTCTCTCTCTCGCTCTCTCTTTATTTTCATATTGTTCTCTCTCTCGCTTTCTGTCTCTCTCGCTCGCTGTCTCTCTCTCTCTCCCTCTCTCTCTGTCTCTACTGTCCATAAAATATGCCTCAGCGTTATCTCTCCCCCCACGCAGGAGAATAATGAAAGGCAGTGGCATGACAGATTGGACATAGATGAGATTGCCGCTGTGACTATATGCACGGCTCGCCTCGGCCCCAGCTTTGCATCTGAAATGGAAAAAGGGTGGAGGGCGTGAGCGTCTGTGTGTGTGTGTGTGTGTGTGTGTGGGAGGCATGTGGGGGGTGGGTTGTGGGGCAGGAGATGTTAGGTGCAAGGGGTGACAGTAGGCTTGAGGGGCAGCGGGTGCAGTGGTGAGGAAGGGGGGTGTGCGAGGAAAAGGGGGAGGGGGGGTGGCATGGATTGCGTGGCTGATGGGTTTGACATGTGTGGGGAGGCAGATTTTAGGGTGTGTATGTGTGTGTGTGCGTTATCTTATATCAATGCAAAGTCACCCGTTGGTGTGCGTGGCTGCTCTAACTTGATTGGCAGCTGCCTGGAGGTTGAGGCTGGGCAGATTACAAACGGCCAGCTTGGGCATGAGTGCCGAACATGCTGCCAAGACGGCTACTGTGGCTCAGCGGCACGGTGCCAGCAGGCAACATGTAGGCACCTGTTACTGCTACAGCCGGACATCATGCTTAGCCACTGTGCCAGCAACTGCTGCTACAGCAGGGGGTTAACAGGGGCAGGGAGAGAGGGCTCTGATGAAAGTAGGCTCATATTACATGGCAGAGCTGATACTGGTGATAAGGATGTAAATCATCTTATAAAACGGTGCAGTCCAAAACAATTTGTTATAAATGCATTCTATTGGTTTAGAGGAAATACACTGTGGAATCAAAATATGAAAATGACTGTGTGATGATACATACGTAATATCTGGAGAGAGAGGAGCAGGTTCAGTGACCTTTATACTTATGCTCTAATTAAATTATTTTATTATTATATCATGTTTTCCTCTTTCTTTTTGCATTGATACAATCTAAATTTAAGCCAAATGAAGGACAACGACAACAAACAATTTACTGATAGCCACTGCCCACAATGCCCTAATGCAGCAAGATATATTAAACCCCCCCCTTATTTGTTTGTGGTGGATCTTATTTGAATAATTATCTGCTTATATAAATAAATAAATAAATATATATATATATATATATATATATATATATATATATGAAAGACACAGTATTTAAATTAAGACATAGTTAAAGCAAAACGTGCTTCAAAAGAGCCTCTCACTTACAAATTATTTCCCTCTTTAATTGAACTGATTTTTTTTTAATTAATTCAAACATCACTCAATCAAAAGTCAATTAATCAGCAAGAACATTGTTAGTCAATTAAAAAAAATGAAATCTCAATGCAGATGCCAAACACAAGTCTGCTAGTTTTATTTTTTTTTCTCTCTTTAATAACCAGTTTTACATCGTTCTAAATGTATTATTTTGCAATGCTGGACTCATTAGTTATTGCTGTTGTTTTACTTTTTCCAGGTAAATTATTAATAGATTAATGAAAATGCATAACTCATCATGAAAATCGTTATTTGTCTAAGTAACTGTGTTTGTTTTTCCAGCTGCTGCTATTTCTCTCCTCCTTTTAATATTTCGTGTCACTTTAAAACACCACTTAAAACACACACATTAACTAGGGAGCGGAAGGTGCAAAGTTCTCTGTTTAAAGACACAGGGCTTAGAAGGAAGAGCACGACTGCAACAAACAGAGGAGAAGAAGGGAGCAAAAAGAGGAGGTGGAGGAGGAAGAGATGGGGAGTTAAACGGCATGTTTTTTTTTTTGTTTTTTTTTGGCAGCGAGGCTTGAGCTGTGTTGCGGCTAAGCTGAAAACGAAGCTGACATGACCCAGAGTGAAGCAGGTAAACAGGCCCAACCTGCTTTGCCTGGGGTGACCATCTGGCCCTGTCTCATAGCAAAGCAGCCTGCAGGATGCACACATGCACACACATCCTGTACTGACACACACACACACACACACACACACACACACACACACACACACACATGCTGGTGTACCTGGTGTCCCGTCTCTGCTCGCTTCTGTTTTTGTTTTTGTCTCTCAAAAGCTGACATGCTTTGGCTGCAAGCGACGGGAGGCATCAGGTAGGGGAACAAGCAAGGCAGGTATGTACCGACACACACGTGCACACACACACACATGCACGTAGACTCAGACAACATATGGTGATTGGGCACAGCGTTGTAGTCCTTAAGTGGTGCTAACTTGACCTGAGGCAAGAAAGACAGAAAGGGAACGATGGGGAGGAAGAGGCAGAGAGGAGGAGAAGGAGGAGGAGGAGGGGGGTGGTTAAAATTGTTGCAAATTATTGATGCACTGTTACAGATACCTGCTGGCACAACACGACTGTGTCTCTGTCGGTCTCACACACGCCCCCCACACACAAAACACACACACACACACACCTGCAAACATATTCCAGTGCCTAACTTTGGTTTATTTCTAAAAAGCCTTCACACTGTCAAGTTTTGATTTAAAACAACCTATCATCCTTGCGAAAGAGAAAAAAAAAAACTCTAATTAAAATTTATTCCGCCGCCATCAGCGACTTGTTCATTATGCAGAGACAAAGGAAGGCTCTTTGAATGAGAGCAGAAGAAAGGCTTTTCTGATGTTATGTCTCTGGCCTTTGCCAGGGACAGCGTGTATTGTGATGTTTCACACAAGATAAAATATTCATAAAAACGAGGGGAGCAAAGTTCCAGGGATGGTGGGGGGAGTGAGACAAAAAAGTTAATGAATATGAGTAATCAAATTCACTATCTCCTCCTTTTTTATTGAAAATCCCTCTTTTTTTTTAGTTAATTAGAGCCTATTACTATTCTAATTGGCTGAGTCTTACACGTCCAGTCCGGTTGCGTCATTATGGAGCTATTAAAGAAGACCCACCGAGATGGAGGAACAGAGAAAGCATAATCAACCAATCAATTAGGATCTTTGAGGAAAATGAGCTTTGCTACATTATCACGTTTGATCTTATGTCCTTGGTTTGGCTGCTTCGTGTAATTTTCTTTTTTTTTTTTTTTTTTTAAGTGAATACATCAGCCAAATGTCTAAATTCTTTCAGGCTATTATTCTGTGAAACCTTGACACAATTATTAACAGAAGATACAATTTAGTGCTTACGTTTTTTTTTTGGTTTTTTACATTTTGTGCCAATCGGCGCATAAAAATAGATTTAATGTAAAGAAAATCATATAAAATCATGATTTTTGTGATTTTTAAGCTATGTAGGTTTACTTTTGTTTCCCTGACTTGAGATCACCTGCTCTTTCTCCTCCTTACAAACTTGCACAGAAAGTCCAGACTTTTTTTGTTGTGACATGTCCTTTATGTCCTCATACAGCCAAATGTGTGCAGGGGTCTGGGTGCTAATTAGCAGCTCAGCGTCTAATCCTGTCAACAGATAGAAACAGTGAGGATCATGTGCAGGAAGGAGGGGACCGCTGCCTCATGCGGTGTTCAGATGCTCATCTTCACCCGTTGTGTCTTTCATCGTCACACACTTTCTTGTCTTCTGACGACACGCGTGAAATCCTTTCCTCGTCCCGTGTCCACTTCAGTGTTGCAGATCACATCTTGTTGTGTGACCATCTTTTGTGTGGTGTGATGCAGCATTCTTTATGCTAAGTTTTACATTTTTAAGTTTCAAGTGAACCGCGTTTTGTCACTTGGGATTGACAAAATGCAATAAGTGTGCATTTTTGTACCAGTCTGTTGTTGGAATAGAATAATAATGCTTATACTCATTTAATAGGTTTTATAGTATGTGAAGGTGTCGGATCATAGATGTGCATGGATAATAAAAATAATAGAGCAGAATTATAGAAACACCTGTCCCCTGTGGTGTAGTGTAATTATATATAATACTATTATATTATATTATAGAATTATATAACAACAACACCACAAACTGCAGCCTCCAATGGTCAGTGAAGTTCAATGAGCATCTCTCTCTTAACTAGGTGTACGCAGTGAACAATTTTGCATATTCATTTTTTTCTGTTTAGAATTCTGTTTAGAAGAAAAAAAAGTTTCCATTATGTCAATAAGACTTAACAAGTGTAGACTGATGGGAAGGTATTTTATTTGGTTTAAATTAAATAGAAGGGTGAAGTGTAAATGGCGAAAGTGGACAGAGTGCTTTATGTATGTTTGCATGATCACAAACAAATAAGCATTTCACCTTATCTTTATGTACCCGGTCATGAATTTTTGACATATTTTGCATTCTGAGTTTCGAGGGAGAAAAAATAACAGAAGCTGGAAACATCCCTTGAAGTTTGTCTTTTTACCTTCTGATATTCGATTTGATTCCATCAGTGGCAGAGGTGTCCACTAACTTCGCCTGAAGGGACGTCCATCTCTCATTTAACATCCACACCAGCTCCTTCCTGAAGACAAAGCGGGGCCGCGCGGCTGAGGGACAGAGAGGATATTATTTGGTGAAGGTGATGAATTATTAGGTGTAGGTCACCAAAGTATCTGATTACAAGGAGTCAATGTTCACTTGATATTTGCTCTCTGTTACTATAATGATAATAATAAGGAAAAAACCCTGCAAGGTCAATCCAGCTGGAGAAAGTCCTGCAGCTCTTCACACACAGCAGATCGAAAGGAGAGATTTTAGAGAGAGGCAGAGAGGAGAGAATCATAATGATTTAAGTGATAAATTTTCAGTCGGCTGAAATTGCAGTGGGCCCGAGCAGCGGCGGCAGCCGGCGAATCTGTAATTATCCCTTGAATTCAATAAAAGCAAGGAAGAACAATGCGCGAGGAAAACAGTCCACTGGTAAGTGAAGCGGTTTTGTGAATTGCCGCTGCACTAGTACAGGATAACACCAAAGATAATAGCATCGTCTTCTTCTTCTTCTTTCTTTTTTTTCCCATTCATTCTACCTGAAGAGCAACTTCACAGGGGTGCCACAGTGTTCGGAGGCAGAATCGATAACACTATCAAAGGGCAGAATCTCAACCTTAATGAAAGGAAAGAAAATACTGCAGGCTACAGGCACTGAAAGACCACTAGAGATCTGTGCGTATCAACACGCCTGAGACTAAATATGAAATCAATTCATTACACCCGTTATTTTCTTCTCCAACACAGTTCAGCACAGAGATAACAAATTTAGCCGCTGCCTCCTTTTTCCCCCCACTTCTTTCAGTCTCTCTCTTCTTTACCTCCATCTCTTTCCCCAATTAATGGGAAGACATGCAGTGGACACTTTCCTGCAACGGAAGCAGCATAAATAGATTAAATTGCAGGGGAGATTATAATTTATCATTTCTTTATTAAAAAGTAATGCGGGTGAATTAACTTTGAATTAAATTCTATTTGCATGGCATTACTGGAATCATCTGTGTAAATGGCTTAAAATCTCAAATGGGACATTGTTCCCTCCAACAGTATAATTGTAGAGAAAGAACTTTTTTTTTCTCCATTACCCAGGGAATTATAGGAGACCAAAAATTAATATGAAACTATTGGAACAGCATGAGAGGTGAGACTTTAATCATACCCCATGAAAAACATTAGGCTTTTCAGGAAAATTTTGCAGGTCTGTATTATTGCGCTGTTTTTTTTTTTTTTTTAAAGAAACAGGTACATTGAAATCATATATATATAACATAAAATGTTTTCAGTTATTTTGCTGTGATCAGTGACAGACCGACCACACATATATATGTCTAAATTATTACAGCAGCGTCACCAAAAAATATACGAGCCGGACGGCGGACAGTGTTCTAAATCAGACCTGACAGCACCATATAACATGATGTCAGCATGGAAACAGAGATGTTATGTTGAAGACACCAGGTGTAGTCAGGGCGAACACGCTGGCACGACACAGGTTGTAACGAATGACAAAGGCACACATCTGCTGCTTTCGGGATTTGAAAACTTGTCCAAGCATTTGGTCCACAGCCGACCAAAAAAGACACAGTCCGGACCCCCCTATCCAACTCTGGGAAAGCTGGGTCTCCATCAGCCCTGATGGAATTCAGCTCCATTTTTGTTAGGCGCAATTCACACGCAATAATCCTGTTAACGTCAGGCAAAAAATAGCCCTGTTCCCTTCTCTAACTGGCCACAGGAAATTTGCAGCTGCTGTATAAGCATTATGGAGAAAAAGTATTTAGATGATTTACATTAAATAAAAATAGCACAATGTTAAAAAAATGTTAAACTAAAAATAAATAAATAAAAAACAGAACACCTTAAGCATAAATGTATGCGTTACGGGACCTAAAATTTAGGTCCCGTAACGCATACATAGAGCAAAAACTGATTTCAAAATGCAGTTGTGGGACACATTTTTATGCATGGAATTTTAATTTGCGTCATTATTTAATGTTTTATAACTGTCATTCATTTACAAATAAATGAATAAGTATTTCAGCTTCGTTTAAGGCAGTTAAAGAGATTGTTCGTTTACAGTAATAGCACCTTGACAAGCTTCATGTTCAAGTTCACCCTGTTGCATTTTGAATAGTTTCAGACAATTAGGATCATTCTACTTCATACTTCATCATCGAGTCGAATACAGAAAGATCGCCACCGGTGGCCTCAGCTGGTTTTCACACGCAGGTGAATTCAACATAATGTGGCCGTATAGCTTCAGTAACTTTTTTTAATGGGACAGTTTCAAAGGCGGAATGGAGCGAGAGACCGAGCAAAGAAAAAAACGATACAGACATTGATGAGCAATTTGATTGGCACATGACTCGTGGGACGTACCAAATGAGAGAAGACCCAGGGGACGGGAGGAGATCTGATTAGCCGGGCAGGCTGAAAATGGAGTGTACCACAACTAATTCAAGACAATGCAATGAGAGATTGAAAAATCGCCCAAGCTTAATACGCCACACTGCAGTTTTTCTCTTTATTGAAATTCAATACATTTTAGCAAATGTCTCCTCGCCTCTCTGCCTCTCTTTGTTTTTTACAGTGAAATGTCACACACACACAAAAACACAGAGAGAGAGTGTGAGAGGAGAAAATTGACTCATGAAATACACATATCTGCCATTTAAAAGACACACGTCACACTCAAAATCACGCACAAATATGCACATACGGAGAGTCACACAGTTAAAAACGTACATACTAAGGCCTCATTTTCCTCCAAGTGGAGGATGTTTTCAGTTCAATCGTTACTCTTTGATACTGAGCCCTTTTGCATATGCTCAAGGCCATGTGCTGGAGATGTGGAGGAGAAGTGGGGAAACACATGTGCCCCAACATACAGCCACTGATCATGATCGCCCTAGACGGTTTGGGTGTTAAGGCGGTGGTGCAATATTCTCCGGCACAGTGTCGGTGCGGGCCCCGGCTGTGGTGACGATTGATATGGCTGGCACAGACAGGAGCGCCCCGGGGACAGCGGAGGCTTCAGCGTCAGTCAGGTACAGCCGGCACTGGCCACAGCGCAGCGTGTGCATGAGGTCAGTGTGCATTGTCTTTTAAGACTGTTAAAACAAGTTGATCACTAAATGAGCCACACAGCTTTTCAATAATACAACACACTGATAAAACTGCGTAGTGTTTACACATCTGAGGCCATTAGCTGTTTCTAATTTACCATTTTATACCATAATGTGATATATGTCTATTGAACACAGTCTGATGGCTTCACGTGTGTATACACTTGTAAACTAAACAGATTTACCGAGTCATAGGAAATACAGAGCAACCATAGGCTGGTGTTGCAAGGCAGAGCTGGCCATGAACACTTGAAAGAGACTGAACTCTTTTTGTTTTGTTTTGTTTTGTTTATTTATATCTCTGTCCCAATTTCCTGAAAGATCTACTGGGACTGGCGTCTTCCATCTTTGGCCGATTGGAACTTTTCGCAAAGAACACTGCGTTTCCATGTTTGTTTGAAACCGCGAGGCAATGTAACTCATGTACACTCACACAGCCGCTGACACACATACACACACACACACGCAGGGGTGGTGGCAGTAAGAAAAGGCCTATCACTCCCTTTAAAACCCTAATGCCTCTTGCAAACCAAAAGTAACATCTATTTTTAATCACTTCACACAGATTGTTTTATTAATTCTATATCCTGACATCTGTGTGTTGTTTTCCTTTTTTTCCTCCTTTTTTCTCTCCAACACACACACACACACACACACACACACATTTAGGCATATGGACAAGCGCATGCAAAATAACACACACGCACACACTGGCGTGCACACACACCTACCCCTAGTGTCTTGTCCTCCCTCTTCTAGTCTCTTCTTTTCATTCCCCCTCTCTCCCTGCATTTGCTCGGAAAATGTTTGAACTCTTCGGCTTGCTAAGATGTTGCTGAAACAGAATATGAATTAGTCCCCCTCCCCATCTGCTCTAATGCCGCTGCTGCTTATGCTTAAGATGCTCTGTCCCCCACCACCCTCCACCCCCAAACCCCCCCACCCCCCAACAACCACCAAGCCCTCCCCATGCATAAATAATAAAACAATACAAAAGGAGGAGAGGCCCGCTGTCGAGGCACACATGAAAGAAGAGCTGAACTCCGAGTCGGAATGACAGGATTCAAAACTTCCTCACAGGGAGCGAGTAGGGTGTGGTGGGGAGGGCTGGGATGTTGCAGTGGTGGAGACTACGAATTGGAGCCAGTGTGTGTGTACGTGTGTGAGACTGTCCTCCTGTACAACACAAATCCATAGATCGTCTTGTGCAAGCTGGTTGTTCCAACCTGTACTTACACTTTATTTCTATTGCGGTGGGGCCAAAGAGGAAAGACAGGTGATGTTGGGAAGAATGGAAAAAAGGGTGGAAGGATGGGTTTACATCCTTAACCCTTTAAAGGGCACTCACTGAAGTACTTTGAAATTCAAAATTGAAACCTAAGACTGTTACTGGAGGACATAACAAGACTTAATTACTATTGTGACATTTTTCAAAATGTTTCATGTTCCTGTAGAAAATCAAGGTCATTGAAGTTACCATATTGGGTTCCCTGCTTGTAAGTGGTAAAAAAATACAATAAAAACACATACATGGTGAAAGGAGCATGCATATTAGAACATTACAACATATACATAATAACTGTATGCAACATTAGGGCATTGGAAGAGGGACAGATCACGTGACAGATGTTCTGTGATGTAGGGTGATCTTTGTTGATTGGCTGACTGATGACCACATGCTTCTTAACCTCACTGAGGCAAAGGGATTAGCCTCATATATAAAGTGTGTGGAAATTACCAAAAGTAGTCACTTGCCAGATTAACAGTGTGTTTGTTACTGGAACCATTATGGTCCGTTTAACTAAAAAAAAGTAACATTTGTATCAATAGCATTGTATGGAAGTCTTATTAAAATTAATTATGTTTGCATTTTAGCAGATTATTATTACACACATTTCAGTCTGTGTGAAACACACTCTCTCATGCATGAACGCAGGCACACACACACAGAAAGAAAGAAAAAAACTAACTGTAATCATACTACAAGAGGACCTGAACCAGTCCACTGATTTTATGAACACAGAATTCACATATGTTACATATTGTGCTGACTTCCCATTTATCATTCTCACCTTTTAGTTCTCTCTCTCCTCATGTCATTTGGCTTTTGCTCCCCCTCTCTCTCTCTCTCTCTCTCTCTCTCTCTCTCTCTCTCTCTCTCTCTCTCTCTCTCTCTCTCTCTCTGACTGTCTTTTACGAAGTCTGCATATGCATTAAGAGGGATCTTGTTGTCCCCAGACACCAATTTGCATAAAGTGGATGCCATCATCAGTTCAAGAGAGGCAAATGATTTCCCTGGCAACATCACACTTTCTCCTTCTTTTATTATTTATTAATTTTCAACACAGTGCAAGCTGGGGCTTGTTAAGACCATTTAGCCAGATATGCTAAATATTGCTCTCCTTAAAGCGCCTTCATCAATGAGCAGCGACAGGGGTGGGCTAGTACCCAGAAGAAATTATTGAATTAAGGACTCGGCCAATCGTCTCCCCCACAGTTTTCCCACAGCCGTAGCTGTAGCCTGCCCGCATGCTGCTCTCAGTAATGTGTATGTTACACTGTGTAGATGAGTTCAGAGGTATGGTATTAGATTCAAATGGAGTCAGAGTGTGAATCATTCAGGGAAAAGGATTCATTTAGTGAAAATATAACAATGCTGGCAAAATCAGCACTATGTGGCCAAAAGTATGTGGAACTATCAACATTGTCCATATGTGATTCTTGAACTTATTTCAAGGCGTCCTACAAGTTACTGGGCTCATCTATTATGAGGCCAGGCTGATTCAGTGTTCCATTTCATACCAAAGTGTTTGATGAAGTTGAGGTCTTGGCTCTGTTTTCTCACACCAAACAGACCTGGCCTGCTTTTGTGCACAGAATCTCCTCTTTTTCTCTGCAGCAAACTTAGACAGGATCGAATGACTGTATATTAAATCAGGCAGACTTGTCTTATTTTAGTGCAACAGCAGCGGTTCCCAAACTTTTTTTTACGCGTACCACCTTCAAGAGCCCGACTTTGTTCACATACCCCAATAGCTGACATGTAAAAAAGAGCAACACATTCTATTTATGGATGCAGCAACAAGTTGCATTTAGGGTAGCCTGTATTCATTTTTTTATTAAATTAGATTAGTGTTGCTGTATCACGATTTGTCCCCCCGGGATAAAAATAAAGTTGACGCTTGATTTGAATTTGGTGTTTTTATATAATAAAATTTACCAATTTAATGAATGTAGGAGTTTACTCATAAGTTATTAAGTGAACTTTTTTTACACCATAGATCCACCATTTAATTTTTTAATCAGTTTGGGAATGCCTGATATAGAGAAATTAATATTGTGCCTGTTAACTTGTATAAAAGAAGAAAAAAATGTTCATATTTCTTCCACAATCCTTTAGCAGCAAGTCCTCTAACCTGAATGGCCATTTAGATCAATAGGCCCTAACCCCTAATGTGACCCTAAGAAATGTATCCTGAAATAGCAACCCTTGGACAGCAGGTTGTGTATTATTAGGTTATATATTATTGCAACTGCAAAATTAAATGTGGAGCGGAGCGGCTGCATCGTACTGGACCTTTATTGTAACAGTAGCAATAATAAAATAGCAAACCTCGTCACCTGACATAATTACCATTATCTTCTTTGCTCCTGTCATGATTACTAAGGCTACTGGGGCTCAACTAACACTGAAACATGACTATGGACGGTAATAAACTGCTAGGAAATGAGGTTGTCTTTTCATAGAGGCTTGCTGACTTCCTGCTGACTCCCGCAACATATGAAATGTATATTATACTGGAATGGCTATGACTTTCCAGTCCTATCTCTTAAAAAACAATGCAAACCTGCAATTTAAGCAATGGCTACTAAAATCTTACAGCAATTGAGTGCTATGACATTGAGATTTGAGTGAAGACAGCACAACATTGATTCAGCATCGTCCTTCATACCTCCAGGTTTTTTTGGAGGTAAAGTCTCCACCAGATTATATGCAGCATCTGCAACCAGGAAAATGTTCATTCGTTTTTTTTTCAACAAAAGTATTTAAAAAGTAAGTATTTAATTATATTTAATTGTTTACCAGTGTGCAAACACACACACACACACACACACACACACACACACACACACACACACACACACATATATACATACACTGTATATTAAAAGACAGGAATGAACCCCTGACTGAGTGAGCGAGAAAAAAAAATCACTTGTCCCTGAACATTTATCAGTATTCTACTGTCTCATTAGGAGCAATGATGAAGGTGCAAATGTCGTTCCAGTCAAACCTCGTTTACTGCCTCTGTTGGACAGACGGCTTAATACGATGTTATTTAGAATTAATGTAATTCACAGAGTGAGATCCGTGGTCCATTGTACCTTAGATATGTCTTCCTTTGTATTGGGCCCAGACCAGCGCTCTGTCACTTTAGCATAGGCTGCTATGATTAAAGCACTCTGACAATAGACGGTGTAATTCATTTTATCATTAGGGATTGTGAACTGGGCCAAGAGAGGGTAGATGACTGAGGCTGCATGCTAATTCATCCGAGCGTGGAGACGGACGGCAAAGTGGACTAAGTGAAAACTATCACTCAAGAGTTGAAACTTAAGAAAAAGAAACCAGATTTTTTTTAAAAAAAAGAAGAGAAAAGATCCACCATCCCAGTGTAAAGCATATGGTGGAAAATCATCAATCATGTGACCAGCGGGGATTTATGAAGTGTAATAATGGAACTAATCCACCAGCGGACTCCAAGTGAAAAATGGTAAAGGTGTATGTTTCAACAGGGGATAATGCCACAACACGGTGGGATCGGCGCTTCTGGTTTTAAAATAGTCCTCCATTTACCGACAATTGTGCTCTATTACTGTTCTTAGTCACAGGAGATTGGACACTTAGCCTCTCCTGAAGGCCTGCTTCTCATGAGTGTGTGAGCGGAGCTTGACGGTGCCATCTGACAAGTCTTTCATCTTCAGGGAGTGCCTGGCACTCTGTCTAAGCTCCCAGTCACTGCAGGAATACCACTTCACATGTTTGCCTATAAAGTTACATGCCCATTAGGCCACCGCAGAAGAAGTGTGCACTATTTACTGTCTGGACGATTAGGAATAAGCCTCAAATAATATCAAATTCTGCTAACCGCACCAAGAAACTGGCTGCGAGCATGAGAACAAAAACAACATCGAGTGCGCTTGACAGTGGGGGCCGAGCTATGACAGAAATGCAACATAGGTGGAAACTGGTGCATCGGGAGGTGCCAATTTGACTTTGAATGCATTTTCCAAGCTTTTATTCCAGAGCATCAAGAAGCATCAACTGACATTATTATTATAAGTCAAATAAAGCTGTTGTACTTGTACACGTGAGCTTCTTTTCTACATATGTACATGTATATAGGTTTGTGATTCTAAATATATGTGTGTCTGTGTGTGTGTGTGTGTGTGTGTGTGTGTGTGTGTGTGTGTGTCTTGATTGTTGTATTATTTTAACATTTAATGTCAAATGTAGCCGTCATACTCATTACATATATACATATATATATATATATATATATATATATATATATATATATATAGAGAGAGAGAGAGAGAGAGAGAGAGAGGTTTGTGATTATGAGAGCTCTACTACTGCTGTTCCTGTGGAATATTACACTGCAAATATACACTTGGCATGCTCACTAAACACACTAAACATATAAGCTTCACAGGGAACCAAACCTTTTTCTCTGCGTTTGTGTGTGAAAAAAAACAAATAACTGCTTCTGTAGGGAATAAGAACAGTCCAGTGACATGTGGCGTCCAGTTTCACATATGGAGGGTGGTGCTGGAAGGACAAATAGCTTTGAGAAAGTTTCCGTATAGACGGCAACCAAGCCGCGAGAGCGAAAAAAAAGAAACGTATGATCTGCAGGGTGGGATCATTAATAACACAAGTGACTATTGAATGTCGTTGGGAACAATGGCATTGTGTAGAGTAGAGATGACGAATCCTCCTCTCTTTTCTCTAGTAGATGGCTCTATCTATTAATTACATTTACGTCTTCATTTATTATTTCATACCATTCAAACGCCGAGAGTGATTTTTAATGGCCTGTGGCAGTACAGTTCACCATGTGAGGTTCAATACAGACATTAACTGCACTCCATTTGTCCAACCAGGTCACTGTGGTCACCAGTAATGGACAGATTCTTTAAGTACAACACAACACCACATTTCAAATTTTTTACTTTACTGATGATATTTTGAACAACGTGCCACTGGTGTGAAAATGCGAAACTCTCCTGTATAATACGGAATAAGCATTAGCAACGTACAAGTTTCATTATTATTGTTTGCTGTATGCGTCTGTAATACGTTACAAGCGCACTCATGAAATGGGCAACTACCAATGTTATGAGAATAATCGGCTCTTGATCACGGCACACAACAATGTAGCATGGATTTTAAATTGTTAAAAGTTAATAAAAGTTCACAAAATATTCAAACATTGATCTTTATTGATCTACGGGATGATACCTACAGTCTATGGTACCTACAGGAAATGTTATTTTTACTCTGGATATGAGGCAAGTCCATTTGCCTGCTAGACACACAAGGTAAATATTCACTTGTTTCTGCAAGTAGAGCAGTTTTGTGAAGCACTGAACAGATGAAGGTCTAGGATCCCTCATCTCGTCGTCTCGGCCCCGGTGCATCATTTTGTCTGGGGAGACTGGACATTGTGGAATTACTGCTGCTACAGAAAAGGCATCTCAGCAGAATGTGTGAACTGGAAACGAAACCCTGGTCTGGCACCCAGGCTCTGTGGTCGACAGCCCCCCACTTACCCACCATCCTCAGCCCTCCACCCACTTCTTCCATCCCTCCCTCGCTCTCCTTCCACCAATTGGCTGTGGAAGATGGCTTCAGTGAGTCATCCTGGGCCTGAGATCAAAGGCAAATTACAGCCGACGTCTATGCAAAATGTAATATGGAAACCCCCCAGCTATGTCCTCTCTATTGATTTTTCTCTCTTTCCTCCCATCTCCTCTCTCTCTCTCTCGCGTTGTCCCTTACTCCTCATTTCTCCGCTTCATTTTTATCCAAGCACAATACTACGCAGTGTGAAATTTGAAGAAAAAAAAAAAGACCTCTGAACCTTCTCCCAGATGAAGAAAAAAAAAGAAGACGAAAATGAAGATTGGGGGGGGGTATGATTTGGCTGTCCCTGGTTATGCCTGTTTGCATTTAGAGTCCATTTTGTGTTGTAAGTGGTCATGTTACTTGTATGAAGTGCCACACAGGGCGAGGGTTTGATGTCAAAAGAGGGACGGGTTTTGATACGTTCCGCCCAGGCCTTTCTCAAATTAAATCAGCTCCACAGGCTGCGCTGCTCACATGCGAGAGTGTGATATTTGTGAAACGCTGGGTTTTGGGGGGTTAAGATGTAAGTGAGAGGCTAAATGGAGTTCTTCGTCAGATTACTTGCTCTCTGAAGTCCCTGGGCCCTCCAGGAAATTGAAATGAATTGTGAAACATTCTCTATATAAAAGGAGGCTGTGACTTTTTTTTTTTTTTTTGAGACGTGAATATGTGGAATAATGCTGGAGTCATGTATTTTTGACACGTCAGCGTTTTCACTGACAAAGCAGCAATTTCACACAGAAACACACACACACACACACACACACACACACACAGCAATACCCTGAAGTTATG
This sequence comes from Trinectes maculatus, assembly GCA_016785345.1. Taxonomy (NCBI): domain Eukaryota; kingdom Metazoa; phylum Chordata; class Actinopteri; order Pleuronectiformes; family Achiridae; genus Trinectes; species Trinectes maculatus. The sequence continues at coordinate 294,174 of JAFBJQ010000061.1, forward strand.
GACTTGAAAGCAAAAGAATACAAAAATTTAATAGTGCAGATGTGCTAAAAGGCAAGTTTTTTGTTTGTATTTCTTTCCCTTTTGATGGTTAATGGATCAGACAATGACATGTAACAATTACAGAGACTGGGGAAAATGCCACAAGAGTCTGGACTTTAGGTTAAAATAACATGATGTACATACTATTGACGTAAACACAATTAGATTGGTTACGTCTAGGCACAAAGGTCCCTGTTAGATTGAGAAAACATATTAATATGTTTTATAAAACCATACTTTTTTTTTACAAAACTGCTTTGTTAAGCCGAGAGAATCTGCACTGTCATAGTTTCGGTGATATATCAATGGCATATTGAGTTTATGGCCTTTTAGCCACAACCCTGTGTTGTGTAGCTCCTTCCATGTCTTCACCTAATGCCAACGTTACCGCGCCGCATACGGTCACCTGACCTCTTTCTCTAACGGCCCCTAGAGGTCACCAAACACTAAAACTCCCCAAAACGCTCAGGGCGAAACGAACTTAATGACAGCTTGGAGATGAATTCTTCCCCAGTCTAAATATTTTGGTGACGGTGGACAGATGGACAGTAAAGGAGACAGACTTTAGTGAAATAATAAAAGTGATGTAAAAAAATAATATAATAAATAGGACATACTGAGCGGAGAAACGATTCATGAAAGCATCTGCACTAATTTCACAATATGTTTGAATAAATTCCTAGTGGCAAAATAGCTGCTGAGCGGTGGAGGCGTTTGTAATTTGATAAACAACGTGCACATAGCTCTGAGCTGTAGATCTGTTCCATCCGCACAGCACAAGCAGCACAAAGAGACACAACAAACAGACACTTTGCTGCCGTTGCATTCTTTGTGGGCGCACCCTTTTGAACTGTGTGTAAATATTGTGTCAAAATGAGATTAAAGCGCTGCAGGGGTGAAATCCAAGCAACACACCTGGGGTCCAGGAAAGGGACCTGTATGGAGATATGAGGAGACGTTAAGAATGAGAAATATGTAAGTATTGCAGTGGGCTAGTGTGTGTGTGTGTGTGTGTGTGCGTGTGTGTGTGTGTGTGTCTGTGTTCCTGCATTCACATGCACACTGAGTGTGTGTTGTTTTGCCTAAGTGGATGTGTGCGTTCAAACGTGCTTGTGAACCTGTGTGTGCTTGCGTGTTAGCCGCAGTGAGGGAAGGTTGCTACAAAAACATTAAAAGAGGGGAAGGAAAATCTTTTTTTCCCCCCGTATTTGTGTGCAAGTGTGGCGGCGGCGGCAGTGCCAGCTTCAGTGCCCTCAGCCATGGGCACAAAGACGACAGTGACAACCCATTCATTTCCCTGACGAGCTGTCGCCTGCGGGAGGATAGGTGACTTCTCCCAAGGTTATTTATGGCATTGTTGATCTCTCATTCTCAGAATCGGTCCTCTCCGTCACCGAGTCCCCCCCTCTCTCCCCCAACACACACACACACACCGACTCCACCACCACCTGTCCTTGGCCATTCCACGTCTCAGCAGCATTTATCTGTCTCTAGCTTTTCACCTCTTGCTGTCATTAGCCAGATTTGATCCTTCAAAGTTTCGATGACTTCATGTTTTTACAAAGAAAACATGCATATCATTTGTGTCTGTGTGTGTGTGTGTGTGCAAACAAGGGTACTTCAGTCTCTGCCACCAAAACACGGGTCTACGTTTATCATCCCTGGAAATCACACTTAAAGCAACGGTAGGACCAAAACAGTTGCAAGTAGTCGTTGAGCACCAGCAGGTTTTCCATCCCTCTCCATGCACATGGCAGTTGTAGTGGCAGATTTACTTCTCTAAATTCTTCTTGAAGTCACAAATTCTTGACAATTGTCACATGAGCTGAAGTGAAGTAGTGGTTAAGGAGCGCCCACAGCAAGTGAGCTGCACTAATGCTTGATGATGGGCGTCTCTAATGCCTGCTGCCGAAGCGATCATCATAATAGCAACAGCTAATCAGATTCCGGCACATGTAATAATAAAGGCGAGAAAACCGGGAAACAAACAGAACGACTCAACTTTTGCATTGACGTGATTGGCGAAAGATTTGATAAAATTCTATTTGAT
>JAFBJQ010000061.1:301262-344825 GCA_016785345.1 Trinectes maculatus
CAGCTGTTCCTTTCTTTGATTAGTGAAGTTGTCATTGTTTGGCATCCTCTCCCACAGAGTGAATGCTGAATGAATACATTACACTGTGCCTTGGTCTCATGGAGCATTCATAAAACATCACAGGAGAAAAAGAATTAAAAAGTAAGAGGGAGGAAAGCTACGGAGCTACGGAGGGATTAGAGTTTAAAGTGCTTGTTGGAGGCACAAGCCAGTCATGGAATTGTTTACATCCTACTTACCTCCTGCTTAAGTTTACTTCCAGGGCCTTGCATTTAACAAGTCATTGTTTTGTACAAAAAAAGTGGATTTCACTAAGAGGCCTTCAGAAATTTGTCATTGTAACTGATGTGTGCATGGAAAACCTGTGATTCAAACATGTCACACAACTAGATTGTCCATCCTCTATCTGCCATTTCACAGCGCATTAACGACTGAATCCTGAATTGCAGCAGTGGATGTACAGATCAATCCCCTGGATTACCTACTGACACTAAAGTCTACATTATATGCTTACGAAGTTATGAGGATAAGACCAAAGCAGAAGAATAGACACTGGTGATACTTATATTACTAGGCTAGATAAGTTGCTGAATTCGTTATGACAAATCTAGACGTCATCCAAATAAGTACATCATTCTCATGAATTAAAACTCTTTCACTGAAGCAATGGCATCGATAAATAAATAACATCATGGCAGACTTCCCTAACAAATGCTGTGAAAATGTTTAAGTACAGTGCTGCTGGTTGTTGATCTTTGATAGATAGAGCAGACGTGTATTCACATTAACCACATCTGTTTTCGCCCTTAAAAAAAGGAAGAAATGACAATAGTCGTTTCTCCCTGCCTGGTCGTTTCAGGACGGCGGGGGGGCGAGGGAAGATATTAATTAAGCGGGGATTGTGCATTGACTCTGCCTCGTGCATAAGACAGAAGGTTAAACAAATGCCAGGGCAGCGGTGTCACTTCAAACAATGACTATTAGCTTTGGAATCAGCCTTGTGTCTGCTGAGGAAACACAGTCCATTCAGACTCCTGATTGCTAGCTGGCATGCTCTGTGTGTGTGTGTGTGTGTGTCTGTGTGCATGTGTTGGGGGGTAGGGGGGAGGGGTCATTCCATTTCAATCTGTGGTTAAATTAGCCGAAGGCGGCAGAGGTTGAAAACACACAATTATTGGTGCGAGTCTGGCCGATGGGGACTGCTGAGGCAGGGGTGCATTTAAAAAAATGATAGTGATAGATAGGAGACGTTATTGAAAGGGGTGATGGTGGACAGTGGGGGGTGGGGGGCGGGCTGTCATGCAGACTGGAGGGATTTGAAAAGTAAGTTTGTGATCAGTGTTTTGCAGGGGTGATGTCAGAGGGTAACTTCAGAGCCGAATAAGAGCTCCAGCATGTATTACTCTAGTTCTTCTTCGCTTCTGATGCATCAAACTATTTCTAATGCAAAACAAACTGAGTCTAAACACATCTTCATGTCTCTAAATTTTTTTATGTACCTTTCTACAAAAGGGTCTGATTTTTAAAGTTTTAAATATATTGTAACTGTGTGGTAGTTGTGCAATTTGGCACAAAGCACAAGACAAGTACACTTAAATTAAATAACCACAATTATTTATTATTATGTCCAAATCACATTGTTCACTGTTCTCAGGAAATTTCTTTGGAAACAATAAGAAAATGATGGGCCCATAATTTCATCACAATTAATCTAATTGATCATTTTGGCACAGGACTTGTTTAAATAAAGCAAAAACAACCAATCCCGTTGGAAACTGTGGCAAGATTTTAGAGTATGCTATATGACAAAACATGCTAAAATATGCCTTTACTTACAGCTACTCAGGGAAAATGGTCAAGATTAAAAATGAATGGGCGGTTCAGGCGGTAGCAAAGCCTTTTGAAAATGGTTCCCAAATTTACTAATCTCGTTAAACACATTTATTGAAGGGATCAATTAATCTAGGCAAAAACAAAACCTGTTATAAAACCATCAGGCTTTTCCCTTAGTTAGGTGACATAAACAGAAGGGAAGAACTGTTCCAGGCTGTTGAAGCTCTCTAATGTGGAAAACCGTGATGAAAAAGTCATGGGGGCCACAGTGAGATTGCTACACAGATGCCAATTACCTACAACCTAACATGCTGTCTACACACACAGTTACACATAACCTATGGGGCAGCAGAAGCTGGCATATTCATAATAAATCGCTGCATCAACATGGCAAAGAGAGGGTGGAAATAAACAAACCAGCAAAGCGGAGAGAGCCTAATGTTAGGGGCCTCTTTTGTATTGAGAGAAATTACAGAAGCGTTTGATTTGTGTGGAGGTGCCGTCCTGAACATATGGCGTTTTAATTCTAGCCGGTCTCATCTGGATAACTCAGGGCCCCGCCGAATCTCACACCACCATCAGGGAAATATGGGCACAAGCAGAATGCTTAACAGCAAAGGGCTTCAATTTCCCACCTTAATGGGTGTTTTCGTCCCATCCCCCCATCTTACTTTTTCCCTCTCTCTTTTTTCTTCTCTAAAATCCAGGTCTTTGTTTGTTTTTTTCCTTTTTTCCACCATTCTTTTCACTCCTCCCGTCCTCCCCGCTTCCCTTATTTGCATTGATTTCCCCACTTAGACGAGGAGTGGACTCAGAGGGAAAATGGGACTCCATCAAAAACCCTTACACACACACTTTTCCCCGCCATCCACACCCACACACGCACAAGCACACACCTGACACATAGCAGAAGACAAGCAGTGTGCAGAATATGTTTGCGGCTGTTCATTTTTTTAATCGTCTGATGCCTTTTGTGTGGGTTGACAGCTCGAGACGAGTGACTAATAAGACCGGGCCTGGTGCTGTCCTGCTGGGCTGAGCAGTCTCTTTGCACACACACACACACACACACACACACACACACACACACAAACACACATACACACACACAGACACACACTGTATACAGACTCACACAAAGAGAACGTAGAGACCCTGAGCTTGGCTTCATATCCCATACACACAGTTTCTCAGACAAACACACAGTGACACACACATACACACACACACACACACACACACAAATACAGGCCCCTAATCATCCCGGTGTAGCACTCCGCTGGCGATCACCACTCCGCCACACTGCCATCATGGGCCAATTAAGTGGCCATATATCTGTCTAACAGTCTCCTCTGGCTGAATGGACAGTGGTGGAGTAGCAGTAGTAAGCCGCTACATGAGCCCACCCGCAGCTAGCAGTCAATTTGTAGCTTAAAGCCTAGTTGCCACAACACTCCAGCATTATTAGGACTAGTAGCACTATTGAGGATTCTTTTTGCGACTGTGTGTGTGTGTGTGGGTGTGTGTGTGCGTGTGTGTGTGTGTGTGTGTGTGTGAGAGAGAGAGAGAGAGGGAGAGGGGGAGAGAAAGAAAGAGAGAGAGTGGGATTACTTCGAAAGGAGGGTTGTCCAGCCTTTGTGTGTGTATGTGTGTGTGTGTGTGTGTGTGTCCAGCATGTATACATTTTCTTCTTTTGCATGGTTTGACTGCATGCTTGTTATGTCCGTGAGACATGAATGACTGTGAGTGCACGCGTACGTGGGTTTGCATGTCTTCTCATTGCTTTTCCTACCTATTTTCCATGTATATTCAAGAGATTGTGTGTAGGTGTGCGTGTAATGTCCCCCGTGTTTGTTCGATTGTATCTTCTTGTCATTTTTTTTACATGTGTGCACACACACAGGACCTGCACCGTAAAACAAACATCCGCCAGCTTCCTTCCACGGATGATCCAGTTGTTAAATCGGGCTGCTCTGCTGTCATGTCACAGTGGGGACACTGCTACCTTTGGGCCACAGCTCATTCAGTCTGGGGAACTCTCTTGCCAAACTCAGAGCAAATACATGTGGCAGTTGGAGCCTGAACACAACTAATTGATTACCAAAAATGTTTTTTTTTTTTCTATTGACAAACTGTTTAAAATATATTGAATATTATATAAACAAACTCTTGCTGTTTCACCGAATGCATCACGCAGGCAGGAGCAAAGCGAAAGGGGTTGTGTGACTGGGCCAGCCCAGTGTCCATCGGGCCTCTGATCTACTGGTTTTATAGGCCACTCAGTACCAATATATAAATACTTTTATAAATAAAAAACAGAATAGCCCATGTGCTATTTTGTTTGTTCTCAGCATATTTCCATATAGGTGTATTAGAAATTATACCGCCAGCAAAGGGAGAAACCGAAAGAGCACAAGAATAGATAAAAAGAGAAAAGGAAAAAAAATGAAAGCAATAAGGGAATGAGGTAAAGCCCGGAGTGCTGTAGAAGTGATTATTCTAATTTAGATGCTGATGTAAATCTAAATGAAGTCACATCAGGAGTCGGCTGATGGACACAACACAATCACCCTGGGACCCCCCCATCTGACTCACTCTTTCACTTCTTTCATTCCACCTTCTCCATCTCCATCTCTGAGACATTGTTGGAGGCCTCGGAGCGGGTAACCTCCGCAACACCACACGCAAAGGGGACTAACAGAGGTATTACTGTGTTTAGTATTGCTTTTTGGGCTGGGCGAGTACGTGGGATAGGGTGATGGGGGAGCAGGCAGGCAAGGAAGGAGGAAGTGCAGGAGGTCAGAGAGTCTATCTGCATTCACAGACGAGCGCTGTCAGACTCATATTCCCAACTGAGTCCTGGCAGATCGAGTCGGCAGGGACGTGGCAATGCAGCAGGTTGTCATGGTCCCAATGCCCAATGACAGCTAAACCAGAAACGTATTTATTTATTTATTACCCTGCAATCAAACAAAAATATAAACATACGTTATACTTATTGTAGAGTTAATTACAATTAGAAACAAGAAACACCAGTTTTGGGCAGCACGGTGCTACAGTGGTTAGAGCTTGTGCCTCACAGCAAGAAGGTCCCTGGTTTGAATCTCGGTTCGGCCGAGGGGTCTTTCTGGGTACTCCGACTTCCTCCCACTGGCCAAAAACATGCACTATGGGGGTTAGGTTGATTGGCCACTCTGAATTGTCCACAGGTGTGAATGTGAGTGTGAATGGTTGTCTATCTATGTACATACAGTATGTTGGCCCTGCGATAGGCTGGCAACCTGTCCTGGGTGTAACCTGCCTCTCGCCGGAAGCCAACTGGGATTGGCTCCAACTCTCCCTACGACCCTGAGAAGGACAATGGGTAGAAAATAGATGGATGGAAATGCCTTTTTTTTCATGAAGCATTTATAAATGACAGCAATGTAAAAAAGATGTGACCGTGTGAAAAAGGGCTGCACTTACATAGGACTGTCCCCTGAACTGTCCCCTTAGGCCATCTGGGCCCTTGCATCCGGCAGGTACATTTACTTTCCTTCACTCTCCTTGCTCTCCCATTCAACACATTCATTCAAACATAACATATGTTCATCTGCAAAATACTCACTGACTCTTTCATCCCAATTTAACATTTTAATTCATTTCAAAACAGAAAACAAAAAAATACTACCAATGTGGAGACCTGTTTCTTTGCTTTAGTGGATAGTTATTTGTGTGTGTGTGTGTGTAAGCCTGTGTGTGCGCGTGTGTGTGAGTGCACTGGTGTGGGACCCCAGCCAACAAGCCGGTACAAGGTTGTAGCTTTTTACACTAAGTGGTCATTCATCACAGGGAGAGCTCCGGATAACTCCAGCCTTCACCAGCAGGTCAGTGGATGACTGTTTCCTGACCCGCCTGCCAAAACATTTAACCATCACCTCCGCCTGGAACAGGAAGGAGCAGTGAACACAGTCAAGCTACAACCCAGGCAAAAGTGACCTCTGATCCACCCTTTATCCCTTGAAACCCAGCCCATCTCTCCTGTTCATTGCCCCCCTTCAAAGACCAGCTGACCTGAAAGCAAAGGCGAGCCTCCCCTAGCGGCTTTGACTCAGTTGCCCTCTGCATTTTCTACACACTAAGCCCTCATCAACATCATTACAGTGCAATGCTTATCACACTGCAGCATCTGCATCCCTGCTGCTATCTCTCCCACCTCTGCCTGGTTGGATGAACCTTACCCCCAGAAGAGTCTTGCAGAAACCTTGGCATATTTTCAGCTTGCAACAAAGCGTACATCCACCTACTACTCCCATTCCACCCCGCATCCCCTAAAGTGTCAGTCTGAAGAGGAGGGAAATGTTGGATCTGGGGTGAGGGGTTTGCATGGGAGAATAGAGGGAACGAGACGGATGAAGAACCCTTTTGATACACAGCTGGAGGCGAAGGAAGAGAAAACTGATTGAACCTTGATGAGAATTATATCAAGGGGGACGTTCATTTGCAGCAATAGACCTGCTCCATGTGTCGGGGAGTGAGGAGTCCTGTACATATGTATGATCTGGGCTCGCCTGTGATTCAGAGTTAAATAGGAACACGAGGGAACAGCAGATTTCCATGATTTTTTACATCCTGACTTCATTCTTACAAGCCCTTTGATGATACCGTAATAAGCGATAATGAATTTTTTTATGCGTACATTTCTATAAGTTGCTCAATGCTTGTTTGCAGGAGTTTTAAGATAATAATAAAAAGCAGAAATCTTCCGCTGTTCAGCAAGTGTGGGCCATGTGATAAGGGATAAGGGATCAAAGCTCTCAGGGTGTGAGTGATTGCCAGTGTTCCTGGCAAGGTGGCAAGGTGTTCCTGTTTTAATTTGAGCCATCGTGGAAAGAGAAATGGACAAGTTCTGCTCCCTGTTCTCCATACTGGATGTCCTTCCTAATCCAAGCTCTATCATGCATACCAAAGAACACCACTTCCTGACTGGTCCTGATTAGTCTAAACGGTGATAGGTATTTATAATGTTTTTTAGCTGCTCACAAAATGCAGTGGAAAGCATTGGTAGGGAAATGCTTAGATAGGATACGCATTGCCCTGCTGTGCTGTACATACCCCAGTCAGGAAATGCAATTTTCTTTTATATTTTCACAATACTATTTATTTCATCATTTCATTGTCATTGAGATATCATTTTTACCAAATGATGATGAATTAATGTTTATTTTATATTTATTTATTTAGAGATCTTTTTAGTAAGTGAATTACTATAATACATCTATGAAATACTTTTTCAATCCCATATTAAAGTCATGATGACATTATCCAAAGACCATATATGATTTTATGATATATAAGCATTAGGGCCATCTCTGTAGCATTCAGTCTGCTTTCGGTAAAACATTTAAATATAATATTCAGTAGTTCAGTTCCATGTTTGGCAGAACATGATCTGGGACTGGATGCTAAAATGTCCACTGTCCGAAAACTGAAAACAGAAAACAATTCATTTTACTTTGGTTTAACAGCATGTATTTGCTGTGAAGTTTGGCACACTGACCATTCCATCAGACCGCTGGTGTGGTCAGATGTGTGTGTGTGTGTGTGTGTGTGTGTGTGTGTGTGTGTGTGTGTGTGTGTGTGTGTGTGTGTGTGTGTGTGTGTGTGTGTGTGTATGTGTGTGTGTAGGTGTGCGTGCGTGTGTCTGATTGTGCATGATGTGCATGTGCGTGCATCAGAGACAGAGTTGGGTATACAGAATGCCATCTGGCAGTGGTGCCTCACTCTCAGCGCTCCCCATCCCAGGGTGTCGGATCAGAACCGCCAGATCACAGATCCAGATCAGTGCACAAACCAAACATCACCATAAATAAACACAAACACACAACCATCACACAGCTGCTCGGAGAGAACACACTAATTGCAGTCTGTGGTTGTCAATCAAACTTTTTTTTTCTCCCCCACTCATCTAATCATTATCTCTTTCCATGTTGTCTATTCTCCCTCAACTTGCCCCATGGAGCAAACCCACCCCCACCCCCCACGGGACAGCTGAGATCAATCTGAAGACGTTTGAAGATATTCATTAATGCCGAAGAAGACACTGCTGTTGTGTGACAGCAACGCTCTCACGTGATGAAAACTACAACTGATATGGCGTTTCCAGCCTTAAATGTAGAGTGCAGCCTTAAACAATCTATGGTGATTATACAGTATACAGTAGCTGAGCTGCTTCAATATGCTGTCACATACACTCTGAGGATGCAGATGTTGATTCTCTTGCTTTGCTCTCGCTTTGGCCATAAAAAAAACATATATTTCACATGTCATTGATGATGAATAAAACTATTTTGTAAAAAAAAGGTGGACCTTTGTATAGAATTTAGATGAATTAAGGTGTTTTTAGCGACAAGAGGTCTGAGCACCAAGCAAATGCAACATTTCTAAAGTAAATACAGTGAAGGGTTTACCAAAAAAACACGCAACAGGGTTTAGAGCTGTGTCTCTGGTCAATGTAAGTATTGGTTTGGTTTTATGTAGTCATGATGGAAATATTTGGCACTTGACCCACTTTTTTTTTTTTTTTTGCTGCTGCTGCTGGATATGAGTTTTATGAAAGTGGTGGACCCAAACCATAATGGCTGAGTTATAGTGGAAAAATAGGGAATACTGGATGATGTGTTTTTCGACCATACAGACAATCTCAAGTGTTTATATCTGAGCAGCACCATCAAACTTGCAAGGCCAGCTCGTCCTGGTTCAGCATCATTATCATATTCATTTTTTTTAAAATCAGTGTCAGTTTTACTTAATAGTGTGTGTGCCTACATGCAATTTAAATCATTTAAACAACATTTCCACCAACTGACATTCATTAAACAGTGAATTTCCACTGACAGACAGTGCATCATTCTCTCATAGGGCGATCAGCAAAGTCTCCTCAACCTGCAGCTAAACAGCCAATCCGGTTATGGTTGCTAGGGAGAAATAATGAATAATTGGCCTATCAACGTTGCCAAATTTAACACTGGTTGGGCGCTGGAAATTTAGCCCCAACTGCTACGTAAAATGCGTGAAGTTTAAGGATTGCTAAAGCTACTACTACTCTGTCCTACGCTACGGGGGGAAAAAATACGTGCGACGACGAAGAGAGATGATGGCGATGGCGGTAAAAACTGGAGTTCAAGAGCAGCTTCCACCAAATTCAGTGAAATCATTGTTAATGTACACTTTTGCGAGACGGACGACGGAGGAAAAACTTCTCGTTAAGGAGCTGGGACCCGACAAGCCTGAAATCAACATTTCCCAGCAAATCAAGGTGAAAGATAAATGCTAAAAACTGAGTTTTATTGTGCAACTGTAGTCATTTTCCGACTGTTCATTTCAATGCTTATGCTAGATCAGGCAGGGAAATCTGTTGGCACACTGACCCCACCAAGATTTTTTTTCACCAGCCGCCACTGGTTTAAAGGGTTGTCACACAAGCAGGAGTTTTATCGTTGACTTATAATTATTTTCCTGTCTTGTTGATCAATAAGGAGAAGTAAACTTTCTGAATGCATGAAATTCAGAGATAAATCATATGACCATTGAATAACCATATTCAATGGTGGACATCAACGAGAAGCAAAGTTGATCTCCAGTTGAATTAATCATCACTGAAGAAATTCAACATAAAGATGCTCAACGTAACTGTAGCTTAGAAACTATTTTCTTTGGTTTTTCCCTTTGCTGCAGGATGATTTTCATTTAAATTCAACACACGCACACACACACACAAAGCGCTGTCAGGCAGCCCAAGACATTTGACTTCACTGCATTTTTGACTATAAGGATATTGTTGAAAATTCACCATACTTTTTGCTTTAGAAATTCCAAATCTGTGATCAATTAGATTGTGGAGAAAATACTGAACTTGTGCACTTGTATTTGGCCATTACCTCTATCGGAGCAACTAAATGAAGATGTCTCACTTTACAGATAACAGCAAATGACCAACATGCAGCAGATTTGAGGATCCGGAAACAACAATAAAAACTGCACTATATGAGTGCATGAAATGTTTTCACAGCCATAAAAGTCATTTGCTGTGAACATCAGAAACAACTCACTGCAGTGGGAGACACGTTGAATCTTCCTATGTGATATGTGAGACCCTGGTATTTCATGGTCTGAATAGCTTTATAAAGAATATGAGAATATATGACTCTGGTACATATCAGAGAATGAGAAAGAAAGGTCTGGATCATTCTGCCCCAGATAAACCTGTTGCCTTCTACAACTCAGGTACTCCAATCCAAACTGGATGTTGTGGAGACCCTGACTCCAAATCACTTTGCTCCTAATTATATTAGGTCTTCACACACTGTATGACCTGTGTTTGGCCAGAAAGAGGTTTCATTAAAAAATCATGAAGCTGAAGAGACATGGGTAACGATACTCGCTGAGAAGGTCCAGTATGAATTTTGGGAGGATTCTTAAACAGTTGAAGCCATCATACAACACTGTGCACAACCTTCAACACAATTCACCCATTGTTCAATCTTAAATAACCATAATTTGATGAAACTCCTATCAGAGTGTGGGCTGTACCTCTCTACACCACAATCCGCTGCCTGATGGTTCCCTCGTCAAGGCTCTGTAAACATTACACACATCAAGACATCAAGAAAATGACTGTCAAGCACAGCAGCGGTGGGATGCAGAATCAATTTGGGCTTCTTCAAAAGATCCACTTGAAGCTAGCGGCGGGTGAGATGGAGCGGAGATGCTAATCGCCCAAAGGTGCGGGTGCAATGCCTTCCCTCTGATTCAGCATGGCTGCCTCTAAAGCCAGCGCCTTAATTATCACCATAGGACATATATTACCAGACCAAACAGAAATGCCATCAAAATGACAATGGGCTCGCAGCTGCAGTTATTGCCGAGCATTAATTGATTTGATCTAAGTCACATTATCTAGTTCAAATAAGGTGCTTTAATACGCTGCAAATGCCATTTAGGCCCTGGTAAATATCCTGAGAATACTGTCTGCACAGTTACTTACTGCACACAGGAGCAGAAGAGGCAAGTCTGGCTTGGGCTGGAAATGTTTTGCCTCTGATCTACGATATGCTTTATATTTTATTGCCGATTAAAGATTGGTACTGTTTTGTTATCACGCATAAACCAGGTACAGGCCTCTAAATTAGTTTCTGTCTGTTTGCTTTTTTTCTTTTTTTTTAGTATTATTTCCAAGCTTACATGTCAATAAACGTGTACAAATGCCATGAACCAGTATGGAGTGCAAATGAAACAATAAACTTATTATCCTTCCAAAACGTTAGGCAGCAGGTTAATACATAAATGACAATCATTAAAGTGAAAAAGTATTATTAGGAAATTAAAATGCAAAACAATCAGTAGCAATGGCAGGCATTAACAGTTATTTGTGTTAATTCAGCATACTGAGTCAGCACGCTGCTCCAAAGCCCATAGACAGCAGGAGTCTGGAGTAATATCCACAGGCTAACAAGCACTGACTCCACTGTCTGACTCTGATACACGGACAAATGTGGTGAAGCCCACAGCCCAAAACCCCAAGAGGTCTCTTAGGCATTCTCCAGTGTACAGGCTGCACTTCGACATGTACTGTATGGGATGTGCCAAAGGCAGCCAGTCTGTTAGAAAACTGGTGGGAGAAGAAGCCAAGCTGAGCATATGGGTTTGTGCAAGTTTGCAGTCATAAATAGACTGAATATGTTGTTTTGAGCTACGGGAGGCCCAGAGGATGTGTCGTTCAGTCAGGTACTACCTGAACTACTTACACCAAAATCTTTGTCCCACAGTTCAAATGAGTTTGTAAATGTTCTCATTTATTTTATTGACTAGATTATTACTAGACTAGGACTGGAGAAATAGCTTGGTGTGTCTTTTACTGTGAATGTACTTTTAATCAGACGCAGTGTGACGTTATGTCGAAAATAAAAGTTTTTAGGCTTAATAACAAGACCTGACAAAAAAAGAAAAATGAAAGGCAGCAGTTGGGAATATATATTTAATAGAGGGTCATGGAGAATTTAATTAGAAAACTACCTCTGTCTTATAAATACTGAAGAATTTGGTATAAAAAAATGCGGCGAGGAACAAATTCATTTAAATGTATCATGTAAACCACCACTAAACGTAACTGACGAGAGAAAAGTGTACTATGAATGAAGGATATAGGCATTGCATCACTGATGACTGAGTTATGTGTTATTGTCATACTGAGACATTAAAGATACACAGTTTGGCAAGTTAGTGCTGCTATGGATTACTTCAGTGTGGATTCACTGTCTGGACACTAACTCTCTCTCACTGTGTGCGTGTGGTTTCATCTGTGCTGCAAACCACAAACTCACCTAAAATTTCCGCTTTCATGTGTATAAAGTACAAATTTTTATAATGTGGGAAAATGTTGGACTCGTGAAATTAAGGAATTAAGTGAAGCAGCCTTGAGTATAAATGCAGACAAACATAATTAAACTCTTCTGGGTCTGAAAAGGGCCTTGGATTCCTGAACACGCTCTTGATTTTATGAAACCTTTTTGCTTAAAAGGTTATTTACCAACAAGGAGCACTCCATGTTGGGCTGTGTTAATGCATTTATTCTATGTATTCATTACTATTATTGGATATGCAATGTAAAAAAATAACCGGTTGTGACCATTTAGCACCTCATGAATACGATTAATGTTAAATTTAATCATCTGAGCCAAGGGATAAAAACATGAACATGAAGGCTTTTCAAATTACTCAAATGACTCAAATGTACTGGCATATGCCAGTGTCAGCAGGTCACTACAGTGTTATGGTACTTATAGCTGTGAATTACCTGTCATCTTAAAATGCAAACACAATTTTTTAGATTTCAGCTAAAAATGCCCTCATGGCACATCAAAGTCACTCTTCATTAAACAGTATGTGGTGCATGTATAGTTGTTAAAGCACTTTAAATTTGTTTTTTGATATAAAATACTGTGAGTAATGTAACATGCCTTATTTTTATATTCTCCTTTATTCGTCATTAAATATACACTTATAATTTAACATATAAATTAAGTTTAGGTCCGTTAAGTTTCAGACCCCTTAGCAAAAACAAGTTAAATATTTTGGTCTTGACACACTTGCAGTACATATGCACACATGTGCATGCACACGCACACGCACACACACTTCTCAAAATTATATCTCTATTCTTTTTTTTCTCCTCTCTGTATCACAGGATTTCCAGTGAATTCTTCAGAGACAGTATTAGGAACACAGACAGAAGTTAATAAAAGTCTAATCAAAATAACTTCCAAAGCTTTGGCTTCTTTCACTTTTTAAATGAGATCAAAGCAGGAGTCGAAACCATTTAAGAATTACTAAGATCTGGGAGACACAAACAACAACAACAATAAGAAAGAGAAAATGTAATGAATGGCCGGACAACAAACAAATACAATAATAAGAAGAGAAGAAAAGGAAGAGCTAATACAGCAAAGAGGAGGGATAGAACAGTCCACCAGGGACACTTTTTTCTTTATTGTCTCTCCTCTTTCATCTCACGTATTTTTGTTTGTTTTGTTTATTTCTCCATTTGAAAGATTTGGCTTCTCATGTGCTGTCCAAAGGGCCAGGATGGGGGGGGGGGGGGGGCCTTCCAGGAGGCGGATTAGGGGGGGTGTGCCTTCCAGGAGGCGGATTATTTCCGTGTCTGTGTGTGTGTGTGCGTGTGTGCGTGTGTGTGTGTGTGCATGTGAGTACATGCGCTCAAGTGTCCTTGTTTGTGTAATTATATTTCCCACATTTCCATAAAGGAAATAGGCTGAGCTATAATTGGCTTGACAATGTGAGTAATTGTTGATTGTTGTTTTTTTATAATCATTGTTCTACTGCCAGAATCTACACAGGATTTCTTTTTTATTTTTTTCAGACTTGACTTCCACTCATACATCACATGTATGAATACATGTTTTCCTCCTGTATTCTCTTTGACTGCATGGCAAAACTCTAACTGGTATGTACGTGCTCTTTCTAAAAGGTTCCTTCCAGTCGACAAATCTGCTTTTTTTCTATCCTTTCTGGCACTCAAGTCCTTTTTTGTATTTTTGAACCCGCGCTATTATGGCTTTTAGTTGCGGATCAAAGGTAGAATTACATCTCTTTTTATATGTAGGAGCTGTTATTCAGACACTGCCTCGGCACCTTTCCTCGTCATAGCGAGGCGTCCACCGTGCTGCAGCCCTTTCAGAGAGGCTGGCCATACGAGAGGGGGAGGCAGGGTCAGCGCCGGAACATAAATAGAGGGAGAGGGAGAGAAAAATCGGCAAAGAAATCAATGTCAAGCTCGGTCTTCTATTTCACCTTGCACGGAGAAAGGGGGGGGGGGGGGGCCCGGGGGGGGGGGGGGGGGCTCGGCCGGTAGTGGTGGATAGGAGGGAGGATGAGTAGTGGTGGCACTAGAGGACACCTTAGGTCAATAAAGAATCAATAGGAGTGGGTGAAACTACATGCTGAGGATAAAAGACTGTGGAGTAGGCCTTGGCTGCTGCACATTGTAGAGGAGGCTCTGGCACTGGCAGAAAAGAAAACATGTCCAGGGGTTACGCTGCAACACTTCATGGCCAAACCTCATAGCACTTCATTGCACTAAGATGTTTTCTAACCCAGCTGCAGAGAGGGCTGTTAGACACAGAGCTGTCTGTCCGCCTATTAATCACAAATGCTAATTACATGTCCTGCGAAATGCGACAGCACGTTCACACCAGTTTGGATTCTTCTTGTTCACTGCCAGTGGGACCTTTTGTGCAAACCGCATACTGATCACTCCAAGTTCCACCAGTGCAGGCCACAATATTATATTAGAATAACATAATAATATGTATATTTTTTTATCAAGTTGTCTGACTGGAAAAAAGAAAAAAAAACTATAAAAACATGTCAATTTTAATCCTCATTAAAACTGCAACAGAAGTGTTGTGACATGCTTGACATGAAAAAATAACAATTTAATGAAAGAATTGTAAAAAAAAAAAAAGGAAAACGGGCTGCCTTTGAAGGAAGGCATACCTAGGCTAAGGCTTCTCTTTCTCCCGGTGAGGAATAAATCCTCCAATTAAGCAAATAAAGATATCAATTAAGTGGCGTAATTGAGATTGTGTAGATATATGAAAATGAATTTCCCAAAGGTGTCGTGGGTAATGAGTTCCACTGAGGTATTAAGGGTAGGCTTGTGTCATAGCCCCCATGAAAAACCTACTATAACACATACACAAGGTAATATCTTTACCCTTCACCTCTGCTGATTTACTCTGTGACTGTCTGTTATGTTACTGCCTTTATCATCACAGCTATTCAAAGAGACACATTAGATCATGTGTGGTACAAAGACTTTTTTTTCCTGTTTGGAAAAAAAAATCCAACATTGTTAGTGGTTTTCTTATAAGAAAAAAACAATATTGCAATGAGGGAATAGCTGGCAGCCATTAAACATTTCAAGGCTGAACCATATGTGTTGTAATTAGCAGAATAGCTGATGCAGTCAAAATGAGACAATTGATAGGAGAGAAGCAAAACATCCGATTCTGACCTAGTCGAGATGGAGAACGTGTCAAGCTTCAATCCCTGCAGCACACCTGTGTTTGCGACCCTCACCCTCCCAGGGTCAGAGGTCACTGAAGCTGGAGTGGGCGTCTGAACCAAGCAGGGCTATCTTCATCCAAGAATCCCTCCAGCAACATGGCCGCCAGAGCCTGTGAGGGCACTGTGCTATATCAATTATGAAGGAAAGCCTGGTCTTAGTTAATGATGTCCTCACATATATTTCACTTCAGAGCAATTAATGCGGTAGTTTGTGTTGGAGGATGCCCCCATACGTACAGTGTCAGAGCCCCACTCCCACACAAGCATGAGAGCATATACAGGAACTCACACACACGCACGCACGCACACACACAAACGGAGAACATACAAAAACAGATACATGCCTGCGATTTTTTTTTAAAAAAAAACATTATGTGTCTTTAAGCAAGTTTCTTTCACTGTATATTGGGTCGGGACCTGAAATGGCTCGGGAGCATGTTTCTGAGTCCCTGCATACCAGACATACTAGTTTGAACAGTAAGAGCAAGTAGTCATTAAACCAGGACCCAGAATAAGATGGGCTTTTCTAAATTTGGTTCCTGGGCTGAAGAAGTTTAACAACCTAGGCACCATTATGCTGCAGGAGAATGGATAATGAGGACAAGGTTTAGAGACGGCGTGCAGAAGGAAACCAAAATACACAAAAGACAAGGCTATGCAAGCACGGAAATCTGTTGAATTGCATCCCCCACCCCCCCAACACAACAAACACAAAAGATGCATAGCTCTCCATCCCTCGGAGGACGGATTCAGGCTCGTGCATATTGAATGAAATAAGACCAGTTGGAGGTCTATTTTTAAGGACAGAACACACATGCTTCCCCCCTCTCAGCACAGCATCGACAGCTGATGACAGTTGTTATCAGAACTGTAGTTGTAGCATGTATCGCGAGGTCAAGGTAAGAGTGTGGAAAGCAAACATTAAATAAAAGCACTGACAGACAAAGTGCCCAGCTAACACCTTCACCTGTGTGTGGGGCTTTCAAAAAAATGGAAAATGCTTAAAATGTTAAATGTGTGAGGGCAAAGCACAGACACCAGTGGTAGTGAAAGTATTCGCCTCAAAGTGAAGCAAAGTTTAAAAATCATTACGTTTTATATTTTCTTGAATATTTTGTGTAACCTATTGTTGTACAATGAATTTGTTTGCACTGTGACTGATATCGTCATCCTTTTTCAGTCCCACAACTTTGGCGCACTCCGAGTGGGTACAGCGCACTTCATCCATTCTGTGATTTTATTTAGAGAGTAACATAAGTGTAGTAAGATCATATCATCATAAATACATTGAAGGGGAATCACAGTGCGTTCAGCAGCTGCAGATGACACAGCAGGTCTTGAACTATCCAGGATGTCCTGATCTGAGCGTATGCCTGGCCAGTTGTAATATACACTCTATCCTGCATAGTCTGGGACTACCCCATAGCCTCTTACTAGTTGGATGTGAAACCTGCAATTAACTATCCTAGCAGATATCATGATCAGATGCCCAAACCTCCTTTATTGTTCATTTTCCACACAAAAGAGCTCGCTCCAGAAGGACAAACTCATCATCTTAAAAGAGAGACTGTATTTTTCACTAAAGTAACCAGCAGAAATCTTTTCTCAAAAACCAGAGAAAAATGTGTAGAATCAGTGTATATTTATGAGAATATACAAATCTCTTCAGCTTGTGAAGAAGCCATGAAACAATCTGAGATTAATACAATTTACGGTAAGAACCTCAACAGAGCTGCCAAGTGGCCAAAAGTAAATATCTGTGACTGAACAGTGGCGAGCAGCTCCTATGAGAAGAACTTTCTATCTGTTTAACAGCAGAGTTGACTTTCTTTAGATGATTAAGTGTTAGCACTAACTGAATAAGTGTCAGCCAAGAGCTCAATTTTCAAAACATCCTGTGATATTGATTTTAATGGTGTGAGAATGAGGGTGGACAAACTGCCCCTCAAGTCATGAAATGATCAGTGTGATCTGATTACCCACCATGGAGTCTGTTCCAGCTACGTGTGGATGATTGGCTGTGGAGTGTCCTCTGGTTATGAAGTGGTTTCTGGGCAGCACAGACTTTGGCAGAGAGGCCCGGCACCACACAGCTCGGCACAGCTTGCCAGTGTTGACCAGCAGCCCAGGCAGATGGCCAGTAACCAAACAGCCCTATTAGCATTTGGTCTGGATTAAATTAAATACACAGTGGAGCGCTATCTCTGGAATGGCCTTGTGAGGTGAGCGTGGGCTGAAGCTGGTGTTGGGACAATGACTGGACATGAAGCACAAAGGGCAATTTTTGCTGGTTAGGAACTGGTTCGTGGTTTAAAGTTCCACTCCACTGACTGTCACATCAGTTGGAATGGGCTCCTCAGGAGAGATTATCAGTGAAATCTGTGATTTGCTTATATGTGATCTTGTAGTGCATTAAGGCACTTATCTGTAGGTTGAAATGCCTGGGTCAGAAAAGGTGTTCTGATGCTATGATGTTCATCAAGAGATGATTTTTCCAACCGCCGACATTTCCTTCACTTCCATTATTTAAATCTCTGAACAAGAAAATGCATTTCTTGGAAGTTGGAAAGCATAAATGCAACAAAAAAGCATTTCCGACAAACAAGGAAGTCCTTTGAGGTTTACGAATAAATGAACAAAATAAGTCACACCATGTTCTCAAAATTATAGATGCTGTAGATATCAACGTGACGTTTCATCTGGGTGTTGAGTGATGTGTTATTGTAATTTATTTCATGACAGACACTGACAGTCATTGTGTTCATTTCTCACTTTATGAGAGATATGCCAAGGTATCTACAGTAATGAACCTGGTGCTCCATAATACAGTGAATTAATATTTTCAAATTGGTCTCACAATTTAAAATACTACACTAGATAGTGCAAACAAGCTAGCCAAGCATTGTGGTAAGAATAACTTGCAGATAATTTGCAGTGCACTCAGATTCATGCAGTACACAGTAAACAGTAAATATAGTGTGTTTGGAAAACATTCACCATTTCAGCTTCTGCATACTTCATTGTGTTGTAGATAGAATTTAGAATGGATAAAACGGATATTTGGGACTGGGATGTTTTATTCACACAAGAATCCAGAACCTTTGTTGTAGTCCTCAAAAGTGCAGACAGGTGAATCCTGTTTGCTTCAAACATTGAGCGATGTCTAAATCTTGACTGGAGTCCATCTAGGACAAACTTGACAGCCTGGACATACAATAGAAAGACTCATACCTGCAGACGACTTCTCTTTACCGAAATTGTTTGTGAAGACAAAAGTCAATCAATGATGACCAAGCAAATTTTAAAAAGGTATCAAGTTCTTTCCAGGATCTCAGTTGCTAGAGGTTCAGAACCAGCAATGCAATACTGTTTGCCATTGCCATTCTGACATTTCTAACCTGGTGCAGACCTGTGACTGAGCCACTAGGCTTAACACTCAGTTAAACCTACGTATTATACTATGTGGGAGAGTGTGGGCTCTCAGTTGCAGGGACAAGAAGACTGTCCAGAATGGAAAGAGGGAACAATGCAGCCAAATACAGAGAGGTCCTTGAAGAAAACCTTGACAATGCACATGACCTGAGACTGGGGCTCAGCTTTCAGGGTAACAATGACCCAAGGCACACAGCCAAGCAAATGCTGGACTGGCTCCAGGGCAATTAAAGGACTTGACTGTCCTCACGTGCCCCGGTCAAACCTGTAGACTTAAAGTCAATGACTGATGATCGCAGCAAAGAGCTCCTGCATTCCACTTTGACATGGAATAAGTGTCTTCAGTGCATACGTCTACAAAAGAGTGTTTATTTCAAAGTATATATTTACAGGCTTGTCAATGAAGTCTCCAAAATCTCAGTGCACCCCTAATTTGTAAGAGTATAATATTATTTTCCGAGTAGTTCAGGACAAAAAAAAGCAGCATGTGTTGCATGCATCATTGTTCGGTACAGCCCCGCCTAAATTGTGAGTAAATGCAAAATATAATAGACCACATGAGCTTTTATTTTGTAAAAAAGGTTGGAGGGATTTCCTTTTACTGGTGAGAAAGCAGGAGCGGGGGGGGGGGAACAGGAAAACAGGAGCCAAGAGAGACAATGTGGGAAAGAGCAACTAGGAGAAAGTCAGTGACCTGTCATGTTTTAGCTATTCCTTTGCCTCACGTGCACACGCGCGCACACACACACATTACTGTGCACGATAATCTGAAGTGATTGCATGTCCACTTACATAAATTATGGACCATGGTGGATGCATTATTTACTCAGCAGAATTAAAAAGGCATGCCAGGTTGTCGTCACAACATTGCAACACACACACACACGTATGGACACACAGACAGACACTCATAGAGAGTGGGAATTAGTAGTGATGTAGTGCACTAAAATAGTTATCTCCACTTTTTGGCTTTGTTGTTTTTTGTAAACCCCTTTCTTTTCCTACACTTAAGTTTCTCTCATTTTCCTCTTCTGCACACTCTCTCTTTCCTCCTCAAATCTATTTTTATTTTCATCTATCCATTTATGCTTGCATTTATCAATTCAGTCATCTTTCATTGCATCTCCCTCTATTTATCTACCTTTCTTTTTGTTCCGTCCCTTCTTAACTATTTTCTAAATGAATTTATTCATTTTCTTTCCGACTTCCCATTTGCAACACTTTTTTGCTCCTTCACCATTTGTTATTTTTCTTTTTTTTTCATTCATTACATTTTTCATTCTGCAGTTTTCAGCTCTTTTCTACTGTCTTTCCTCCTTCCTTGGTTTTTACCTTTGTTTTCATAACACCCTATATGAGTTTACCTTCATACCACTGCTGTTGTCTTCCAACTTTTTGTCTATTTTCTTCCTATTCTACAATTCCTTGTGAAACCTTCCTTCCATTTTTTAACCAAATGTTTTTTTAACCTTGTTTTATTTTTTTTCTTCAGTAATGCACCTTCCTCCTTACCTCCTCATTCTTTTTATGCATTGATTCCTTTTCTCATTTTATTACCATACTCATTATAGTCCCTATAATTCATATATGCTTCATACACACTTCTCCTTTGTTTCTCACATGTCAAGTATACATCACTTAACTCCATCAACTAATTAATTATTTAAGTCATCACTCCTTTCTCTCTTTTTGTTGCTAATCAAGTCCAGTTTGCTTGCTTAAGGGTTCTCCTGTCTTTTTCTCCTCCTTTCCGTTTCTGTCCCTCTCGGCATTTCATTTCAGATGATTTTAGAAGATAAATCGAAGGAAATAAAAATAATCTTTCTCCACTTTTAAAGTACAATACTGAGCCTTTTTACCTACACCTGGTCTCCTGTGGATCATCTGCATCTGAATCACTGCCATTATAGCAAAAATCACTGAGCTGCAAAGTGACAAGTGGCTAAAACCTGGGTACAACAACCCTCCAATTGGACGGAAAGTTGCAGAAAATTGAAGGACAGACACAGAGAAAGACAGAAGGACATGCAGAAGGTTTCTGGATTCGTTAGTACAAGGTTCTATTAGAGCAATAAAAAGATTTAAATGTGCATGGATTTTGTGATGCCTTAAGAAAATTATTAAAAATCCTGTGACTGCATAATATTAACACTGCATGCAGAAGCGTCAAATCGAGTTAAAAAATAACGATTACAATGCATAGAAGCAGCTTTTTATGTTTATAACATCTCCACCATGGCTTTTGATTTTGACACAACAGCAAGCACATTAAAGTCCAATCACAGCACTCAGGTCTTTGCTCTTTTCTCCCTTCAATAATGGGTACAGCTCAAATCACTATGCAAAGTGTCATATTTGCACATCTCCTTACAACCCAAGACATCCCAACCCAAGACAGCTAAAGCTTGGAGGAACTCTTGGACAACAAGCGCCAACTCCAGATCTAAGAGAGGCAGCCTCTATGACAGACAGGGAGAGAGGGAGAGAGAGAGGGAGAGAGAGAGTGAGAATTCAAACAAGAAAGACCTGAGAGGATATCACCAGTAGGAAAGGAGTCTGCTTCTCCCCATGCGCTTCCATTCTCATTCTTGACTACAGCACGGTCGACTTAACACCTAAATATAGAGCGTGCCGGCTATTCATGTCATGTTATTGCAACGCTAAAGCCTGCAGTGGTGGATTTTGGAGGGCCAGCCATCCTTATATTGCGGCCTCGGCTCCTGAATATGCATCGCACCGAGTAGGGAGAAGAGAGTGCCGCGCGAGACACAGAGGATTTGATGTTCAATAAAAGAGAAAGCCTTTGACATGGAGTACGAGCCGGGCCCCGCCTCAATATAAAGGAACCAGGAGGGGAATTAGATGGATGGAGAATTCGTTCAGAAGTACAGACAGAGGAGAGACAGAAAAGAGAGTTGCGAGGAAAGGAAAGGAAAGAAGATATTTGAGTATTTCTGTGTGTGTGTGTGTGCGTGCGTGCGTGTGTGCGTGCGTGCGCTGACATACGGGAACAAGTGACAGAAAACCAAGCAGAGACGTACACACACACACACACACACACACACACACACACACACACACACACTTTTTTTTCTGAAAGTGGAAACATTCCTCCTTGACAGAGTATGGATGATACAAAACTATGACACATGATAAGCAAGTCATTGAAAAGTCTCTGCACCGCTCTTCTTCTCCAACTCTTTAAAAGATCTGCGTCTCTAACTCCCAACAACTTTTTTTCTCCCAGCTTTATCCGGCTTTTTAAAGATTACCTTTAAAATCACCCAGTCACTTAACAAGCTCTGTAAATTAGACAGGCCTACAGGTCAGCCTGATTATGGATGCCATTAGCAACCATGCACTAAGGATGCAGAAGGAAACTGTTGTCTCTGGGGCTGCAATAGTGGGTAATCCTCATGAAGACGTGTCCAGTGTTATATAGTGTTGTTATATTGAGTAATTGAGATTTTACCGGTATTGCATGTTAAAATCAACAAACCAGACAGACAGACAGACAGACAGACAGACATATAGACAGATAGATAGATAGATAGATAGATAGATAGATAGATAGATAGATAGATAGATAGATAGATAGATAGATAGATAGATAGATAGATAGATTTCCAACATCTTTTTTGCATATAGTGATGGCACACTGAAGACACAAAGACTTCGATGAAAATCTTAAGGTATGCATTTCTACTGTATGTATTCCTATACAGTTTGCATCATGCTGGGCACAGTAATGAAATGCAGCTTTATAATGGAGGAGAATACAAAGGATGTATAGAGACTTTAAAGGACCTTTTCAGATCAGTAAAACGTTTGATCATGAAACTGAGAGCGAATCTACCTGTCAAATTGTGTCTGTTGTAAAATTGCGTTGTCTATAGTACAGTGTCTACAGTGAAAGAGCTGGAAAAATGACCGGTTCCGAATCCTAATTAAGTGCATGTGCTGAGCATGCAAACCATACATCTCTTTGAAACTGTTCTTAATCCTCTGATATGCTTGGCTCACAGCTCGGATATCAATTGTTTTATAGATGACAAAACAGAAAAGAGGTCCGGTGTTCTGCGAATGATTCTCATTAAGGAAGATGATGGAAGGATAAAAGAAAGTCTCTGTCAAAGACATTGGACACAGACGATGGCTTGTCTCATGATGTTTTTTTGCTTTGTTACCTAGTTGGACAACTTCTACCCCATGTTTCCCCATGTGCTGCAGACCAAATTAAAACAACAATGCTTTAGTTGGTACTGTCAGTTTGAAGAGTAACATTTTTGAGGTCCCTCCTTTCTAATCACCTTTACTGTGTAAAACATAGGATTTTTGGAAGAGCACAAGGCCAACAGCATAGTCTGACATGTCAAATCATGACTCTTATATCACTTGACATCTCAAAATACAAAACTATCATGTGGATCGATTCTGGTATAACACGTAACCTGGCAGATAAATTGTTATGTATAAAACATGAAAACCAAATGAAGTAGCATGTTTGAAAGAGGGGGATTCGGGATCATGCGAGGATGAGACTTGCTGAATAATGTACATATAGCAACAAAGAACACATAGATTGAATGCAGAAATAGCACTGACATTCATGCTCTGGTTTACATACTTACTGTGTAATGTATGGTCATGGGTGCAGTCAGAGAGACATACTCTCGGGTCTGTTGGGGATGCCATGCGTGTGCTTTGGTTGGGGCAAGTTCCATATTAAGTATGTTTTCCATTGCAATTAAGGTTCCAGCCTGATCCCTTCTGACATGGTAATTGTTATTTCAAATGCAAATTAATAAATCATGGACATCTAGTTAAGAATTAAAATAGGTCTTCACCACCGCTGCAGCCTGGACTAACCTCCAGTCCCACACACACACACACACACACACATGCACTTTTATATAGACACGCATACTCATGTACATCAGTTCAAAAACTGAGTTCATGTGCATTAATGTTCCATTATATTGATTTTAAAAAAAAGTTTATGTTTCGGGAGTTTTTACATGAAAAAGATATTTATAAGTGGACAGTATGTTCGTGTTCATACAAATCATACATGATCATGACGTTGTCACTTTTGAATTTCTTACATGGAACGATATGAACAACACACACAGGTCTCAGATGAGTGTTTAGCAATCGGCAGCGCACAAACACACATTTCAAACCCTTAGCTGAGGGCAAACAAAACATCGTTGCATATACAGAATTTGTACAGATGTCCACTTGCATCTAAACACAGACACACAAACAAACAAACAAACCAAACACACACACACACACACCAATGACAATTCTGAAAACAATAATGAATATAAGCGGGTTGTGGGATACTGAAAGAAACACAAGGAGACATTTTACATAACATATGCACCTCCACTTCTGACTGTACCTCCACACCTCCAATTCTTTTTCCTGACAATTCCTCTGCTACTTCCATACTAAATGCATTCTTACTCATATTCATATTCATTCTCATTACAGTCCACCCCTCACACACACACACCTATCCCTTGTCCCCTATCCTGTCTTCCAGTGAACTGAGGCACTCTTTTCCCCTGCCTCCATCTTTCTGTCGACTGTCGACTGTCGACTCTCCCTTTGCACATTCACATGTGAATAATGCGTATGGTGGACACATCATAGGCTCTCCTCTCTGTGCTGTCCCCCAAAAGCAGAAGGGTCTCCTGTGGTCGACACAGAGCACTTTAGCTATCAGTGCGGATTAGCCTGAGACTTGGAATGCACCTTTAAGTATGACAGAACTCTTTTATGCCACAAACCACATGCACACATTCACAAACTAGTACACATGGATGCAGGGTCATATTGAAAATACACAGCATTGACCATGTACACGTTCTATGACACAGTTGTGTTGGTAACATATATATGTATAAAGATCCACACACAACTGCTCAGAGCAACACACTAACATGCACATATGGTCTCCACACTGGTGATTATAACTATTAGGGTGTCCTGATACTAATACCGGTAATGATACTAGTATTGGTATAGGGCCTGATACCGTTCTTAATTATTTGTACTCATACTCACAAAAATACTCTGATACTCGGCATATCTCTTTAGTGGTAAGTGATGTCATTACCATGGCACTGGACAACCAATGGTAAAAATAGCTGAAGCTCTTACTCAGAATGTTTTTCTTGATATTCTTGGTATCGGTACATGGTATACCCAAATTAAGTACTCGTACTTAATTTGTACTCTGTACAAGTACTATTTTTATTTTCTCTTGTTGTTTTGGACATAAGCTTACTGAGGACAGTAGAAGAGAACGAGGGGACAGGTTCTGACAGCCTGATTTATTGAAAACAGTGCCAAGTTGAACATTCACTCAGCTCCTCAGCTCAACCCATAATTCAGCAAGTGATAATTAATCGAGACTGCGCGTCACTGTGCTGGACTTTATGCCCCTCTCTGCGACGGGTGGATCTGAGGCAGGTGAACCCACTAATTAGAAGGGGTGTCCATAAACCTTTGGCTGTATTGTGGGGTCATGTCAATTTTAAAGCCACTCCCATGCTCTTAACAAGCTTCATCGTCAGATGGGGTTTTTCCAGTTATCGTGGCATTGTAGTATTGTGTGTTCTAAATGTAAAATAAAGTGCTCAGGAAGAGAAGGGAAATTTGATCATCTAAAATTTTTGGACAATTGGACAATTTCAGTCTGGTTATGCGATGAAGAGCATGTGATACGATCCAAAGCCTCAGAACAGCCACTTAAGGGATCATGAAACAATAATGATGTCAAATTGTTTCATTCTCCGGGAATGTTTCAGAAATATTGGTAGTGACTGGCTTTAGGCTGACCTCTATTTAAAACTAATCCAGATCATGGTCTCTGTTCATACCATGATGAACTGGCCTGGTTATGCTTTTATTTGTGCTTCAGTAAACCGTGCTTGACGAAGTACATTTGACTTCCCTGGATTTTCCAGAGCTGCTTATTTCTCAAGCATGGGTATTTCATCATCTTTGTGTGAGCAGTTTTGAAAAGCAAATCTTCAGAGAAACACAATGGAATGGCTGCGTGATGGTGCGCTGCCATTGTCCTGCAGAACCCCAGGTGACCCCATTAAAACGTTTGCATGAATGTGCTTGTACACTCATATGTGCTGTGAGTGTGTGTGTTGCCTGTGGAGAGTGCCGAGGTGGATCAAAAGGGCCTTGAAATGTGTTTTGGCTGGCCTTGACAGATCAGTGGGTGACAATCCACAAAAGTGGCCCCCAAAGGAACCCTGTGGAGGACCCCACATCTAGACTGAATGCAACACCCTAATCCAGTGTGTCACCTCGCACACTGGGGCCCTTCACCTCCCGATGGAGAGATGAATCAAGGAGCGGAGGCCTCTCGCTGCCCTCGCTCCCTGAGAAATTACAGCGATGGAGAGAGCAGGGATGACCTTATAAGAGGTAGCAGATTAGATCAGACGGCGAGATGACAGGTCAGAGAAAGTGGAGAAAGGTAAAAGTAAAAAAGAGAAAGAGTGGTGAAACTGTGGAGGGTGAGGACTGCGAGGGATTAAGTGTTCATGCAGGGCTCCTGTGTGTGTGTGTGTGTGTGTGTGTGTGTGTGTGTGTGTGTGTGTGTGTGTGTGTGTGTCTAGCTGAGCGACAGCAACACAACAGGAGTGTTATTCTGATGTCACAAATCACAGGGTCACGCACTCGTCATGATCTGACTACAAACACAAACATCTTTGTACATGCGTACTGACATATCTGTCTCTAACGGTTTGACAATTTTAGCTTTATTTACAAAAAAAGCCCTACTGTACCCAATTTAATTCCCCCCAAATACACTGGGTATAATTTAGAAAAAAGTAGGAAGCATTTGACCTCATGAGACCTTAGACCAAGTATTTTCCACCAGCTTCTCTCCGAAGCTTGTTGGCTTGTAAAATCTGACTGCATGGCACCCGGTGATTTTTTTTTCTTGATAATTTTTATTACGTAACACTGTGATATCAGTCAAATCATCATCAGCCCCAACTTGTTACAATCCGAGTAATTTTCTCTTTGGGTGTGGGGGGTGGGAGAGGGTGGAAATATTTATCCTTTTCTGTCCTTGATTATATAACAAAGCTTATTGTTTCATACTAAAATAACGCACTTTGGCCTTTATAGGCACTTTCACGTTCACAGTGTGTTGGGAAAGTCTTCTACATGACCAGACATATGAATAAAGTCTTTGTATATTTTATAAGTATATTATATTAGATTTAACTAGACAGACCCATATCAGGATAAGGACTTACTAAGGACTTTATACTTATAAGGACTTTATAAGTGGTCCCAGTAGTGGCCCTAAAGCCACATTTCTTTTAATTGTTTCTCGTGTTAATCTCCTATTGATCTCATAAAGTATATTCAGGTTTTTTCTGGATTTGATTACCCATGTAATAGAAAAATCTATATATTTTTAAACTGACTTTTAAAGTGAATGTTCAACTTTATGTTATAAATATCAAATTATACACTCAAAAGACACTTTAATTCTTAATGTTTTTTTATTACCAAGACGATGCACCAACAAACTGAATTGTATTGAATGTACTCAGGAAAAACTCATGAACACGCCAAGAAAATAATTTTCTGTGTTTTCATGAAAGCAAGAGTGCAGCCTAGTGGTGTTACCAGCGGAGTGGAGGATGTCTTTGCATGAGTGTGTGTGTGTGTGTGTGTGTTTGTCCATCTAAATCACATGGGCACTGTAATCAATACATTTGATGGGACTGAAGTGTCTGTGGTCTGCAGGGACCTTTATGTAGGTTACCATGGTTACCCCCTACATGCACACTCACTTATGCACATAAATACTCAAAGATAAACCTACTTAAAAAGGAACATATGCTCGATTCATGAGTGCAGGCACAATATATTCTCATTTGCACTCAGTCACCCACTCTCTCTATCTCTCTGTCTTACACACACACACACACACACACACAAACACACACACATACATACGCGCACACACACACACACACACACAGACACACACAAACTTAAACAGCCCTTAAAAGCTGCAACTTCACTTTCCTAATGTGTCCTTTATCTCAAGGTATAAATGTCCTCACAAAGCTGTCACAAACACACACACACACACACAGAGACACACAGGCACACACACACAAGTGCGCATACTGCTATGACCCCAGAGAGCAGGCCAGCTGTGTATGTGCCGGAGCAGTAACCCTGGCGTTAATTATAAATCAATGGGCCAACTGTAAACGCACACAGAGTGCATCTCTGGCACACATAACTTCTCCCATGCATGTCAACATCCATAGGGTATATATGCCATTTAAATGGCTTAGGCCACTGCAATATTCATGGCTGATCCTCACAAAGCTGTCACAAACAAAAATTTAGTTGTGCAGTAACCGACACACACACACACACACACACACACACACAAACACACAAACACACACACACAAGTGCGCATACTGCTATGACCCCAGAGAGCAGGCCAGCTGTGTATGTGCCGGAGCAGTAACCCTGGCGTTAATTATAAATCAATGGGCCAACTGTAAACGCACACAGAGTGCATCTCTGGCACACATAACTTCTCCCATGCATGTCAACATCCATAGGGTATTGTAGTGGCAAAAACTTCGTTTGTCTCTTTCCTCTTTTTTCCTATGTCCTTCGTCTTGCCACTGTGGGAGGCAGCGTCCAGAGTGAGACTCGCGGTTGCGTGTTGAAATAAAATCCAGAAAGAATTGGTTTGAAAGATATTTAAGTGATTTATTGTAACTTAAAATAAACAGAAAATAAGAGCATTGTCTGTATAAGGGTATGAGCTTAAGGGCTGCGGCAAACTCGCAGATGGCTCCAATAGCAGCAGGAGAGCGCGCACCCCATCCACGCGCCGCGGTCTACAATAGTGTCCGCCTGTCTGCCTTCCCCCCGTAGTGCATCATGGGCCGCCATAAAAAAGATTGGCACCATCACCACCTGTTGGGGGTGCATACTCACACAAAACAAGTGACGTGAAATCATAAAATTCAAATAAACTTAAATGTGGCTCCTACAGGTATATATGCCATTTAAATGGCTTAGGCCACTGCAATATTCATGGCTGATTATAACAGATGGTAGACACACAGTACATTGATACAGGACAATAATACAAACACAGACTGAAAGAGGAAGGAGGTTTAGGGCTGGACATTATAAACACTTAGTCTCCGACACCCTGCAGCCAGGAGGGTGGATTTCATGGTGTATGAGAGAAAGAGAGAGGTTAAAAAAATCCTTATCAGTATTATTATCAAATATAACTCTTTAGTGCATTTATAGGAATATCCACAATATGGCTGAATGGTTGATCACAATTCTGCACGTTTAATTTAGATGTAGTTATACTGGAACAAATATAGGTGTATCAGTAACTGTATGAGCCACTGTCACATAATGAAGGTGTCATTTTTCCGCCCTGGTATACTACAATAAGGAGGAGAAATCAGTCAGTGTGTAACTTATCTAAGAAGAACTAAAGTGACACAAAGTTTCCACTGATGCATATTATTTTTGGTCATTAATACTGTCAACAACATTTGCTGTTACCTTATTACAGGTTGAGCCATAAGGCAAACACAACAGGTGATGTGAGTGTCTCCATCACTTGAGCTATGATCCACCACCTGCAATATGAGCAAAAGATTCGGAGGCTCAGATGGCCTTGGTGCTCAACCGTAGAAGAGAGCGAGATGCAGTGTGAAGTGGAAGAGGAGGATGTTTCACAATATGAGGATATGCACAATAAATAAATCCTGAGAATGGAAGTGAATTTGAAGACGAGCTTGTCGGACTCCAAATATGCACCGAAACTCCTCCAACTCCTTCTGATCTATGAGCTCCAAGGTCCTCGGAGCAGAGCCACTTCTGCTCGTATTGCAGGTGGTGGATCATAGCTCAAGTGACCTATACGCTGCAATGACGTAGTGTCGGTTTTCTTAACACTGACGGTAAAGAGTGCTGAGCGAGAGAGCAGTCTGCGAGTGAATGAGTGTGTGAGGCATTGTTATGTATATGCAGTCGGAGTTTTCTTTTTTCTACATGTTCTCCACAGAAAAAAACAAAGACATTAAGTTTGAGGTGGAAACATTTCATAATGTAATACATTTTAAAGGCTCAAACAACAACAAACAAAAATTTGAAATCTTGTATTTACAAAAGTATACAGACCCTTTGCTGTGGCACTATTAAATGTAGACAGGTGCATGCTGTTTGCTTACATTTTCTTTAAGAAATGTCTAGACTAATGAATCTATGGTGATGTACAGAACAGAAGTAGGATATAAACCCTTTGTCAAGCTGTGGGTGTTGAATGGAGTTTGGAACTTCGAGTTGAACTGAGTAACAGTAGAACTGAGTACCTGAGGCCTCAATCAATGAGGTGACCCCCCCCACGCCAGCCATCCATTTCACATAAGTAAACACAAGGCAGAGTACAGTAGCAGTGCTGTGGAGGTGCTGGAGAGCCGGCAGGCGCGCTGAGAGACAGAGAGAGCGCTCACCAACTAGTTCTCGTGCGAAGTCTGTACGTATATACGGGGCAAACCGCTTAAGCCGAAACAAGGAAGTTCACGGGAGATGTGTCGAAACCACGAAAACAACGTAACTCGCGACCGTCGTAACTCGAGGACCCCCTGTATAGATCTAATATAGAGCACCTGCTCATTACCTCACTAATGCGTGTTACATTGGGCTTATTGAACGATTGAATGCATATGAATATGGAGACGTTGAAGTGCTGAGGGAAGTACATGACATGATGACAGGTGATGGTTTGCCTTTCGCCACATCAGCGACTCAAGGTATAAAGCTAAGTCACTGCTTGAATGGCTTCAGGACAAGTCTGTCACTGTACTCAAGGGGGCCCAAACGTCCCATCTAATATGACGGAATAGTAGGTTAAACTGGCCAGATCCGGGTGAGCTAAGACTAGCATCAGTGTTGTGAAAGTTCATTTTCTACATGAACTAGTTCAAAGTTCAGTTCACAAATTTTAAAATGAACTAGTTCAGTTCATAGTTCATAATTCAAAATTTTGAACTAAGTTCACAGTTCCAAAAATGAACTAGTTCATAGTTCTTTTTTTTTTTTTCCCAAAATATGAACGAGTTCATGAACGATCGTTCATTGAACGCGTTCACGCACAACACTGACTAGCATATAAGCAAAGATGTCCTGAAGCAAAACAAAAACAGTCACATAAAATCAGCATCAGAAATCTGAAATCCTTCAAAAGCAAATGATGTAATGAATACGAATGAGTTTAAACACTGAACAGTATAAAGCACTCAGTGGAATCTGTCAGGTATTTTTACCTTCACTAAGCACATAATGCTCAGTTTTTGTTGACATTGTTGGAAACATGTGAATACTGGGAGAACATTTTGGTGTAGTGCAGTTCATCCACTAACTGTGACCTCAACGCTGACCCCTGTAGGAGATTAGCATCAGAAATCAGATCAGAAATCAGAGGTGCTTCATTCATCCCTGGGGAGAAATTCAAAAAGTTACAAACTCCTGAGTCATAGACAGCAAGTAAAAGCAATAAGCAAAAGTCTGAACATTATAGACACAGTCAAAACAGTCGTCACGTCGGAACACAGTTTAATTATTTAAAGATTCTACTCAGTCTTTTAATGATGTGCAGGGTGACAGTAAACTATGATAACGTGCGATTGCCACAGTTAAATAGGAAGATGGTCATGTTTGTGCACAGCTGTCAAAGTATGCAGCGTGTTCTTATGTCCACTGTTGACATGCGAGCAAACACTCCCGCACGCACACATCAGTCATGCCTGCAGAATCAGGCATGCGTCCGTTCTCGCGGTCATCCCGGCATATGTGCGCCTTCAAAGAGACGAAGGGAGATGGAGGGAAGGAGGGCGATCAAGAGCTCGGCAAATTATATATAACCACGTGTACAATCATGGTCCTCTTTTACTGACTGGAGCCTGTCACAACAGTGAGGGCTCAATGCGAGGACACGACTGACGCCAGCATGCTATGGATCATGTAATGGAGATGGGAAAGGGAGTGAGAGAAGCAGTGTGAGGGAACATCAGAATAAATACCCAACATGGTGAGAAGCAGCTTTTATAAGACAGAGCAGTGATGAACCACATGTGGCAGTAAAGCAGTGTAGTCAGCTGTATGAACAGATAAAGCTGAGACTTATCTCTTCACATGAGGCGAAAAGGTGGATTGCAGATGGTATAGACTGGCAGACTGAAGGTAGAAGCACACAGGTGCTATGATTTATAGGACGCCTTAGTTGCATGTTATAGTGGCAAACCACACTTCGAAGGAATAGTTTTGTCATTTTCAAAATTGTAAATGATGCATTTAAGCTGACAGGCACATGTGTTTTGGGGTTTGTACGTTTGTAGATTTCGAACGTGCACCCACGCAGAAACGTGGCTATTGTAAATCACCAAAAAGAGGAAGGATTGAAATAGGAGGATGACATGAGGTCACGATGGCGTCTGGGCAGAGGAAACCACTGGCAGAGGAGCAACTGGCCTCCACCACTTCTGCACCTGACCAGGCTTCCTGTATGCCTCCGCACTCTCACACACACACACACACACAGATACATGCACACACACACGCGGAGGGAAGGAAGTGAGGGGTTACAACCGTGTCAACAGGCAACTGATTGAGAGAAAGCAGGCCCAGAAAGAGAAGGAGGGAAGAGAGATAAGGAAAGGGAAACACACCCTGTATAAATCACTCTCTCTGACAGGTTGTAGGAGTGTGTGTGTGTGTGGGGGGGGGGGGGGAACGAAGTGTGTGGGGGGGGGGGGGGGGGGGGGGAATGAAGCGATAGAGAGTATTCCGAGTTATGTAACATACTGTAGCACACTGGTAACGCACACGACAAAAACTGCACAGTTATTTCCACAAAAAGACACATTAGAAAGTAAGCACCTTTCACATGGTCCTGTGGTTTGTTGATGTCTGTGTTATATGGCTACCTTCATTTTAGATTCATTCAAAAAAAATCATCATTCTATCATTTCAGTTTCTGTACGAGTGTGTTTTTTCCACCTGCGAAGAAAGACAACACACGTCCCGATCTCGAACCATGTATGACTTTTGTTCATATCAGTAAAAAGAAAGAAAATCAACTGCCACCAATTCTCTCCAATCAGCTTAGATCCCACTTAGAAATGCCTGTGTTATAGGAAGATACATTTGCCTTCAATACATACTGTGCTGCGCTTAACTCATTTTTGACCTACATGTGGGATGGTCTACTTTACTTTGAGTCAAGACCTAAACACTCCAGTGCAATGTCTGACCTGACGGTGATGCGTGTTGTGTTGTGATTCATGCACCTTCAGAAATATGACAGCAGAAGGTTGTCAAACTGATTTGAAATACACCTGATATCATAAAACAAGAACGTAGCTGTGGTTTGCTGAAGTGTATTCAGTCAAAAGGCTAAATACACAGTGAGTGCAAGTTTTATCTTGAGTTGTTGTGTCTAAAGTCAGAGGGTGACTGACTTAAGTCACGGGACTTAAATCCACTCTTCTGCTCTACTGTAATAATATAATAATATATCATCATGTCTGCATTGCCGTGAACTATGGAGAGTCTTGAGAACAAAATCTGAGGAAATTGGTTTTTTCACAGAGTTCAGGCGACAACATTTGGATTAAAGGAAGTAAACAACAAAAAGACGTTGGGGAGGGAGAAGTTGAGGGTTGAGAAACAGAGGGAGAGAGGAAAAAGGGGGACTGACTTCATTACGTTTGAAAGAAACAGTGTAAGATAAAGCAAGAACTGTAGGAGAAATAATAAACCAGTGAGAAGGTGCAAAGTGCAAGTTTAAGTTTAAGAATAGAAAAGAAACTAGAGGAGGGAGAAAGAATAAGGAAAGGGGGGGATAAGGGAAGGAGTGATAGTGATAGTAACAAAGAATAAAGAGAGAGAGGCTGCCAGCTCTCTCTCTCGCTCTCTCTCTCTCGCTCTCTCTCTCTCTTTCTCTCTCTCTCTCTCTCTCTGAAGCGTCTTAGAGGCCTCAGACACTCATGTATATTAATGGCACTGCGATATGACAATGGTGACACAAAGCCTGTTTACAGGGAGATGGCTGGCTGCAGCCGGGTTTGAAACTGTTTAGCATGCAACTCTGCAGGGATTTATCACACTGCACCCATGTCGGAGTCTGCTCAACTTAATACAGCGATACAGCTTCTTGTACCGGGCATTTACATTTCAGTTTTTTTTTTTTTTTTCTATTCAGGCATTTAGCTGATGTGCTTATTCAGAGCAACGTAGAATGCGAGCAGCATTAGAAACTAATCTCCGGGATTATTCAAGATTACGAGCATACAGATTTGGGGAGGTCAAAGGTCGTGGGTGTAAAAGTAGATGGTCGTTTGTTTTTGTTGAATTTGCCTTGGCCTGTGGCTGACGTCCATTCAGGACGTGTCGTGGGCAAAATATCAGTCTTCAGGTTAATTTTGACTCCGGTGAAAAGGATTCTGGGTCGACTTGCAGGGACAGTAACTTGCGGCTGAAAAGGGGAATAACAGTCTCTCATCTCTCAACATATCATTTTTAACTTTATCAGTTTTATCCGATTTTGGGAATTATTTATTTTTCTGTACACGGTGAGGAGTACTCCAGAAACATTTTGTAAATGTAGGTCCTCCTGATTGTAATATCTTAATTTATCATGACCCCTTTAG
Organism: Trinectes maculatus; assembly: GCA_016785345.1. Lineage (NCBI taxonomy): Eukaryota > Metazoa > Chordata > Actinopteri > Pleuronectiformes > Achiridae > Trinectes > Trinectes maculatus. The sequence goes on from JAFBJQ010000061.1 coordinate 335,921, forward strand.
TAACTGATTTCGACACCCCTGAGATGGATAAATGCACAAACACCCAATCAGCTAACCACTCAGGCATCCATCTATTATCTATACCACTTATTCTTGAGGGTCACAGGGGAGGCTGGAGCCATTACCCACTGACGCTGGATGAGGGACAGGACTCGATAGGTCACCAATCACAGGGCCAAATTAGCTGGAGAAAAGCCATGCTGATACAGGGAGAACATGGAAACTCCACACAGCTGAACCAGGACTCAAAACAGGAACATTCTTGCTGTGAGGGACAAAAACTAACCACCGAACCACCCGATAAGCATATACATTCCCCCGCAAGCTCATCCTCCATCTGCCTGGTGAGAACAGGGAAGAGCTGCCTCTCAGTCTCATTCCCCCTGTCTTTCATCAATGGGAGGTAGGTGTGTGTGTGTGTGTGAGTGCGTGTTGTGCATGGGGTCTGGTTGAGGCAGATTCAAGTCCTTATTGAAAGATCATATGGGATGACTGAGGAATCCCATTACTTGTTGATTAAGTATTGATCCCGAGCCGTCCAAGTATTAACAAGTAAGCTAATATGGAGTGACCCATGGGACCAGTGGCTTGGGGTGTTTGTGTGTGTATGTGTGTGTGCGTGTGTGACTGAATGAAAAATAGAGAGCGAGAGAGCGAGAGAGAGAGATGGAAGGAGCGGGAGGGGGAATGGAGTGTGACAGGTTGAGAGAAGAGCAGAAGATAAAGAAATTGCATATGATGGCCTTACATATTACAATCAACGTCTTTGGCGAGAGCGTGGGATGAAAGTTTGAGACAACAGAGAGAGAGAGAGAGAGAGAAAGAGAGAGTATTAAAGAGTTGACTGCAGTGACAGGGAAAGTGGAGCAAACTCACAGGTGAGAGACAGAGTGAAAAAGAAGACAGGACAGAGGGGTGTTTAAAGCACGCGTGGGGGGGGGGGGGGGGTTAGGTGCTCACAGCTTTGGTTGGGGGGGCAGTTAGGTGCTCACAGCTTTGGTTGAAATGTCAAGCGCTTAACAGCCAAGTGGAGATCAATTCCTTCATTACTCTCTGCTCCTGCCATTACCATCATCGCATGGCATTTCTTCTGGGACTTGATGTCGCTCCTTCCATTACGTACATACAGATTTCTTTACGAAGTGCTCCACTGTGGTTTATAGTATATCTTTTTATGTATAGGGTATATTTAAGGTATGCCGATAATTTACTTGAATTCTCATCATATAACCTTGTGAGATCAATATATGTCTGCTTATCAAAATATATAAATATGTGGCAAATGAGGGGAGACTCCGACACAAGGTGGGTTAACAGCAGCTTTACTCACACCGTAGTAAGGTCGTTACAACATGGCGGGAGGCGCCAAAACACACTAATCAAAACCACTTAACAGCCAAGTGGAGATCAATTCCTTCATTACTCTCTGCTCCTGCCATTACCATCATCGCATGGCATTTCTTCTGGGACTCGATGTCGCTCCTTCCATTACGTACATACAGATTTCTTTACCAAGTGCTCCACTGTGGTTTATAGTATATCTTTTTATGTATAGGATATATTTAAGGTATGCCGATAATTTACTTGAATTCTCATCATATAACCTTGTGAGATCAATATATGTCTGCTTATCAAAATATATAAATATATATTTTATCAATAAAAATATCAATATTTTCTGACCACTCTGACCAACTGTCCTAAACTACAGACCGGGGTCACTGGGTCTAATGGAAACTAGAGAGGCGTGACCATATAATTCAGGTTTGTAAATCCCCATGAGTTTAGCCACCCTCTCCTCATTCAGCTCTCAGGACTACACACTGTGAGTCTCCCTCCATACCTTCATTCTTCAGCTCTTCTCAAAGTTCTCCCTTTTCAACATGGTACCGAGGAGCAAAGGCCCATGAACTTGAATACAGAACCAGGCTGAGGCTTGATACAGAAGGCCAAACAAAGTCCACCTCCCAATAAAAGCTGCATCATCAGCAGTGCCTGCATTTTGTGCAAAGCTTTACTTGACAGAAGTAAAACGCGTCCTACACCTGAGTCCTCCTTGTATAAAAACAAAGCGTTTTAATGTTGAATGAACTTCAAAAAGTACATATCAAAAAAATGGAAGGGTTCTGTTAAGTGCATAAATTAACAGGCAGTCCCCTGACAACACAGACAAGACATGACAGTAACATTTACAGCACTTTCTGCTCATGATGGATTGAAATGTTAAACACAAGGTCCAGTCAGTTTATCATTTGACAAATCATAACCCCACATGGGAAAATGTCTCCAATTGGACAAGCTGTCCTCACTTACCTGTTCTTTAGTCAAAATACACTGCCAAGTCCTGCACACTACTGTAATGTAGCTTCCTGATAATATTTCCAACACAGTTTTTGTTGTTTTGATATGTGCCGTAGGCAAGCACAGCCAGAAACATGGGGTATGGAAGCAAGAGAGGAGAATCACAATCAGAAGACGATTATAGAAAAAGTCCAGACAGCACAGAGGACTGTGACAGCAGGTCGACACAAAGCCAAACTCAACACAAGACCAGAGTGCAGCTTCAGGGAGGTGGCAGCTTGCAAGTGAGCAGGACAAAATAAATGGAAAAGAGTTATACTCAGCTTTGGAGAGGATGAAGACAAACAAAGGGAGAGAGAGAGAGAGAGGGCTGAAATAAATAAGATGAGTCAACAACAAACAAAAGAGAAGAGAAAAAATAATGTCAGTGGACTCTGATACCAGTTGAAGCTGATACCAAGAAGCTAGTTCAGACATCCTTACATTACGAGTGCCTTCTTAAATTTTCAATGTTTTTGTACAGTGCTAAATAAATAAATAAATAAATAAATAAATAAATAAATCATGTGTCATGAGCACAGAACATTCTCAAGTAAGAAACTGACACACTGAAATCAGTGTGTGTTTCTGAAAAATACTTTTCTTTCATTACGAACCTCTGGGGGAGTCAAAGGTCATCAGCTAACTCAGCAGTTCTTCATTGTGATGCATACACGCTGCAAAAAAAAAAAAAAGAAAAAAAAAAAAGCGAATAGTCTTGGGTGCTCCTTTGCCCTGGAGCCCTGCATCTCTATCCCAGGAGCAAGGTGATATCAATGTTGGCTGCAAGCAGTGAAAGTCGTTACACTACATCCCAATAATGGGATCAACTTAAACATGACACTGATCTTGTGCAGTGAGTTTTCTCAGACGTGGAGAAAATGGATCTTGATCAATGAAATTTGACTGATACCTCCATCTGTCAATACTGACCTTTCAGAGAGATGCCTCTGAAACTCATACTTCCCTTTTTGGTTAAATATTGATTTAAACTTTCATTTAAACATTTTGCTAGTGTCTGTGAGAGAAGATGCTGCTGCGATCTGAATACACGTGGACTTTTAGTTAGTGGCCCAATAAAATTTTAAAAAACATGTGGGTAGTGATGAAAATGTTATTTTTTGCCATTCAGTTTTGTCAACAGATAAAGATAACAAAATGAAAACATATATGCAAATGTGATTAGAGTTATAGAAATGCATTGGAAGCCTAATTCTGCCATCTTTCATGAAAGGAAGTGTGCAAACTTTTAAGTCAACACATTTTCTATCTCTTTGGCAACTTTAACACTCACAACCTTTGCACACCTGGCAGTGGGCAGTTTATTCCATTCTTCTTGGCACATCCTCACAAGCTGTCAGACTGGATGCGAGGTGTCTGTGAACTGACATGTTGATGTTCAGTGGGGTTTAAGTCTGGGTTGGGTTTCTTAAGGACATTCAGAGTCTCCACTACACCCCAGCGTTCTGACAACCTGAATGGGAAACCACAGTCTTAGGTCATGTGCACTCTTCGGCAGGTTTTCTTTAGGGACCCTATTTGGCAGAATTCATCAACTGACCAGTCTACTTGTCACTGCTGCTTCCCTCCCCCCCCCCCCACACACCCCCCCCCCACACACACACACACACACACACACACATGCCACAGCAATGCTTCATCATCAGGATGCCACTGGCCAGGTGATGGGCAGTGCCTGCTGTTTGCCAGACATAGTTGGTGGAGTTTGCTGGTTTGATTTTTTTCCCCCTCATGTTCTTATAGTCCTTTAAATCATGTTTGGCACATAGACTGCTGTGTGTCTTTTTTTCCACTTCATCTCTATGATGTGGCTCTGACTGATGGGGGCGGGGGGGGGGTCCATTGGGTTTTTGCATAGCCCCCTGAGCAGCGCTGTTATTTACTGATTACTCAGTTCAGGAAAAGAAAAAAAAAACATCATTAAAAATGTCTTCAACATTTCCCAACCCTGTTGCAAATAATTAGGAGAAAGATACCAATTTCTAGAAAACTAGCACTCTTCATAATTCAAACCCCTTCAGCGTTTTTACATGACACTGCCTGTCTCAAAAGCACAGAAAGGCAGTTTTGCAAAGTTACAGATCTTACACATTTTAGTACAAACACACATTACCCATGACCGTGAATGAACTGTACCTAGCAATGTGACCTGATTGAAATTGATGAGGAGGTTTTCCTCTTATTACAATCTTCAGCGCCGTGTCAGAAACATGCATGACACAGACTGATGCTATCAGGGATTTAACATTGACTCGATGAGGTAACGGATCACATGGATAGGATGAAATCAAAATGATGATGTTTTTTTATCACAAATAAAATTGAGAGTTTTGTTATGTTCAACACTTTGGTGTGTTGTGCCCTTGTGAAATCTTGGCAGACAACATGAAGGCCTATAGGATTCAGGCAGGCACCTCGTACTCCGATCACACCAGGGGACGGCTGTACGCTGCACTCAGAAAGTGGAAGAGACAGCCGATCTCCTCCTCATGACTTGATAAGAACCTGCTCCTCTTCCAGGGTCCTCTGCAGCTCCCTCTGCTGCGGTCAAAAGCTTAGCAACTAACCGGAACTTGACTTGGCAGCACAGTTTCCAAGTTGCACTTTGATCAATCACTGTCACTCATCCCGACCATCAAAATGCTGCCATGTCAGCACTGGTGCACTGGCACTGCTCAGTGTATGGGGTTGGTCACACCAGCCTTTGTAAGAGATGTGATTTTGAAACTAAATCCAGCATTTTCAATAGAAATGGAATGATGAAAACAGAGTTTGTGTCATGCTTTAATTGTAGATGTACACATGCAGATGATCAGCAGTTTACCTGAGTCAGTCACATATCTGAAACAAAATGTGTTTCTGTGTACCCTTGTAATTTATGTATGTAGCAATCTACATATGTAAACTCGACTAAACTTTACTGCGACGTGGGAGCATGGCTTTCACAGCTTCCATATCACCTGCTCTTCTTTCTTTTTTTATCCAATGTCCTGCAGCCACTGTAAATAATTCATTTTTCATTAAAAACTCATTACCACTAAAATCCCTGCGTTTATATTATCACAGAGTATGAGAAAAAAGAGACAGTGTAAAAGGGGTGTGTGTGTGTGTGTGTGTGTGTGTGTGTGTGTGTGTGTGTGTGAGAGAGAGAGAGAGAGAGAGAGAGAGGGAGAGGGAGAAGGAGGGAGAGAATGGAGTTGAAATATGAGGCAAAGCCATAAATAGATTGTGTGCTCTAATGTGATTGTCATCCTGCGGTTGCTCTTTGTCTGCAGAGAATGCAGAGTGATGAGTCCAATGAGAGAGGGATCAATGGGAGACACAGAGAGAAGAAAGGCAGGGTGGTGAAAGATGAGTGAAGACAGAGGGAGTGACGATCAGCCTTTCTGGATGTGTGGATAAGATGGAGAGAGTTTGTGTGCGTGTGTGTGTGTGTGTGTGTGTGTGTGTGTGTGTGTGTGTGTGTGCAGGCTGGGCTCAGAAAGTGAGAGCTTATGTATTACACTGTTTTCATATGCAGATCAGATGCTGTTATTATTCATTCCTCACCGGCTTCGCTCTGTGTTTATCTATGTGACTATGCGGTGGCGGATTAGAGCTTTCGTGTCACATAAGACTGGTCTCTGGCAGACATGATGGGGCTTTTGCTCCTGAACAGTAAAGTTATGTTTGCGATTTGCTGCTTTAAGCAGAGCTGTGAGACCACTCGCGATTTACATCCATACTCCTTCATGGTATGAGGCTTATAAACATGTTTGCCTATGATAATTATATAGATTTTATGTCTGGATAACTATCACGTGTCACATGTGTGGTGTTATAATAAAAATACTTGAGAATGATTTTTTTTAAATTTTACTACTACTATTTATTTCCTCATCTTAGCTCTACTGTTGTCCAGAAACTATTAAAAACACATTATTGAAACTTTGCACTAGATGGATTCTTAATCGTGAATAGGTACAGATATCCTCCTCCTCCTCCCCATGTTTGCTAATAACTAGCAGGGATGAAACTGTTAATGTCTAAATTTATCTTTCTTTTAGATAAAACCATGCATTTGAGACATTTTGAGTTACATTAATTAGTAGTTACACATCATAGTAGTAGTAGAGAAATGGATTCAAACTTTTTTTTACACTTTTGGTCTTTTAAAGTTTATGGTTGACCATGAATAAAAGTGTTCAATTTATGAAGTGTTGCTGTCAAACATTAAGTGTGGTCATGCTACAATACATGGTGCCATCAGAGTGTAAAATAGCAGACGTGCGTTGGCTAAAGTCGGTTTTGAGAATGTGGTGTTGACAGACATTGTTGATTCCCAGTGCAGCACATAATGGAAATGAGGGAATTAAGGGGAAAGAAAGATGTTCAAGTGCAACTCCTTCAGTAGCTCACAAAACAAATAAATAAAGCTAATCGTTGGAGAACATTTGCTTTCTCTTTTCTATCCTTTCCTCTTTTTTCTTTTTTTTTCTTCTCTTTTGAAGTGGTCCTTGAGTTTTGTGAACAGGTGATTCCAGTGTCAACTGCCGATGGAGATTATGTGATACAATCAGAAGCTCAGCGACTAGGTGGACCTTGGGTTTTGATTGTTTTCTCAATAGGTTTTTTGCTTCTGAAATGGGCAGAGTATTTTTGAAGTTGCCGTTTGCTTGGCGTCTGTCACGTATTTTGAGAATCTTAGCAGTGAAATGTCAGCGCAGGTACATACGATAGTCACTCTGTGTACGTACACCAGCCCTCGCAATGACGATGCCTCGTGACAAAATCCATTTTGATTTGAACACAAGCATTTGCACGATTAAATAACTGGAAATGGTCCTTTTAGAGCTAACCCGTAAACGGAACAGTGCATTGTCCGTGTAATGAGTTACATTAGAGTTGAGCCACTTTGTGGGGTGACTGGTCAGTTGAGTGCCATAACATAGATTAACAATTTGAAAGAAGAAAGCTTTTATTTGCCATTGTCACAGTATACTTACACAGTACACTGTACAACGAAATGTGGTCTCTGCTTTTAACCCATCACACACATGTGTGAGCAGTGGGCTGCCATACATACAGTACATACAGTGCGGCGCCCGGGGAGTAATTGGTTAAGGGACTTACTCAAGGGCCCAACAATCTACTGAGTCACGGTCGTCTGTAATTTGACAATTTTTATTGTGGGTAAGGTCACGTCCTACAGAACGTGACCTTACCTTTGTGTGTGTGTTTATTTAGACAGAGGTTACGTATTGAGAGACAGTGTGTGGCTGTTTGGGTGTAATTGGCCATGCCAGTGTTTGGCATTCGCCTCATCTTTGCGGCCAGTCAATACAGCAGCATGATTATTCAGATGGGCCCCAGGTTTTTACTCTGCCCTCCTCATTGACTTGATGAAGGTTGTAGTTCTGTTAAGAAGCTGACACACTTCATTACCGAGAACATTCCTCTATTGATTAAACCATTCCAAGGTCTGGCCTTTCCCTCCTGGGACCGATCTCCTCAATAATAACTACACCTCTCTAAAACGCACAAACTGGGCTTTTGCACATTCACACGGGTGCACTGGAAAATGTTTGGATGTGCACACGTCATATTATTTCAATTACATATGTTTAAGCGGAATAGTGGGTTTCGACGATCATGAGGGATTTAAATCACACGTGTTTCCATACGCAGACCTTTTTTCATTTTAAAACAAATGTTGACGGATTTAAAACTTCAAAATGTTGTTGTTGCTGATGACTGTCTCAGCCCTTATTGTTAAATTGCACTATGATATACTCAGGAGTATGACACACGGCATATATACGCAAAGCAAAAGCACTGCCTACTGAATTTGTGCCTGCATTCCGCAGGTGGGTATAATTTTTTTTTTCTGCTGCTGCTGATAGTCAGACACTGTCAAATGGGTAAATGTGCTTATGTTTGTGTGTGAGAGGGAAAAAGATAAGAGTGGTGGTGAAGACTGTGACACACCTCTGTACAGTGAAGCAAGGAACTGATGCACTCAGAAGATTTTTAATGTTGTCTTTTATTTACCAGGGACACACCATGAAGTTGATCTATATCAGGGGTCTCAAACTCGCGGCCCGCGGGCCAACTGCGGCCCTTGGGACGATAGTTTGTGGCCCCCGCCTTAATATGAAAGTTTAATGTTAGTGCGGCCCGCGAGTTTGACCAGACCAGCTGCGACACGCCGTAAAGCACCGCGATAGTTTCGGCGTCTGTTCTATTTTTTGCGTGGCTGCTCCGCCACTCCCACTTCTCGTGCATCGGCGTCCAATCTGAACCCGGAAGTTGCTGCTCAGCGAGGCAGACAAAGAAGCGGAAAAGACGCATCAGCTAAATACTGAAACTGAAACTTTAACGCGAACAGTGACATCAAGTAGATTCTACTTGATGTCACTGTTCGCCAGATCTCTAGCAGTAAGAAGTAGGCAGAAAAAGCCATGTTCATAACAGTTTATGTTCAATGTTCCATTCATAATCAGAATGTTGAAGGTTACTTTAAATACAGACATTTGAATCTGAATATCTAGTCAGCAACTATATG
>JAFBJQ010000061.1:345308-425929 GCA_016785345.1 Trinectes maculatus
GAAAAGACGCATCAGCTAAATACTGAAACTGAAACTTCAACGCGAACAGTGACATCAAGTAGATTCTACTTGATGTCACTGTTCGCCAGATCTCTAGCAGTAAGAAGTAGGCAGAAAAAGCCATGTTCATAACAGTTTATGTTCAATGTTCCATTCATAATCAGAATGTTGAAGGTTACTTTAAATACAGACATTTGAATCTGAATAATAATAATTAAATTTCTCTAGTCAGCAACTATATGTGATTTCTTCAGTCTTCTATATCTGCTGTATTATTATTGTAATTATTATCATTTTATTTATTTTACTACTGATTTTTTTTCTTATGAATTGTTAATAATTTTTTTTTCATCTTATTTTGTGTTAAAAAAATAAATACATTTCATAACATTGGAATGTTTTTGTAAGAGCTTTTCTTGTGAAAAACCTGATGCTGCCCAGCCTCACCCAGACTCTACCTCCAGCGGCACCCGGGTAAATTGAGTTTGAGACCCCTGATCTATATAGATTGAAACTTCGATTGAAAAAAAACATTTATGATCATAATGGTGGGAGGGATGTCATCATGACAAAGTGAGAAAACGATGGCGGAACAAGGCATTCACTTTTGCAACCAACAACAGTGAAGACATCATCTACATCTTATTTGATTAAGCAATCATTTGTCATCATATGGTGTGAATGGCATCTCGATATCACTATGAAATGCCATTATTACAATGTAAAAAGTAAACACAGCACCGTAGAGTATGCATGTATTGTGTCCATGATCCTTCTCCCCACTGATGTTCCGCCCTCTACTATGGCATTGTGAATACTTTCACCAGTGAGGTAAAAAGTTTGGCTGCAGTATTTTCTAAGTTCCTTTGAGTAGATTGAAGCACAAAGACAACAAAACACTATTCACTCATTTACGCACACACACACACACACACACACACGCACACACACACACACACACACACACACACACACAATTATATACACTCCCACAAATGCACCCACACAATTGAAAGTAATATTTGCCTCATTGGTACTCTGTATTAACCCAGTCATAAAAGGCACTGCCTTGTGAAACTAATCACCTGTTTTACAACCTAAACCAGGACGCTAGTTTATAGAGTGTCTAATACACACACACCCAAACACACACACTCACACACAGAGACACACGCACACACTGAAAGATATACTATGTGCTGCGGCACAAAATGTACTTGCTGAGGGCAATAACAAATCATTACGGATCTCTCTTTACATAATGTCACATAATAATACACATAAATAGAGAAAGTAGAGGGGGAAAGCATAGAAAACACATGAACAGCAAATCATTCCCGTCATGTGGATGTTGGAGTCTCGTGTAAATGCTCCTTCCTCTTGCTGGGAGCAAGTTTCCCAAATACAGAGTAATAGGAAGAAAAAAAAAAGAAAACAAAAAAAACCCACTGTGATTTTATCACTGGCAACCATGTACATTTGCCATCCTGTCATGCTCAGCACAGAGATGAGCATGTAAACCACTGAACTGAGTTTTTCAGTGTCAGCAGCTTTAAAGAAAAGACTTAAAAGTTTACTGACACTGTCACTGTTAACTGAACGGTAGTTTGTTGCTGATACAGCTTTACTAAAATCAATAACCATTTAGTGAATTATGACTCTCTTACGTGCATACATTTAATTAGCTACATCCACTACCCCACACAATGAGGAACTTGTCTTCTTTGGCAAGATGCCAATTAATAATTGCTAAGCAATAATGTACATTACGGTATGCAAATATGCAAAATCAGCTGAGATACTGTCATTAAACTGCCTGCACTTAAAAAAATCTGTTCAGGACAGATACTGAGTCTATATTTGATAGATTTATATTTTAGTCAAAGCAATTATGCACCGTTTTGAAGTTCATTAGATGGAAATAATGTACACCTAGAGAAATTAATTTCAGACACATGATTACTTTTTGTGCTGCTAAAATTGTGCCATAAGTGATAACATGGCATAGCAACACAAGAAAAAGAATAAAAAGTTCGAGCATAAAAGGCATTATCCAAAGAAAAAGCAAATAATGTACAAAATGTGTTTTTTTTAGTGGCGCTTGAGAGTTTCTGCAAATACGTCACAGTAAATCCTCACCGAAAAGTACATGGATAATTGTGCCACTTTGAGATAATAAAAGTTTTACACCATTAAACATGCTGCATGTTATTTTCTAAACTTTAGACTCAAATATTTGATCATCTATAGCAAGGCGTTTTAAAGTAGCTGCATTCACATATGACAGGATATTACATATAAAAAGCATCATTTTTGCTTGGGTAAGGCAATGTAAGAAATATATAATGAATAGTGCCTCTCATTTAAGCTTTGTTTGAATCACCACCTAATCTTTGGGGTATTATGTGGCTCTACTGCTGCTATATCCTTCATGTACTAACTCTGTCTGACTCCTGTGGTGTTTGGAAAGTAGCACATATTATGTTCTCTTTCGAATCCTGCTTCCCGTAAAGTTGTAAACTACCAAACCAAAGCTGAGGTAGAAGACACAAAAATGTAGTAAAATGATCCACAGTTTGTTTGTACTAACTATTGGACTGCAATTTACCTGAACAACCAAATAGATGGTGTATGAATTTAATTCGGACTAACCAGAACGTTTTTTCTTTAAAAATCTTGTTATTGGTGCTCTGCTAAATGGGGTAAGTAAAGCAAAACTCTAGCTCAGCAAGACTGTGATTCAGAGCACCTTAAAATCCCATTCCTTCGGTAACTCTGCCCTGAACTTGGAGGTGGATGCTGGGTGTCTCTCTAGCTCCAGTTTTTTTTTTTGTTTGTTTTTCAAAGTTTAGAAGCTAATCCAGTCATGAGTCAGGTTTATGATTCAAAAGCAATCCCTCGGAAACCACAACAGCCAACAAATTTACAGTAGCTGTCGGAAAAGAAAATTAACACAAAATCCAGCCGGGAATAGATATCGTCTAAACTCAATTTCCTTTTGGAATAAAGGATGTGAGAGCGCTTGCTGTTCTGTCCAATACTTATAGCACAGAATTGTTCCTGGTTCTTTTCTAGCCAATGTCATTTCAGTCTGAAATACAGCCCTCTGATGATCACTTCCAAACCCTGCTTGTGACCCGGGCTGGAATATTCGCCTGGAGGGACCAGTGCTCACCGATTTTATCGCTCGCTTCTCCTTTTTGGTCGGCCTTTCTGTCGGAGCCTCCCAAAATACACATGCAGGCCTGATTGTGTGGGCGCCACGTCAGTGATTGCCTATTTAATGAGTAATTATCCCCCGCTTTCTCACTCTCAGCCAAGTCAAGCTGATTGAGCTCCTCTCATTGTGGCTAATGTCTTATTTATCACAAGAGTCCAGTCTGAGTTTTGCAGAGAAAAGAAGAAGGAAAAAAATAAGAAAAACACAGAGCATGTGTGACACATTATCAGTCGCAGCTACGGAATTTAAGGGCGATTGAAAGAACCGAAAGAGAAAAAAAAAAGTCTTGACGTCACGAAAAGAAAGAAACAGAATCGGATGAGTCAGCGTTATCTTATTATCAAGTCACCATTTAAAAAAACAAACAAACTATATCTGCTGAGAATGAAGTAGGCTTCAGTGACCATTAGGCCTGGGCTGGTATTTCTCTATTCCAGATGCAGTAATGCATGGCCGATGCCACCTCAGCCCTGCCGCTAATCTTTCTTCATGTTGATTGGTAAATCAAAGGTCTAATCAGCTCTGAAGCTGCAGAGGGGAGGGGGGGAGGAGGAGGTGTGGGCTATTTTTCAATCTAATGGCCAATTAAGATCACACTAAACGAGGAGGCAGGAGAGCATTGTCTAGTGCAGACCTCATTGAGACTCTAATAAAATGTCAAAATACCACCTCTCTGATGCGCACACACACACACACACGCGCGCACACACGCCTTTCGACTACTCCATCTTTTTCACTCCGTTTGGTTTGGCTCTCCGTGCCCTCTGTTTAATTTCTTGCCTCTTTTCTCTTTGCCATTCTCAACGGAATGCACAAACATTCGCAGTTTTGCACGGCTATGAAAAAAAGATATAAATCCCTCTCTCTGTTTTTTTTTTACTTCCTCACTCGCATTCGTTCTTGCACACCCACATGCTCCAGCTCCACTCTCATCTTTTTTTTTATTTAGAAGGGCAAAGACAGGGAGAGGAGAGGGAGGGGGTATGGAGCTATAGATTTGAGCCGCATACTGTATCAATTTTGCCCAGTTTAAATGACCTAAATAAGGAACTCAATACTGCAGGGTCTGAATAGGAGAGCTTAGTCCACATATTTATTGAATCCAGCCTCTTTGTCCAGTGCCAGCACACTCTGTGGTTTTAGACTCCACTCCAGTCATCCAATGTGGAATGGAAATCCGATCCCCCCCTTCTCTCGTTCTCACTCTTTCTTTTTTCTGTCTTTCTTCCATCCAGCTCAGGCCTGGCACCGGAGGCAGGATGGTGAAGGGGGGAAAGAAAGACAAATAAAAGAACCAGAAGCAAAGAGAGAACAAAAAAAAAGGTGGGTGACACCGCAAGTATGTGTGTGAATATAGGGCATCTTTACAGTTCTGTACTGTTACGTTGCATAGTTTAATACTGGTTCAGAAGTATTGTGTTCTCGTAGACTTGTCCTTCTTTGCTACATCAATTGTTTTTTTTTATATATTTTGTTTTTTAATCTTTTCAGGGGAGGAAATGTTAGTAAGAGACAGGTAAATGTGTATATTAATACTCCAGTTGAAAATAGCATCACAAAAAAGCAACACCGACTGATGAACTACTCTAACTGATGTATAAATGTCAAATTGACTTCTACAGCTGTGGCACGTTGTGTGCACCAAAATCAAAAAGTAAAAATCTGTCTGAGCACCACTGCCGTGCTGCCTCCGGCCCTGAAGCCTGATTATGACATAAGTGGACTCTGCTGGCACCTTCAAATTGTTAAAAATTCTGGAAAATATTTTGCGCTCAGAAGGTGAAGGATCATTACAAAAGGACATTTTATGTTTCTGGCTGAATTTTTTTTTTTTTTTTTGCATGAGCAGGAATGCATTTCTGAGTTCATCCAGTGGTTTGTAGGGCCTGTAGAGGCCGCTCTACAGGGTCACGGGCCACACATTAACTCCCTCAGTCGCATTTAGAATTTGAGGTAGTAGTTTCTCATGGCAACAGTAATTCTGACAGCAGCAACATGTGAGGAAGAGACTAAAGATCTGCATGGAAACCTGAAGATCTCCAACAGTGGGTTCTAAATGGAGGTAACAAAGAAGCATGTCCTTGTATGTCCTTTCCCTTACGTGTGTATGTGTATGCATATACTGTAGGTCTGCGTGTGTGTGGGTGGGGGGGTTGGGTGTGGGTGGGTGGGGGGTGACCTTTTTAAGATCCAGCCAAACTGCTAAACACACTCCCTCTGAGCCTGTCATTTACAGGTTGGCTATCAACATCTTACAGTTGGAGCTCAGGGGGCTGACATGCACATGGCAACAGTGAACGTGGGGTCTGCTACAGGACACACACATACGCACACACACGCACATAAACACAAACTCAAGTTTACACGAAACACACTTGCGTGAGAGCCACATGCTCAAAAGCTAATGACAACAGAGAGAAGCCTTCAGAGGCAGTCGTAAATGTAAATAGTGAAATTGAGCAGCGGATCACATGTTGAACCGGTTTGTGCCGAATGGCTGTCAAAGATCAGCATGCGAGGAAAAAAAAAACGTCCTCGTGTCTTGTGGACATAGACTCAGGTGCAAATCTTTGTGCATCACACTCACATCTGCTTTTGGTATTGAACTGTATACGTTTCATCAAACCCCGTTGAGTATCGTCTACTGGCGAGCATACACAGATAAAAAACAACAAAGAAAAGAAAAAACAAATGCATGAGGATAGCTGATCCCAGCTGCAGGCTACAGATTTCATGTCCCTGCATGTAAGAGAAGCAATGGCATTGACTGCTGTCATGTGCCACGGCTTTGGCCTCTTCTTTAGCCCAGGTCGTCACAACCCTAGACCCCCCCCACTCCGATTGGTCAACATCCCCATGCTCTAGCATCACCCCAAAAGTGGAATCAATTGTGACGTATATGCCCACATACACCAGACTGTAAGAATGTCCCGAAGCTGTAATTTTCCCTGGGAAACATCCCATAAGCTCCTTATCACAGCACATTAGGGAGAGGGAAGGAGGGGAGCAGCGCTGTGTCAGCTGTCCAGCCCTGTTGGAGATGGAGAGCCAAAATGGATGTGATAGGTCAGTGAACAACAGTTGCCAACGGCGCCGAGAAGGGGACAAACAGAACCATACGTGTGCAGCCTATTTTTTCCCCACTCCTCATAACTATTGCTTGAGTTGTTAATTAAGAGCTGCAACAGTTTTCATCCATTTATTTGGGGCATAGTCTTTGCGACGGCACATATTTGACCTGGAAGCATAAATTGGCTGAAAGTTTTGATTAATGAACTGAGACTAGACATAAAATGAGTTATGTGGAAACACACAAGTTTTCTATGCGAGCGCACAACAGGCACTGATATATGAAAAGTCTTATTTTCACTGTGTCAAGTGGGTTTTTTTGGGGGGTTTTCTTTGTTACCACATTTGGACATTTCTCTGCCACTCTATCATTACATCCCCTGGCTGCACAGCAAGTGTGGCGTCAGTACCGCCTGTGTCCGTTTTGTGAACAATATTTTTACTTTCATTAATCCAGAATGCCATTTTACAACAAAACACTTAAAGTTCTCAGGCTCCTCAAAGACCCTTCAGTGTAGCTACCTTCAGGGTTAGATTTTATCAAAGATTCTCTTTGCACAGCCCCACAGAGCACTGATCTCAGGAAATAAACTTGCTCAACTTTATGTTTAGTTCAGTTTAAAGTTTCATTTTGCTCTCATTTGTCATTCATGAATCAGGTTTGTAGCATTCATCACTGTTAACTTCTGCTTACCATGTATGACAGCTACTACTACTAGCTGTGAGGACGAAGTGAAGTTTAGAGTTACTGCATACATTTCCTACTTTCCCAGTCCTACTTTTTTCATTGTCATTAATATGCTCTCAGCTCATAAATTAGATATTTGCCACCTAACTGGAAGAATGAACCTTGTGCACATAATTGAGGGTGGTTAACAACCAAGAGTTTTACTGACAGGAAACAGATAGAAAGATTAATTTTCCACTTCAGTCTGGTGTCCTTGTGCATCCACTCTCTTAGTGAAAACACAGGAGTGGATCGTTACATTTTGTACCACACATCTGCTTCGGGTTGAATTTGGTTTGACAGCATTTCAAATGGCGATCTCTCATCTCATTCTGTATAGAGACAGTCTCTCATTCAGTCGAAAGAGTAGAATCCATTTCATCCATGAAACAGAACAACTTTAATATTTATAGACTATTCCAATAGGTTCTCAACATGCATTCTGGACCTCAAGTGTGGATATACAGTATAATAAACTTATTATTCCTAACATGATTTCTCCACCAGTACCCCTATTATATTCCTGTTGGAATCAAGATTGTGTTGGTGTTTGAAAAAGTCCATATTGAATAAAACATGTGCTACAATATTACTGCAGTTCTTTGAAGAGACTGATGCTCCAGTTGTGTTGATATTTAATGGAGCTAATTAACACAGTGATTGGTATTATAATGTAAGGTAGGTTTGGGGTTGTTAGGTGTTTCCAGGTGCTTGGTTGAATGTGCATGGACTAATCCAGAGTTAGACCAACGAGGAATATAATCGGTATTATCGATCGGTAGACATTTGTACATATTTTCCTAGATGGGTATAAAAGATTGCATTGAAGGAATTTATCCAGTTGAATCATTCATTACTTTATTTCTGAATTTGAATGAAATGAGACAAATGTGAAATTTGGGGATGTCCAGAATCAAACAACAAAGACAAGCTGTGACGGACGACATATAATGGTGCGACTGGAATTAAAAAGCCAGACGTGTCTCTGCCAGGGACCAAAGCAGACATAATCACTGCATGGATCATCATCTGGCCAGAAACATATTTCCACAAACTCTCTGCTGGATGAAAGAAAATAAGCAGCTGTTTGCAAACAGTTTAATGGGTTGTTTGTCGCTTATTCTGTTGCCCTGTGTGGATGAATGCAATAGTGTCCTCATATATATATATATATATATATATATATATATATATATTTTTTTTTTTTTTTTTTTTTTTCTGGAACTTTCACGAGCATCTCAAGAAAACAAAGAGTAGTGTCCTCATATAAGTAAGAACTCTTCAGATTAGTAATATACAATATACAGTATGTTTATGATCATTAAGAGTGATCTCACAAACAACCAAACAACCGGTGCTGTCATTTTCCCAAAGGACATTCTCTTTTTACCGAAATTGTTACAATGTGTTTGTGTATGGTGTGTTATCAGGCAACAGTGTGTGAGGACGCCTGATGGTGCAATAAGAGAAAATACTAGTTGTCAGATCACAGTAGGGCAGAAATAAGGTAAAATCACGGCTCCCCGGGCAGCCCAGGCAAACCCAGCACCAGGACACATGGAGCAGGGTATATGTCGAGTGTTTGTGTGAATGCGTCCAAATCACTGGCTTTTAGGCTCCTGTGCAGCAGCTAATAATGTGAGATTAAGGTAAACTTTTGAATCCAAGATCATGTTGACAAGAAGTAACCAGCAGTGTCAGTCTATGAAGGATGAATGCACCCAGATTACAAAAGGCATATTTTCTAATTTACAGTAATCCTTCACCTATCGTGGGGGAATCATCGTGAAAATCCACAAGTAGTAGTATTCTGTTTATTTTATTACTAATATATATTTTAAAGCTTTATAAACCCTTCCCACACTCTTATAAACCTTTCCCACTTTCTTATTAACCTTTCCCACAATCTTCAAAACACTTCATTCGCTCTTAAACACTTTCTACAAAGTACATTCAAAATTTTACGAAAATTTCACAAAAACACAATACCGCAGAGCAACACTACGCATAGCAATCAGCCATCAATGTGAAGTGGACACGGAGAGATGCAGGAGGATACAGAACACAGTTCTGTGGTTGGTCGCCTTACATTCCATCAGCCAATAGTGTGCCGTGTACAATGTCACGTTGACAAACTTGCAGAAGTGGTACTGGCGTATAGCACTGCGTTTGCATTGTGTACAGTACAGTATTCATCCACTGATGAAATACCTGTACATGCTGTATTTTTTCGATTTAAAATCCTGCGATATAACAAAAACTCCACGACGGAGAATTAAATAATAAAAAAAGAAACGTGATACAGCGGAGCCGCGACAAGTGAACTGCGATGTAGCGAGGGATTACCGTACCTTTGGCTATGGAGATAGTTTTGAATATTCTTGTCTAGATTTTGAAAAAAGTGAATGGATTTTCATATATGTGTTAGCAGCTTTGAGAATTTAACCTGAAAACAGTATTTCTTTTTCTTAGAAAAGAATTAGTCCTCAAAGCTTAACATTTAAAAAGTTTGCCCCAACGCATTTTAGTAATGACATTTTGAGGGAAATTAATTAATGTGAAAGGACGATTTTGACATTTTCCAACAGTTACTGCGAGTGGACCTCTGTGTGTGGAACAACATGGAACCAGTAATTCCAGAAGTGCGTCGACAAGAAATGATTTTGCAGTGTTCATCAACATTGTTGTCCTGGGGACTTTTATCTCACCTCACCACACTGATTAAAGAAAAGACAGAGCAGAGGCCTGCTGGACAAATGTTCAACCCTCCATCTGGAAAGAGAGCCATTACAGCATATGAAACACTATATGAGGGATCACCAGAAATAAAATATAAACAGTAGCATCTGGTTATGTTCCTGCAAGCTGAGAGTAAAAGGTCACAGCTGAGTGGAATAACTACTCAAAGATTAAAAAAAGAAAAAAAAAACAGAATCAAAAGAATGTGATGTCTCTGAGCTACGTAATATGCAGGATGATCAGGTGAGCCAGCAAGCTGATTATTTTTTTTGTTTAAATAAGTGATATAGAATGCTTTTAATTTCACAACATTTTTTTGTTAAAAGTTTACAGGCTGCAGAAGGGTTTTTTAGTTTTCTGTTGTATCAACGTAGATATTTTATATTATTATTGACATTTTTTTCATGGTTTCACACTGTTGCTCTGAATAACAAAAGCTTAAATATTTAACATGAAAATGATCTAACAGCAAATATCCATCACTTGAATAGACCACGTGACCGTGCACATAGTAAACTCTCACAGTGACTGCTGATACCTTATTTTTATAATGCAAGTTACTTTGCAAGTTCAAGAATTTCGCTTTCAGTTTTGCTCATATGCCACTGAACATAGATAAATATTCACATTCATGTTGCTGCAAAATGATGGCAAAGTGTTGCTAATGTAACTAATACAGCAGTGCAATGTACTGTACTGTATACAGTATAGGCCTACTATAATTTTGATTTGATTGACTTCATATCATATGATATGCCAAACAAACTATGGGCACAGGATGTGCACCAAAACAATATCAAACCATGTTCCATCCAATCAACAACAAGATGGTTGGGGGTGGGGCTTAGTGCGCATAGTGCCCCTTTAACAAATAATTCACATTTTCTACTGCTCCATATACTTTTGTCCAATTTGACAGTTTCTGGGAGCACTTTCCGTTATGAACACTACCATTACTGCACGCCTCACTTCTGTGTCGCCTCATGACAACTACTTCACACAATTCACTGGCCTCTGTAGGTCATGTCTGACATATGTTTCTGTAAATACAAAACATAAAACAGAGCTTGTGTTTATAGCTCGGAGAGTTGATTATGTTTGAGCTTATGTTTATAGCTCAGAGAGTTGATGTATGAACATAAACCTAAATATTATGCTGCCGAGAGATATATGCAGAAGTATCTACAAAAGGAAAACCTGTTATCTTTGTAGCAGAACGGCGTATTTTCCCTATGTGGACTCACAAGTGTAACCTACTGGAACAAACACACCAAACTCTGTTTCCCAGATTATTCTTTCAACTTTAAACATCTTTATAATGAGTAATAAGCTAAACTGATTCCAGTCAGCAATAATACTAAAGTTGCTGAGCCTGATTTTGTCAATATAAGACTAGAAATGATTTTATTAATTGTTACATCGCTGTACTAATGATTGTGAAGGTGGTATTTAAAATGATGTATGATGTATGGATGTATTATGCTGGAATCTCTGAAACAAGTGAAACCCAGTGGTTCTGGCTGTCACTGTGGCTTTACTACTTAGGTGTTTACAAAAATCATCATTTAAAAGTAAAAAGAAAAAGTGGAAAATACAGTTATAGATATAGTCAGCTGTCGAGTCATGTCTAATTTCGAGTCATCCTGCAGATATATACATCAATCTGAGTGGAACAAACCATCAACCACTGTTAAAATAGCCCCAGATCACAACAAGCATGACACCATTTAAACCCTGACATTACCTAATCATATCAACGACGTCTTTACCAAAATGATTTTCATAAATATCGAATAAGGAGCTGAGGTCTCTCCTAAATGACAAAGGGGGAGAAGAAACACAACGCTGTAAAAATCACAGCGATGACTCCTCCACCGTCACCTGTTGTGAATCTCAGAACCTCAGCGACGATACAAATTCCATTCCTTGCCACAAACAATGAATTTTATGTCCAGAACAGAGAGGCTAATTGAGATGTAAGCTTCACACCGCAGAGCCGTAAATGGGAATGCATAATGAAACACAGAGCTGGATCGTATGCTAAATATAATGACTGAGGTGAGGCGCTGCGGATCACATCAAATATGAGGCATGCACCGTCTTCATCTGCACGCCTCCCACACACGTACACATGCTTACACACACACACACACATGCAATATATAGATTCACATGCACACAGTAACACATACTGAGTACAGGGCAGGAACACGCATACACAATTTCAAACAGCAGATGAGAAACATACACTGTGTGTATGCACACAGGTCCATTGTTGAGCTCAGTTGCAAGCGCACAGTCAAACACACAAACACATACAAACACATTCACACACACGCAGGCCCAAGCGCACATCAGAATCCCAGTGGCATAGAAACTGGCAGGCATCTTTTCTCTGTGCTCCAGCAATCCAGTAGGCTTTTCTTTACAACACTGCCAACATGCGTTCCCCCTCACTCACACTCTCTCTCTCTCTCTCACACACGCACACACACACACACACACAATTGCTTTTCTCCTTTTCTCCTCTCCAATCAACCATTATTCTAAGCCCTCACAGGCATTGGACACAATGAGAAGTTAAATGGGAGAAAGTGAAGCTTATTTGTGGACATGTGCTTTGTTATTGTTTCAATAAAAATTCCCTATGAACATGACAATTACATAAGAATAACAAAGAGGCTTATGGCACAGCCTCAGTCACATAAGATGTCCCTTCAGATATGCAGTAATGGATCATTAGCTACAATATCTCCAAATAAATCAAAAGTTCTTTTTTTATTCTTTCTGATCTCTGGTGTGGAGGAATAATAATGTCTGATATAAACTTCAAACTTGGTAGAAGTGGATGTGCTCATGGTGAAAAGCATCTTTTGTATGTTTGCTAGTTCAGTGAACTGGAATTAATCATAAATTACAGTGGTGCATATCTTTTTTGTAAACTTAGCAAATGACTATATTTAGCTTTGTTATGTGTGACTAAATTAAATGTGATGTGTGAATGAGCAGCTGAGCTTGGAGTATCAAAGTAACAACAGACACACAAAGTTAACAACGAGCTGGTGGAGATAGTGTAGCATTAAACCTACGAGGCTATGATTCATATTCTGATTCATTGTTCTCCTCCCAGGGCCTGATGAAGAATTATTATTTTAGCTTTATACAACTTTATTTGTCTCACATCCTGGATTTTTTTCAGTGTAAGTTTTACCTAAAAACGTAATGTACAATCATTAAAATACAATAAAAAACTGAAATTGTGCTCAGTCATTCCTAAAAGAGCATAGAACAACAATGCAAGTTTTTGCTGTATTAACCCATACTTATCAGAACTTTGACCCACATTTGCTCTGACTTGGTCACTTGTTCAGACTCCAACTCTCCCTCTCTCCCCAAACACACACAGACACACACACATCACAGTCTGGGCTGGGCAGCTCCTGGCTTCCACCTCATGGTTTTGGCTGTACCCTCTCCCTTGCACCGTGATGCTGACACACAGACACACACACACACACACACACACACACACACACACAGAGAGAGAGAGAGAGAGAGGGAGAGAGACACACACACTCCTCTCCCATGCTCTAAGATCCTGTTTATCAGCCTTTATTGTCCCTATCAAAGCATTGCCTCCCTGACCGCCTTTAATATTCAACACTGCAAGATGGTACATGAGGCATTTGTCTCTAGTCTATGTGTGTGTATGTGTGTTTCAGTGAAAGTGTGTATGGGCATGCATGCTTCCCCACAAAGTGTGGCTGGATGGCTGCGAGTTGCCCCTGACACCAAACTTAATTCTCCGAAGCGAGACTGGGGATAAATATTTCAAGGTCATTCTGTTTGCTCTCTGTTGTCTTGTTCCGGGAGCGCTGACTATAATAGGAATATATGCATGTCTAACTAGGGGCTTTAGAACAGAATTACACCGCCTGCTGCTCACACTCTGCCTATAGGCACGAGCCAGGAGATGAAAGATGACTGACAAAGACTCTGCAGTGGACATATAGAGCCAACTGTCATCATCCGTCTCAGAGAACACCAAAAATTACTGCCATCCTTTGGGATGCTTCTGTATTATCCTCACTTAAAGAAAAACTGATGAACTGCTTCTTTATAAAATATAAATGTGCATGTTCTTTATGTTGAATATCTGGTAGACATCTGGTCAGGGACAAGGTATTAACTTATAGTTACTAGTATGTTTATTGAATAGTGTTACCACACCAGTCAAAAATGTTGTTTAGTCACTTGTTGGTTAGTGTTTGGTTGTACATAACAGAACAGATAACAAACCTAGCTTAGTCAAAATACACACTATGAAGCAAATCTGTGGCAGTTAAATATACTGTATATATGGCATCACCATTCACAAAGACCAAATAATGTTGGTCTTCGCCAGTATGTCAATACAGATGTGTTCATTATCACTGTGTTTTTTTTTTGTATATTGGTGAGATCGATAAAGAGAGAGAGACAGATAAAGAAAGTTCACATCTGCATGTACATCAGTCCACTTTTGAAGGTGATGTCACGTTGTCAGAAAAATTGTGGCTAACCAGGTCTGGACAGGGTCTTTATCGCTGAACAACTGATGGATTGAACAAACTCATACTGTTTGGTGATGAGCAAGGAGGAAAGTAAAACAGCTGCTTAACTTTACAAATCTACCCATCCACCGCAACTTCCTCCGACCACAGACTCACTTGCTCTTTATACTACTTAATCCTAATTACCACAGTAACCAGAAGGCAACTAACAAAAATCTGTGTCATAATAAACTGCCTACACAAAGGACCTAAGGGGTCATTTCTTTACAGGGGACAATTATGGACAAGTATGAAACTAAAAATAACAATACTGTTAATAAATAGGCCAAAGAATGTGACTGTAAACAGAGTCCTGTGGAGGAGAGTTCCTCATACGTTGAGTTAAAGGATTTTTTTGGCTCTTGGTCTGACCATCCAGAAGATGCACGCTGGCCCTTCATAGGAACTGCAGCGCTCCGAAGGGATGTGTGTCTGTGTGTGTTTCTGTTCTCTACGACTATGAAAAATGTCCATCCAAAGAGGTCATGTTTTGATCGAAAAGGAAAAAAGGTGGGTCACTTATTCCAGTGGCTTTATAAAGCCATAAGATACTGTACAAGCCAGAGAAAATTGCCATAACAGACCAATTCGCAATTAGCAGATGGGCTACAGCATGGATTCATTGGGAGAGGGGTATAAAACCTGGTAGCTGTACAAAACAATGAGACTTTTTTACCATCACTCTTAGACCCTGTTCAAACCCAATAAGGACATCATCCCAATCACAAATGGATTTTCATAATGAAACAGAAGTATTTCTTCATTTCTCAGCAAGGTGCATTGATTTTTTTTGTTTTTTGTTTTTTTGTATGTGTGTGTTTGTGTCCTCTGCCTCAAGATTACAACTGATCACGATTTGTTCATTTCAACTGGGTGAGATGTTAAACTGCAGTGTTTGTTTTCCTGGACCAAGCTCATCGTTAACCAACCTAGTTAACGGCCATTAAGATTCTGGGCTAATTCAAAAGTAGCATGCAGTGTGATCAAAATGTAATCAACTCTCCTCAACCAGCAACAGCACAATAAGAACAAGAAGTGCTTTCGGGTTCTCTCTCTCTCTCTGTCTCTCTCTCTCTCTCTCTCCCTCTCTCTCTCTCTCTCTCTCCTAATGCAGTTGTGATTTTTTTTTTAGAAAGAAAGTGTTTCTTAAAGAATGAAAGTTTTTTGCAAGACATTTGCAGCGTTTGTAAATCTGCAAAAAATGTGCAGACTTGATTTATTTTTTCATTTTTTTCACAAAATCCCTGTAAAAGCAGCACAGCACACTTTTGGAGCAACATTTTCCCGTCTATAAAAGCACTCTGCTATGCTGAACAGCACCTGGTGACTCATTGTGAAATGGCTTATGAATAAACACAGTATAGTGCAGTGACTCCAGCCACAGCCAGAAACATCCGTACTCCAAGTAGCATCATTTGCAGTGATTACACTTCTCTGACACCCCCACCCCTCTCCTCTCCCTTAAACAAAACTATTTCATCAATACAGTTTCGAAAATGTTACGCATTTCTTTCCGAGGTTAGGGAAAGGCAAAGTGGGCAAGAGCGCTAACGAAGCGTGGGCAAAGTGCGAGCGGAGACAGAGAGAGAGAGAGACAGAGAGAGAGAGAGAGAGAGAGAGAGAGAGAGAGAGAGAGACTTTTCATCTTGGCAGGAGATGTAAAGTAATGAAGTTGACACCACTGTCCACCCCATTAGGCTGGGCCTGCATGGACCATTACAGGCAGGGTGAGAGGACAGCCCAAAGCCAGAGGACCCCATGGAAAACACACAACAACACACACACACACACACTCACACACACACATAAAAGCGGAAGGTTTACACACATGGAAGAAATGATAATGCACACTATGGCCACACTTGACATTCTTTCTGAAGGGCTTTGTCTGAACGTACACACAAATGAGTGTTGGTGTGCGTGTGTGTTTGTGTGCAAGCATTTGTCAGTGAATAGTGAACAGAGATGGTTACATGTTACATCCTGGCATTTGCTTTCTCATAACATGTCAGCGCCTGTACAGTATAATTCCTGTATGTCTCCTCTATCTGTGCATATGTGCAGCATCGCTGAGTGACTGTGTACTGTATAGTAGCAGGATGGCGATATATATGAGTGTGTGTGTGTGTGTGTGGGTTCGTGTCTCTGTGTGTGTGTGTGTATTGGAATGATGTGGTGGCAGCCTCCATTCTCCCACTCAGCCTGTCAAGGAAATATAATTTGTGCCTTCAGTGCTTTTCACCTGGCTCATATGCAGCATGCAAATTTATTTCTCTAATAATCCGAGTGCGCAACGGCCCTCCTCCAGGATTAATGACAGCATTCCCAGGGCCTTGCTTCCACCCTGGACCGCCAGAATATTACTGCCATGCACCTCCCTCACGCACACACACACGCATACACCCTGACATGGAAAAATTGTGTTAGTTCTACACAGAAAAACGCTGGGGTATTTGTCCTCCTAGACAATATAATGGGCTGGTGCATCATCAGATTGCAATGTCATTTCAAAAAACCTTGAATACAAATAATGGGGGGCTGGGGGGGGGCATGGGGTGTGAGGGAGGGGAGGTCGCGCAGGATAGATGGTGCGTTTTCCAATCCGGTGGGCTAGTTATCCTTCATTTCAGGTAGAGTGGTGTTGTGGTGACACACACACACACACACACACACACTCACGCACAGAAGAAAAGCATGCTGCTCCGTTATTCAAATGAAGTGTGCCGCATTGTGCAGCGCTTGCTGCTTTCCCAGGACACATCCCTTTTCTTCCCCTCTTCCACCATTAATTAATCTTAGAGATCTTTTTTAGCATCCCTCCCTTAACCCTCCCCAGCCCCAGATCTCTGGCTTTTTCTGAGCAAACAGTATGAAATATGGATAGAGGAGAAGTATTAATTATAACCCCATGTGTGGGTGTAGATCTGTGTGCGAGAGAGAAAAAGAGAGGCGAGAAAGAGAGAGAGGAGGAAACAATGTGCCAGTGCCACCACCCACCGCCTGGATCTGTCGCGAGAGGCTGCTGAGAGAAAGAGGAAGAAACAGAGAGAGAGCGAGAGGAGGGAGACAGCATGAAAAAGGAAGACAAAGATGACTATGTGCGAGTGTGTGTGTGTGTGTGTGTGTGTGTCTGCATGCGTGTGTGCTTCTATTAGTGAGTTTCCTTCTATTAGTGCCACCCCAGCCCATGTAGGCCTTCACCTGTGAAGAGCGAGCGCCTCCATCACAGGTGAGGCCATACAAAGGCTCGGTCGAGCCTGTCAGCTGCTGCCATCCAGCACAAAGCCGCTTCACTTGAGCTGTGGCTCTGCACCCTGACAGGCCACGACTGCTGGTCACTTATCTTTTTAATTAGCTTTTCACTCCTCCTCAGACTCCCCACGTTCCCCTTTGCTCTCTGCTGTCCCCCTGCCTTCTCCACACTGTAATGACACTTGCCAACATAAGCCGAGGTGACAATATAAATATGGGTGCATATCATGCGGAAACCACTTGGATAATTAGACATAATATAATACGCTCAGTTTAAAGACCCTTTAGATGCTGTATCACTTTATGTAATTTACAGCACAATCACAGTCATATTAAAGGCATAATTCTCAAGATTTGGAAACATGCCATTCACAAATTATAATTAGCAATCGAAGGTTGATAGTAAAAGTTTTACTCAATTTTTTTTTTCTCATATTGTGTACTTCTTCGCGCACAGCAGTCATTGTTCCTACCAACTCCCACTCATGGTCTGGTGAGACTGTCGACAGAACCGGCAGAAGTACCGAGTGCAGTTATCGGGCATGATCCCTCACCGGCATCCCACCAACTTTTCAGTCGCCACTGCCAGGTGCAGAATCTGGGACTTTTACTCCACTGGCTAATTAATAGATTTTATATTGCAAGAAGTAGATAAATTGATGAATAAATGTTTGCGTGTGACAAAGCTGGACTCGTAAAAACAGCTATTGTTCCAGTAGCAGTGGCAAAAAAAAAAAATCGCACTTCCTGCCCACCACTGCACATCAAACAGAAAAGGTACTGACTTGCTTGAACTAGCTTGTGAATGTCGTGGTGCGTGATTTGTTGGGAAAAAACAACAGTAGTGGCTAAAAGGAAAGTAACTGTTGCTTTTACATTCATAAAGGTGGCCCGGAGCAAGACTCAATACTTTATGCCGATGTGTTTATGTGTTTATTTGCTCAAAGCGAAACTAACTACAGGATGTTCCATACACGTTTGGCAACAGATGTCATTTTGCGAACTGATAAATCGGTGTCCAGATCAACCATTTGGCCTTTTCTTGTTCTGATTCTGATTCTCCATCGGCTCATGAGGGACATAGGTTCTCAAGAACTTTTTTCTCAGGTGCATTTTTCTGTAAAGCTTTAAGTGCAGGTAACTTGCAGATTTTAGATTATATCATCACCATTTCATGGAATCTTTAGAAGCAGATAGCAATGATGTAAAGATTTCCTGGTTTTAGTAAGAGTGAATAAGTAAAACTTTGTATAGAGAGTACAGTCCATGTATTGGTGTCTCCCTGATTCTTTGTTTTCTGTTTACTTAGGATCACCTTAATCTGAGGCTTTGTTTTGTCTGCCTTTTCAATGACCCATTCGTGTCTATTATTTCGTTATGCAGGCAGTATAAATGTGCCACCATCAGCACACAATGACATAGTGATGACAAATCAGAGGGAAAATAAATACATGGCTCTCATTTGCCAGCGTGCAATGCATGGAGAAAAGCTCTATGAACGCTGAAGTTCAAATTTGAGCGCTGTAAATTTGCAAGGCCGTCTATATGTACTGGCCTCCGCTCTTCTTTTACATTGCAGGATTAATAAAATGTACTTTCATTGTACGCTTCCCTCTTTGTATCATTGTTTGCACGGGTATGTCTTTTTTTCTGTGCCCTGATGCTCTCAAAAACATACACACACACACACACATGCTCTGAAGGGATACACTTTTTCTCCAGTGAACGGAGGAAGGTATGTACCTGTATAGAGCCTTGTGTGATGGTACGAAGAAACACATGGCAAAGGGCTTCCAAACACACACACACAAACACATACATACATGCAGTATGGAAGGTATTGAAAATAGACAAAGAAGGTAAGTGCTCACACCCTGTAGGTCCATTAGCTACTACAATCAACCCATTTTTAATTTCACATTTCTGTCAATATGAAATTTTTGATTTAATAATTTCATCACATTTAATCCACAATTGAACCTTTAAGATGGTCAGCGCTCATTTGCTGTTTTTATTTGTGCTCCATCTTGTAAAGCTTGATTTGCTTTGAACCAATCAGAAATTGATAAGAGAACTGCTGTTTAAGAGAGTTTCGAAAAGAGATGAATCAAAAATACAACCACAGCTGAAAGTAAACAGGCAGGGACTACCCCTGTGTGTGGAGCCATGCGCTTCTCTCAACCCCCTATTTCCCACCTCTGCAATTAAACCCAGATCCCTGGTTTTCCTAGCTCTCGAAGAAAGGTTCTGGGTCATTATGGGGGTCAGACTGTTTCACATCTGTAATGTTTATCTAGTCTCTCTCTCTCTCTCTCTCTCTCTCTCTCTGTGTGTGTGTGTGTGTGTGTGTGTTTATTCGTTGGAGAGCTATAGGATAGAAGTCGGAATTCCTTCTGGATCAGCAGGGGTTCACTGGAACCGGACCGTCCCGTGGTCATCAACATTCCCGGGAAGAAGGTAACTCACCAGTGACCAATTACACAACAGATTGCAGCAGAGCAGGGTGGTGAATAAAGGGTTGATGATTGGTCGCTGAGACCCCGTGTGGCAGGGTTTTTAATGTGGGCCTGAGTGAGGACACAGTGGCGGCATTAGGAGGAAGCCGTGTCATGTTACTAGACCTCACTGAAGCACGTAAACGCAGAGAGTTAGGGACTAATAACCCACCAAAGGCACTATTCTGAGGTCAACAAATACTGGCCTGCTGCAAAAATGTTGAAAAATGACCCTTCAGTCAGACCAGGAAACATTATTGCATCCATGCCTGTACAGTGAAGAACAGCTGACTCAAGAATTTATAAATGTTTTCCTAAAGTCAAGGCAGACTCATTGATTTCAACTACTACGTAAATACACGATGCATTTAGATCCTTTTGGATTTGTGCATCATTGTTCCTCCAGTTTAACCAGGACACTTTGACGTAAGCTAATAAAAAGCAACAAAGTCACCTGCGAGGGTCCATTGAAACCATCAAAGATGAGACGGTCTTCGGGGGACCAGAAAACCATCAACTCCGGCTTTCATCTCAAATGAGCTTTTATTAAAATGAACGCCTAATTAAATTCCAAGATGAGGGAGTAGCGAACAATGCCAGACAGTGGCCACTTTGATTTTTTTTCTTTTTTCCACCCTTGTTTTAAAGTAATTATGCGGGCCTGAGATGAGTGAGCACACTGCCGGAGACCCCTCTAATGAGTTAAGCAAGAAAAATCGCCACAGTCGCCTTCCTTGGCTGCAGCTAATTGCCTGGCCACCACTAACACTGTCATTTCAATTGTACTCTCTTTTTTGCCTTATTTCTACTGATTTTTAAATACATATATATTACTTGGTGAATTATCATTTCCGCAGAGGCCGGCCGTAAGGCGACAACACAAGAGCACCAAATCTGCCAGATCGCGTTCCTGTTTGGAGAAGGTCAACAAACTTTTACTTTAAAAGCATGAACTTTGCTCTTGAGAGGTTTTACCGTGCAGTATTATGCTAATAGTCATGTTTAAAGGTATAAAAGCAGCTGCTTACAATATAAGAGGTATCATGAGAGGAAGGAGAAGTGTCCCCTAATGCATCACCACTGATCCTCTGAATACATGAATGAATTCAGGGAAAGTAACCCCTAAAAAAAGAGCGAGTAAGCACAAAGGAAGAGACTGCAGGAGTGCAATTTCTTGTGGCCCTCTTTCATTTTCATTTCAACATAAACCGGTATAAACGATCAAGTGTCTTCACAGAACGAAAGGAAACAAAAAGTGAGATGTAATAAGGGGCGAAAATACCAGTTATGACATTTCAGTTTTCCACCAGGCAGCAATGTCCAAATCGAATCAGATGCAAAAAGATAAAAATAAAATACAATACAATCACCCAAAAATGTCAAGACAAACCTGCCGTCTCATCACACAAAGCATGCACACACATTCTAAAGTACTGTATGACTTGCCGTTACATCTACAGACGCATCTACAATGCCACCGCTAACATTTGCAAATGCGTCTGCACCTCCAAACAAGGGAATCAGTGAGACAGCGCATAATTATTCATATGTTTCACTTAACCTTTAACATGCAGTCCCATACAGTGCCCCAGTCAGTGGCTGCATATTGGTCCGAGATTATTAAGAGAATGGCGAGGCATTTGTCCTTGTTTATGTGCCCTGCTGAAGCATCCTTGGTCGTGCTTGCCTACACTCCAGATGAATAGCATTCCCTAGATCCCGGAGGCTCCCAACTTCTCCTGAGACCTTTAAGTGTTTGTTGACAGACAAACAGACTTTGGCTTGTTTAGCTTTCGCTACTCTCTAAAATCTAAAAGGTCACCCGCTATTCCTCCGCCAGCCGTGCCCCCCCCCGCCCCCCAAAAGAAGAAGAAGGAAAAAAAAAAATAGAAAATCGTGACCTTTAACTGCATTTCTGTTCGACAACAGCTAAAGAACATTTCTAATCAGGATGCATTCTCCATGCAACCTCCTGCAAAAAAAAAAAAAAAAGGTTATACTCAGCAACTAGTGAGGGGCTCATTACTTCAGGCTGAGTGTTCCTGGGCTCACAGCTGAATAATGAGGCTATTATGGAGATATTCTCCCAGAAAAGTTGGAGAGGCCTCAGCTCCCAGAGCTGAGGTAGATGTGCCATGCCCATATCTCCAGCTATAAAATAAGCTATAGCTCTGAATTGGACTTTCAGAAAGCATTAATGTTATTTGTAAAGTCAGCTAGAGAACCAAACACAGTGGAAGAGGAACTAAACTTAGCAGCCCTTGCCAAGTACATTACCAAACACCGGAATGAAGAATTATTTTAATGTATTAAAAAAGAGCCTAAAGAGATGAGATAATATGCTGCATATGGCACATGTGGGAGGTCACTGTCCGCATCGCAACATGAGGTAAAGCAGTACAATGGTATTATCCTGTATAACATGCATAATTCCCCTCGTTACAGCAAACGAGCAGTGTGCGCCCCCGTTATTTGGGGTTTCTATTGTTGCCTTGGCGCTGCTCATTATTATGGGGTGTCTGGTTCAGGCCATCAGAGAGGCTCTCGCCACCGAGGTCTCTGTGGAAATCGGCAAGCCCATCTCACTGCTTAGCAACCAAGCCCTGGGGCCTGTTTTGCACAGCTTAATTCAGATGAGAGTGCCGCGCACAGGATTGGCTAAACTCGAATGGCATACCCCCGTCCCACCCCCCCATCACCCCCACCCTTCATCACACATACACACAACATGCACACACACACGCAGTGACTATCTCGCCCTCCTTTGCAACAGCCTTACCTAGTGTGTCTTTGCTCTCATACTGTCTTTCTCTAATGGTGTTGTTCTCTTCTTCCCATTAAGGATCAAACCTCTTAAATGTACATTAACTTTTGACATGTTGTATTTTATTTATTTATTTTTTCCCCCAATAGTAGTGAAAAGGTTGCAGCGCTGATTCAGGACCAGCATTATTTTACCTCGTATAAATATGTTATTAATTTATGACAGACGACCGACCCTGGATCGACCATGAGTCATCCAATTACATCTCCACAGAGATGTTTGTAGCTACCACTGGCAACCTCCTATAAACACTTGGTAACTCCATTTTACAGCTTTCCTTCAACGCAGAGTAATGGTATGCTCCTGTTCCTTAGCATCACAGTTAATGGCTCTTGTTTTTTTACTTGGAGACCAAGAGTGTTATTAAAATCTGAAGCAGATGCAGGAGTCTGGTATGAGTCAAGCTACGAAAACACTTATCGCTCTTCCCCTAACTCCACCTGTCCAGTTTGTAACAGACTTCTCGTTATTCATTGGTAACTCCTTGAGAGAGAACATTATACAAAACAGTGTTTTCACAGAATGAGCTGCACTGTCTACTTCAACCATAATACTGTCCCCTGGAAATCATGATCATATGCTACTCAATAGTTTTTCCACTTAGGTTGTGTTGACAAATTGATGATTTTCAAGACTGTAAATCCTTTTTTTGCATTGAGCGAAGCTCCAGAATCATTAATGTCGACCACAGTTGGCAGCGAAAGACTGTGGAGAAGATGGTAGACAAGCAAAGAACATAACCCTGCCACGACAGGGACCAAATTTTGCTTGCAAATGTTCTCTGTGCAAATGTTTCTTTTGTGGTTACAGTTCGAGAAAATGTGTTTACATGAAAAACACACTGCATCTGGAGTTAGCGTCAACATCGTCTGCATTAACCAGGATTTTTCACTGGCCTCAAACGAGTGACGTAACAGTGTATGCATAACCTTACAAAAGTTTAAAAATGCCGTATGTTCACTGGGCAGAAAACATAATGTTCATTGTTCATTTCCAGTATGTCAATGTTTGGTGCTTTCTCAGCCTTGTGTACAGTTACACAGGCTGTGATCCTCTCCCCAGCGCTCCCTTTTGTCTAATGCATGTGAGCACAAAAATACATTCATCGTCACAGTCCATACCCCAGATTACATGTATATGTTGGCTGGATATGATAATACTTGCTTGCTGTAGAGACAGCAAGCAGGTATTACTTGATATTTATTTTTTTATATAAAAAGCATTTGAATACTTTGATTAATGGATTAAAGGAATTTCATATGTGTATTTTGTGTTTTGTGTATTTTGTTACATAAAATAAAAAGTAATGCTTTGGAAGGGTGGGGTTCACTGTGAAAAAAAAACCCTTGACCTTATAAATCCCCTTACATAAGCTGACTGTGATCAACTTGATTGGATCACAGTTTATGGTGAGCTTTGCCACAAAAGCATGTAGGCCTGTGCCAGCTCTTGGCACCATGAGTCTGGATTTTGTAAAGTTCAACAAGTTAATCATGAAATGCAATATTTCTATTTATGAATGATGAAAATTCTTTTAATCAAACAATTGGCAAAACCGCAGCCTTGTACAATAGCACTTCCTTAGCGTTTAATAGGAGATAATTGCCATTGTAGGCCACATACAAATAATGCATCAATGAGTAAAATCAAATATATGAAGATACTCAGTTCATTTCAAAAATTACACCTTTTAGAAGTCTAAAATTGTTTAATCACAAAAAAAGATTTTGAAATGCCACTCTATGGAGTTCAACTATCCTTTAAACAAATACATATTACGCAAGCAGACAGAACAGAAAGTCATCGCCGCAAAGAATCATTCCAGCAAGGTTTTGAATTTATTAAAATGCAATTACACATCTACAATTATGATAATGACATGCGAAATAGGATCCTTCAGCGGGTTGTGTTGATCCTTCAGCGTCTTCCACATCCATATCATGCGTATGAGCTTGGTTTTTGAACATGCGAAAATTAATTTCGAACCAGGTGGTACTCCTTCCTCCTTTCTCTGTCTGGCCAGACCACATCCTGAGCACTATGGGACTTTGTCCCGACAGACCCATCAGACACAGTGAAGTTGACCATAAGTTGCATGACTTTGTGCTGAGAATACATTAAAAAAAAATGTTTTCTCAATATGAAGATGTCCAAGAGAATACGTTTCGAAGTTAAAGTGGCACTGAAAGTTAATCTTTGACGCACTTTTTTTTCTGTGTGACTTTTTTCTTTTGCCTCCTTCATCTCTCTCTCACCTTCCCTCTCTTTTTCTCTCCGTCCACTTTTCTTTCTCTCCTGCTGCCTCACCACATTAAGCGGGTAACAGAGGGATGAGTGAGGAATCCAGAAAGGTAGCTGTGACCCAGTCAACCAGATGCTGCAGTGTTGTGACGGTAATGAGGACAGAGTCAGTGTATATAGACAGAGTGAACGACACACATAAGAGGACGAAGAAGGGGAGAGGGTGGGGGTCGGTGAGATGGCCAGACAGACACACGGAGGAGGTGAAGCTCAACTCTCACAGGGAAGAATAAACGGGGGGGGGGGTGAAGTTGACCGGAGCCAGCTGACAGGAGGACTCTACAGCAGTGATAGGCCCCAGTGGGGAAGAACTGAGCTCAGCAACTTTTACTCTCACACTGTGGCTCAGCTGAGCGGATGTGGAGCAGTACAAGCTGGAGGCTTGTGTGAACACGTCCAGTACAGATGTGGATTTCAGCTACATTTGTGTTTACGACTTTACCAAGTTGACGCATATTAACTCTAATCATCCATTGTTTAACTGCCAAAATCACCCCTTTAGCTATTCATTTATTGAGAAAACGTATTTATTGATATGGAAAAAAAGATGACTAATTTCAAAGTTCTGAAAATGACATATAAACCAGCCCAAATAGTTCACTCCACATCATGTTTCATTAATGCAGGCAGGTATATTGTGAAAAAAAAAACATACAACCTGTATCTAAACGCTTACAAGAGGCATATATCTGGTTGTAGTACCAATTGAAATTTAAATACAGTATGCAGAGATGAATGAGTCTCTAGCACTTTAAGTCATCTCTCACAAACAATAGAATATCTTCATCTCATTTTATGAACTGATTTCACTGTCTATTGTCATAGCTAATTAAAGAACAAAGTCCGTTTCACAATTTCACTGGCTTGTTACGATGTACTGTATTTTAACAGTGACTAATTGCAGAAAGACAAATCAGTTTGCATTGTTTTACAGTTTAGTTACCTTGACTGGTTTATTGGAGAAACAGCAGCGTTTCACACAGTGGTGCTGAGAGAATGATATGAACTGTAATGAGACAGAGGAGACATTGACTCCCACTATAGACAGAGCATTTTACACCTTCACCCATGGCAGCTCAATTACCTGAATGTAATTGCAATAACTCCAATACCTCCGCAGTCATGCTTGACAGTTTCCAGACCAAGTCCTGTAATTGCAGGTTGATATATGCAACTGGAAATCAAAGAGGGCTAGCACGTTAGTGAGAGGACAGCCAGGGTATGACTTCCACAGCAGGGTGGTGAATTGCTAATGCAATAAAAGGCCGGCGTTATTAGCAGAGTTGTGAATGGCAAATTGGTGTGAATGCCAAATTGTCAGGGTTTGTATTGAATAAGATGGAAAGTTAAAAAGGGAACTGGGGCGTGAGACAAAGGATGGCATTCAGCTGTGTCAGGCCAGGCATGGTCTCATTATAAAAGGGTTTAAATATGGTCAGCAGTTATTTATCAGATCTGCTCTCCTTCACAATGAGTTTAAAAAAGTCCTGGGTTAGTCCAGAGATCACAGACGTTTAACGTGACTCCAAGAGGATTTAGCATGGCTTCAAGGTCAGAGCAAGAACGAATAGTTTCTTGCAGTTTGAGGAATAGAAACTTTGTGGGATCTTGACATTTAAAGGCCTAAATGTTGGAAACAAAATGCCTAACATGCCTGAAAAACGTGAAATAACACCACTTTCTACAGTGTGAAGAGGTAAAAGAATATGTGGGATTTAAACTCATTTTCCCTCAGGACTGTTACCCATTGTATGATTACCATACCACTTACTGTCAAACTTTTGTCATCTTTAGTACAGGTTTATATAGTATTTGGTTATAAGGATCCGAAGTGGCTTCTGGGCTTCTGCCCTAAAAACCCAATGAGTTCTGGGCACAGTGCATTGCAAGCTGGGTTAGTAATGTGATATCTTTGCATGTTTGTCAGAGAATTTGCACGAGTAATGTACCTTGTGTCACATCAGGTCTAAATTATTAATTATCTCTGTGTGATATTTTGCAGAGAGGTCCCGAATCAAAACTACAATGAATGGCGGTTGGAAGTTATATTACAGTTGTTATCAGCTCAGTTGTCATAAAGATATTTCAGCTGTGATTGTGCAAGTGTGAAAGTCTATGTAAAAACTTCTGTGGGGGTGATAGTAACATGTTTTGGTGTTAACGGGGTCAGTCTATAATATGGGAGTAGATGATGAACAAATACATTAAAATTAATTGATGAAAAAACAGAAACTGATGGTTTGGAATAATTTCAGTGCAGAAAAACACATATATTTAGTAGGTATTCTGGAGCTTTTAATTGTCACATGATCTTCATCAGAAGTTAGGTGTGCACATAGAACTGTGCGTTTAAATGTTTCTTTTTTCTGAGCAATTGAAAGACATACAAGGGTATGCACATCCACCTATCGTAAGGGTAAGTTAATTACAGACTCTAATGGACCATTGTATTGACCGCCATATTTGCTTATGTACATATTACATGTTTGCTTTCATAGACTAAACAGGGTACAAAGTAGACAACAGTGCAGGAACACCCCCACTCCCCCACCCCCAAACACAGGATCTATCTTAGTGTCTTACTGTGTTTTCATGGGTTTGGTCACAACTGGATTGCGTAGAATGCACAGTACTGTAATATTAACACAACCATTGGTTCTTGAGTCTTGTCCTATGTAAATCTCCTTAGATCATTTGCAGCAACAGCTGTCCTTATAATTTCATGTCTTATTGTTTTAGCACTTTTGGGTCTTTTGTGGTCAAGTTTGCCTTGGGACCAAAAGTTCTATGAAAAAGGGAGAACAAACACTACATTTGACTGATTGATGGCTTGAGAGACATATGCGACCAGCCTGCATAAAAATCAGTAAAAGTTCCATCAAAAAGACCACACTTGGCGCTACCGCTCTACTTTAATGTGGTCTTAAAGAAACCCGAGACGATATGCGGTGAGCCTGTCGAGCTAAAGGGCTTTGTGTGATTCCAGCATTCCTCCATATGTCTCAGGACAGTCCAAAACCATAGGCCCTGACACAAGCAGCAGTTCCAGAGCATGCTGCCAAGATCCACTGTGAGGAAAAATGTTCTGTTTTTTATCCAAGAACCCTCCATCAGGATTTATAGCCGGGAACACAAAGTACTTGAAAAGAATCTCTGTCCAGGAAAGGCCCAAACAGACAGACCTATGACTGCAGTCATCCACGAATGACCTGACTAAAACTTTGGAAATGTTGGTTACCACTGTGTTTATCAAAACAGACCTGAAAGCTGGGGGAAGAAAATGTCAGACATCCTAGAAGTCAGACAGTTGATGGAGTTAAGAAAACATCTAAGGGATATATTAGTGATACAGTATTGTCAGCAAAATATAATATGACATTCTAGCCATTTTATTCGTTTTTGGATCATCAAATGTCTACCATAACACAGACAGCAGCACACCACACAGATCAAACCAGTTGCCCTGGCCAGAAAATGACTGAACAACAACAACCTTGCCGAAATCATCGCAGCTGTGACCCAATTGCAGCAACCATAATCGGCGCCAACCCCAGTAGAGAGCACAAGCACAGTGTATGACCATGATACCCTAATCACACAAGAGCAATGGGAATACAATAGCGGCTTGGCCTCGTAGCGGCATTAACTTAAATTCCTACTGATTGAGGCCCCCCACAGCAATTACAATTCCTTAACCAGACAGTTGAGGGAGGGTGGCAGGAAGAAGAAGTGTGGAAGTGTGGCGGCACGCTAGGAATAACTGTTGGCCGTGGAGCTAATAGGCATGGAATGATGACAGATATCATGGAGTGGACGATTCGCAATGACTGGGAAGGAATTAATAAGCAGGAATGGGTTAATAGTGCATTAAGAGCCAGCAGGAAAATGGCAGGAGAGTGGAGGGAGACGCTTCTGAAGTCAGCTGTGAGTAATCAGCCCATGGCGTGCCTTCGACAACTACCATAACAGAGCAATTGGACGTGAAAAATGGATAATAGTATGGACATAGAAGTGTGTGTCCGTGTGTGTGTGCGTGTGTGTGTGTGTGTGTGTGTGTGCGTGTGTGTGTGTGTGTGTGTGTGTAAGTGTGTTGAAGGCAGTGGTAGAGAGAAGCAAAATGAAGAATGAACTCTTACTTGTTCTAACAATATTAACAACAAGAAGATATAATTATTTTGTTGAAAATCACAAATGCATGTAACTGCTGTTGTCACCAATTTATGTAATTTTAATTCTTAAATTCACACTGCTGTAATAGGACAGAATGACAGTATAAGACTGAGTCCCAAATTAGAAAAATAAGAAAAAAGAAAATCCAAATAATAAAATCCTGATGTTTGGAAAATATATTTTCGAGTATTTTTGTAGAGACTGGATACTCTAAAATAATTGGTATTGCTCTGACAAAGCTCATCCATGATTCCAAGAGGGGACGCCATTAATTTTTCTCTAGCTGGGCATGTAGCCAGAGCTTTAGAGAAACTGAGGTCTACAAATGCAACCCACCACCATTTGGGGACCGGCATCCAAAGCTGTAAACATCTGTGGCATAACCAGGTCAGTTCACTGGAAAAGCCATAGTCAGATTTTGCTTCACAACTGTCAGCGGTCATTAACAGCATATCATCGCATCTCATTGCAATAAAGTGTTACATAAACGCACTGTTTCAGTTTCCTAGATTCAGACGACCTCAGAGGAGAAGTGATTAGCCCCACCAAAAGGGTCAATACCCACACTCCAAAAATAAAAAAACTTGACTATCAAACTTCTTAAAAGAAAACCAGTGCAGATAAAAGACTTACATTGTTTTCATTTCTTGATAGTCCAGTTATGTCATGTCAATGGCAAAATCTCATAAGAAAATCCGAAATCTAAATGTGGTAAACGAAAGTCATTTAATAGTGTACAATTTAATAGTAATAATAAATTGTACCAATCATAATTCCTGCCTCCAACGCAAAGACAGCTGTTAGTGGCTGTATCTCCCCCTGTTACCATCTAACAAAAGCCAGTAGTTAATGTATAGATGGGCGGATGGATGAATTGATAGGTGTATTTTTACAGTCGCCATGTTTCTATCTGATACACGCTGTAGCTGACAGGGCCCGCAATCCAAAGCAAAACCTCTCAATCACTTATCGGTTTTATCATGGTCAACTCTCTCTTATTTTTTTTTTACTTCATAAACAGAACCCGCTGCCATTGCTGAGTTTTATTTCTGGTGACCTTTTTTTTTACCTTGTTATTAACTGTCTACCACATGCTGCACAGATTTGGACGTAATGTTACACCCTGGTCGGTGTACATTCAGTTGCTGTACTCCACTGCTGATAACTAACAAAGTACCTATCAAAGCAATTTTTTGTATTTTCACTTTTTGACATTAATTTTCTGTGTTCCATTGAGCAAGTTTATGTTTGGCAGGTGTGACAAATTGTGGGGCCGGTAGATTTTTACTTTACTTTTAGAATCGAGAACACGTGATTTACGGGATGATCTCCTTAATTGAACCACCCTGCTAACATTTGAACCACCCTGTCAAAAATCATGCAACCATTGAGATGCATGATTTTTGACAGGGCTACTAGTGTTTCCTCTCTCTCCCTATCTGGCATGTTTCCAGTGTCCGGCGCATATGGATGTGGGAGACAATTCACAGCTGTGTGCCAAGAAAAATACAGTGGACATAAGATACGATATAGCTGAAAATCGATATGCCCTTGGCTTATACCACTGGCTTCCAGCATGAGGCGGAGAAGCATGAGACGTTTCATTTTTTGCACTGATTCCTTTGGTCAGGCTATTATCCCCTGCTCAGTCCACATAACTCTTCTAATCAAATGGACGTTCATCTCTGGGAAGACAGAATATCCTGTTACTTGGGTGTTCAGTCATTATGTGAGCGCAATCATAATGTTAAGTCTATGGTGGTATTATTGCAGGAGGACGATTATAACTGAACAGGACAGGAAAAGCACCTTCATTTGTACATAAGGTTACAGATAGATATCAGCTATCCCACCTTCCTGTTAAAGTAATTAGAATGAATTTTGTCTGTGTGTGTGTGTGTGTGTGTGTGCGTGTAGAACAAAGACAAAAGAAAGAAGAAATTACACGGCCCCTTCAGGTCTTGTAGTGGAACAGCATTCCTCCTCAGTGGATCCATCTATTTTTCAAATTATCCACCAACTTGACATTTAAATACTTTCAACTCTTATAAGGGACAAAGGGACCATAAGTATAGAACGGGCTGTTCTTCTTTTTGCCCTGAGAAAAGTTAATATACCCAGTAAAATAAGCGTTCGTATTCCTGTAAACCCCACTCGGCTTTTTTATACACCCTGTGGCTACACCCTCTCTAGCTTCATTTATCCTTGGAGAAAAAATGTATTATATTTTTACTGAATTTTTAAACCAAGGTTAATCACAGTAAAACAAGCGGGGAAAAGAACACGAAAATTAAGAATTAATATCGGTCCATTGAGTAGCTTTTAACATGAAGACTTAAACAGGAAGTTAGGGTTTCGCCAATAAATTTTTATCTTTTGTATCTCCCTTTGGTGAAGGGTTTATTAATACTGAGTGGACAAAGACAATAAAACAGATATTCCTTGTGAAGAATATAATTTCCCTTTTGGGTTAGATGCCCTATATTCAGGGAAGTGCACATTTTTAACTCTTAAAAAAAATCACAAATAAAACCACTGTGGTATCTATGACTCTACATAACCTGGTATGGAACAAGTGCAGTGAGGGAAAACAATACAGCGCGAAAGAGCTTAAAAGGAAACGAGTCAGCCAAAAGTCACAGCATTTATACAACCTTCCGCCCTGTTGTTCAGTGCCAATGCAACTCTTACAGTGCACCAGATGCTGCATGGCTGCCAAGTCGCTCTGAAAAAAACATTACCTTGAAGCAATAAAGAGAACGAAAAAAAACAAGATCCAGGGAACTACGAAGTTAAATAGAGGATAGCCTGGCTAAAGAAATCCTGCACGCCTACTGCTCATTAGCCACATTCACCTAACGTGAATAATTTTCAATTATTTCTCTGCATTGGTGAGTGTAATAGCCTGATGAGTCAATGGCTGTTCTGCTCTCAGTCTGTCCAGTGTTGCCCACGCCGTCGCGGACCAGACCCCGACTTCAAACAGCGAGCAGGTGGCGGGGAACATTAGGTGCTTGTGGATCACATAGCAGCACAAACAGCACATCGTGTTTTCGTGAATTACTTAAGGATTTGGACAATGCAGCAAACAGAATGTAGGGCATCCAAGTAAGAGAACGAGAGTCTCTCAGGCTGTGTGCATCCGTGTGGGTGTGTCTGTAAGTGTGTGTGAATGTTTGTAATGCATTATTTTTAAACAACAGACCCAGTCATCTTTTCCTTTTCAGTTAAATCCCACAATCGCTGCAGCCTACATGCTTGTGTATAACTATTGTATAACAGTTTTAGTTGCTGCTACGGTCAGACTGTATTTGTGCGTGTGTCTATGTCCCTGTGAGTGTATGGGCGTGTGAATAGCTG
Organism: Trinectes maculatus; assembly: GCA_016785345.1. NCBI lineage: Eukaryota > Metazoa > Chordata > Actinopteri > Pleuronectiformes > Achiridae > Trinectes > Trinectes maculatus. The sequence continues at coordinate 378,058 of JAFBJQ010000061.1, forward strand.
TGGCAGCTGTAATGCTATTGTAATGCTATGTGTGGTCCTGGAGGGGCCAGATTACCAGATGGCCGGCACATTACTGCCAACACATACAACGATATTAAACACACGCGCACATACACATGCACAAATACAACACAGAAAACCTCTAAAGGCCTTACTTCAGGCCTGGGCCACGAGTAGAGCATCAGCCCCCTGGCAATGTCCCTCTGCTGGGTAAAAGTCCAGGCCCAGACAGCCTGGCAGCCAGAAGCCACTGGGCCTTGCACACACCAGATGAACCCTGCTGGGAGGAAGAGTGTGTGTTTGTTGTTGTGTTTACCTTCAGAGTGTGTGTGAGAACTCCCCTACCTCTGGGCACCACATGTTCTTATCAGCACTTGTGAGAGTTGGGGAGATTTGCACCAAGTTGCAAAGTTGTCAAGCCAAGAGAAAAAGTTCATAAACTATGTGTGTTTGTGTGTGTGTGTGTGTGTGTGTGTGTGTGTGTGTGTGTGTGTGTCGACAGATGTCAACTACATGCTGGTCCCTTGTGTAAGAGGCTGGGAGTTTCTGTCTTACCTGAGGCTGCTGTGCAGCTGTCCTGAGCTGATCGCTGTCCACAGACACTTACTGTGTGTGTGTGTGGGTGTGTGTGCGCGTGTGTGTGTGTGTGTGTCCAAGCCGTAAGTATTTTGCTCCTTTTAGCTGTAATATGTATTTGGGGCCTTGAGGTGGAGATGATGCTTTTCATTTCCTCAAACCATCCCTCTTATATTTCTCCTGCTTATTGCAGGTTATGTCTCACTTTCACCCTTAGAGACTTTAACTGAAATCTCATTATAGTGTATTTACTGGAGAAAAAAAATCTGAGCCTGCGGACTAATTTTAAATCACACATTTTTTAATAGACAGTGATTCAGTGTTAGATTTTTGTCAAATCAAAATGATGAACAATCCCGTATAAATAAGCTGATGAGCTGGTTAAATGTGGAGAGGATAACAGAATGCAAATAAACGTAGGTTTATGAGGAAATCTCTTTACTTCTCTGTACATAATATCTCAAAGAAATCATCCTACGCAGAGTGTAAATCATAAAAAACATAAATGCAGGTTTCATCGGTCTTATTTGTTGCATGGGTCATCCTAAGTCTGCCCTGAAAAACATACTTCAAAGAAACCTGCCATTAGTGTATCTAATTCAATTTCTAATTATAAACATAAGCTTAAATGTAGACTACGTATGGTGCTGAACAATTACAGAAATAAACAAAGATCTTTAATTATTTAAACTACCTTATGTGGAAGTACACCACATAAAGAGAAGATGTAATGCATGTGTGAATATACAGCTATGGCAAGAACAGAGGGTCAAAGTTGAAACGGGATGGTTGTTTGTGCATTCTGATGAAACCATAATTATTGTCCCATTAATTATTATCAGCATTTACCCTCAGGTCACTGGATCAAGTTCACTGAGTTTTATTCAAGTTTTAATCTACTTTAATGACACTGAGAGTGAATCTAATAGAATAGAAAGGGGTGATTTTGGTGTCAATATTATTTCTGTGTCAAAAAAAAATACTATGACGGAAAAGTTACAGAGAATTAATTGCATTCAGGAAGATTGTGACCACGGTATTATCAAATGGAGACATGAAATAATAGGACGGAAGAGTGTGCTCAAAATAAATAGACAGGGAGAGAGAAAAGAAAGAAGTCAGAAATAGAGGATAGAGGAGAAACATGAACTCTTGTATGGGTGGGTGGGTGGGTGGGTGGGGGGGGTCTTCTCTAGCTCCACGCCCCACACCCCCCTTTCAAAACCACATGATAATATGTTTTTTAAAAAGGGATAAAAAGCTACATGCCTTTGGATTTACAGCCTGGCTATCAGTAGCCACAAGCTCCAGCGCGAGACGGCGTGACAGGTGTACGTTTCAGCAACTTAAACAGGGCGGATTAAGCCACTAGTGGCTCCTCTTCATATGCATTCCTTATGGGAGTTAAGGCCATTTGAAATGCAGGGCCAAAGGCAAGATTACCGGCTCATAGGCCCATGGAGAGAGGTGTGCTGCAACTAAAAGCCTGGATTTGAATAATTGTGGCAGGGCTTAGCGCCCAGAATCAGCGCAGAACAGAACCAATGGATTATTACACACACACACTCACACTTATGCATGCACATGCACACACACACACACACACAGCAACTTTGAAAGGCTTTGACTTGTCTGAGTCAATAACTCCCAGTACCACCCTGTGTGTGTGTAAGAGCATTGTTGGTAAGGGGTTGGTTTGTGTCATATCTGTCTCCATGCTGAAATGCAAACACATGTGACTGATGTTCTGCCGCGCTTGTGTTATTATCCACATGCAATGAGTGTGTGTGTGTGTGCGTGTGTGTGTGCGTGACAGACCGAAGTACAGTGCATAAACAACTGTGTATTTACGGGTGTGAATGGGTGAATTTGTGTATTTGTGTTTCTCTGTTTCTCCGTCTCTTTCTTGTGTGTTTGTGTGTGTGCGTGTGTGCACACGTAAGAGGCTGATGCCACCACCTAAACACAGCTGAGCCAGAGTTCCAGCTCTGTATGTTTTGACACTGGTTGAAGGCTTAGCAGTGCTCGAGATGCCAGACAGAATGGAAGGGGGTGGGCGATGGGGGGGGGGGGGGCAGTGTGTGTGGGTGTGGGTGTGGGGGTGGGGGGGTGGGGGTGTGTGTGTGTGTGTGGGTGGGTGTGTGCAATGAGTGTGTGTGTGTGTGCGTGTGTGTGTGCGTGACAGACCGAAGTACAGTGCATAAACAACTGTGTATTTACGGGTGTGAATGGGTGAATTTGTGTATTTGTGTTTCTCTGTTTCTCCGTCTCTTTCTTGTGTGTTTGTGTGTGTGCGTGTGTGCACACGTAAGAGGCTGATGCCACCACCTAAACACAGCAGAGCCAGAGTTCCAGTTCTGTATGTTTTGACACTGGTTGAAGGCTTAGCAGTGCTCGAGATGCCAGACAGAATGGAAGGGGGTGGGCGATGGGGGGGGGCACAGTGTGTGTGTGTGTGTGTGTGTGTGTGTGTGTGTGGACCAACTCTCATTCTTCCTTAAAAGGAAGGATGAGAGTTGGTCCCCAGCCAGATCTGGTTGAGAGATGATGAGGGCAGAGCATCAACCTGTTTTTAAAAAGGGAGGCAGGGCAGTAGGTATAAAATGTGCCCCTCTGGGAGGTTGGGGCAAAGGGGCAGTGGGACACAACCACAGATACACATTCACACACACATTCACACACTCATATCATATTCTATCTATCTATCTATCTTTCACCTGTGCTATTTCCGCCAGGACAGGTAAAATCATGTGCTATGAAAGAGGTTGACTAACGTGTTGAATGCCATGTTGCCAAATTCCTCCATTCTTGCTTTTAATATGTAAATAATCACTGTTTTTCGTGGCTGTCTGACCGATCAATCTTTTTTTTTGGTCAATGTAAACCTTGGTACTGACATACTCACTCACTCATTTAATATGGAGTATATAGTATCTTGTATAGCTGCTTATAGGTGATTCTGAACACCATTGTAGGCCTTTGTCGGCAGACCTGCCCAGTCTCCTTGGCACATTTGGAACTGACAATAAACAAATCAGCCTAAATATTATCTAGCTTCAAAAACTTTATTTCTTAACATGCTGTCAAACAGTAATAGATGAGAATCCAGTTTCATTTACATTTATCTTATATGTATGAGCCACAATAATTGCCGTAACAGATGTATCTCTCGGGTTTCATCATTGGCATAAAAAGCATTTATTCAGGATGTAATGCTAATCCCATTCTGGCCTCTGCAAAAAATCAGGTCTTAAAACAAAAGAGAAGTAAAATAAGGGGAAATTAAATTATAATAAGCATAGTTATTTGTCAACATGAATTTAAACAAGATTGAAACACGATAAAACAACTGTGGAGAAAAAATAAATATTAATTTCTCAGACATAAAAAGTATCATATATTACCTTCATTTCAGACATTTCATCTTACTTAGACTTGGCCAGTTGCAAGAAACCTGCATTCCCTCTCTCATCTCCATCACCCCCTTTCATCTTCCTCCTTCTGTCTCTTCATCATGTCCTGTATCTCCTCCCTTTCCAAAGCAGGGCTTTGATTGGTGGAGTTGTTTAAATATATATATATGTGTGTGTGTGTGTGTGTGTGTGTATGGCTACCTAATTTTAAAAGGTGTTGCAACTTTTGCAACTAGTGTTTAAAATAACCAGCATTATGTGCTATATAAAGATTTTGTAGTAACAACACGATTATTTACTCCACCCACCCACACACACGAAGGAGTGAAGGAAGCCGAAGTCAATTTGATGTGTCAACGATCGCATCCCACCTAGACGGACCCAAGTGTGCCGAGACCCCAGAAACCCAACATATGCAAAACAGCAACACAGCGTGTCCTCACTTTTTAAATGGTGTGAGCGACACTTTGAATGGTGGCAGCGTCAACACCTGCTGCCACACCTCGACCAGAGAGAGTTGAAGAGACAAGGGGGCAAACACCAATTGTAACACTCAAAGAAGATGTTCTGACACACCGCTCCACACATGCACACGTACACAAATAAAAAACTTCAAAACAAACATACTTTTCCAGCTCAGTCTCAGAACACCACAGTGGTGAGACACTGAAATTGTTGAGTGACATTTGAGCTTGGGGACCCTCGAATGGTCATTTTAAAAAAGAACAGTAAAAACGAAAAGTTCAAGTTCAGGTTTGTGGGTGAATTCCTAAAGCCCAACCTGATAACATCCTTTCTATTAGCTGTACATCTTAACCTTTCAGGGCCGGTGGGGGGGTGACACTGGGTTAGAGGTCAGGTGCACTCCAGAGAGGTCAATTATGAATAGTTCCACCTCCTCTACCTCATGTATACAACCTTCATGTCGTAATAATAATAATAATAATAATAATAATAATAATAATAATAATAATTCTGTTGGCATTATTCTATGTGAGGAAAGCGGCAGGTATACAGAGGATGAAATTACCAGCTTCCAATATCAGGAAAGCCAACCTTGATATAAAGATGTGTAATAACCTAAGTGTGGGCTTTACATTGGATAAAGGCCTGTGGTATATGGTCCCACTGACAAATTACTGAGGTGAAAAACCAACCGTCCCAGCAACAGCCTGGAGCTCTCTTACTCCCTGCAAGAGAATCACTCATCAAGAGTGTCATAAAACATCTCACCAATTAGCTCTGCCCTGTCTGTGGAAACTTGTCAGCATGTTAGAGGTATATTCAAAAAAGCCAGATTAATGCGGAGTTGTAACATGTGAAAGAAAGTGATTGAAATAGGAAGAAAGAGAATCACCCATTTCTTACACTGGCAGATGAGCTTGTGGGGATTTTTGATGAGAACGGCTATTTCAATCCTACAGTGGCACAGAGGGAGACTTGTGCCTTTTGTGTGAAGTATGAGGACTGTCATGTAGTCCCCACCCCCCCCAAATAAGAGGGTCCTTTTTATTAAGGTGTGATCAAGCTGTCCCTCCTCTTATTTTGAAGAGGATGATGATGATGATGATGATGATGCAGTCTTTTCTCGTCTCTCCTCTGGACTCTTTTTTCACAGGTCCCCAGATGGACTCATGTAAATCTATCAAGTCATCTGAGAGAAGCGCAAGCTTTGGGTGTGATAATGACTTACAGACAACGACCAATGGGGAGAGGAAGCGCCTGACACACACACACACGTGTGGACACACACAGATGTACCATCCACACCTCTCTCCTCCAAGCTAGCTAAGCAATCTCCACACTCATCTTGTCCACCACACACACACACACACACACACACACACACACACACACACACACACACACTATGTCAGCTGCAGATTGAGGTGGCAGCGCTCATCATAATGCGGTACAAGGGTGCTGTTGGAGGGGCATTGCCAGTCCTGCTGGAAGACCGGATACCCAGGCTTAGCTCCAGGTCTCAGTGGGTAGCTACAGGGAATGGGCCAGCCAGGGTGGTAATAGAGTAAATAACTCAAATGAGGCAGAGTGTGAATTACTTCTCTGATGGGCTGGACGGGTCCCCGCTGTGAATCTGACTGGGGGGTCCAGCTAGGAAGAGCATCGAAAATGTGGACAAATGGGTACAGGATGCGGTGAGGTAGCGGGGGGTGGTGTGTCAGCGGGGATAGGGTGTGTGAGAGTGTTTAATACAGGTGATGATGGAGGGGAAAAATTGCTTGAGGCAACAGCAGGTCTGGACAAACCACAGTATCCTGAGGGATGGGTGGTCGGAGAGCAGGAAGAAACACTGGCATTGATGCATCTTGTCCTATATGTTCAACTTGTGGAAGTTTGTGGGCATTTAAATTCCTCAAAATTCAGTCATATGTGCAATGCAGTAAAACAAAAATCTCACGGGCTATGGACCGTATGTAGATGCTCTGAGTATGAACATGACCTGTAGCCCTATGAAGCCCAGATTCTGAGCACAAAAGAAACTTCAATGCCAAGGCATGATTGAAAACCACTTCAAAAATGAACCTGCAACCTTGGGCTTCAAAGGGAAGCATATTGCGCGAACTAATACAACCAGGAAAATACATGAATACATTTTCCTTCATTAGGTGACCTCGAAGTAGGTTACATGGTCATTTCTATTCTGTGCCGACCCTCAAGTTCGCAGATGCCTCTGAGCCACTGACGGGCAAACAAAGACTTCAATGACAGTCCCACAGTGTAGGAAGATTCTACTTATCATTTCAAAGGGACAGCCCCCTTCACCCTACCAAGTCTATACCAATGGACAGGTGCACTTATAGAACAAAAAAAGTCCAGTCGAAAACTCGGGTCTTGCAATGAAAAACATGAACTCTCTGTCATCTGTATGCAGTGTTTTTTCTGGCAGGGAATGGATATAGGCGTGTGGACATTGGTTTTTCTGTTTGTGAGCTTGTTCTGACCTTCAGGATCAAACATAATTCACTGCAGCAGGTTAGTAAAACTATGAAAGTTAAATGAGATGGACATTGTTGACTTGTCTGAAGGCGGTGGAGGTGCACCTCCGACTAATCTGTTAAGGAAACGGTTGCAATGGGCTCCGTGTCAACATAGAGACGGTGAAGGGGACAGTGCTCCAGAATAATGCTGCTCTGATCTTGTGGAAAGGTGGTGAGCATTCGCTTGACCTTCGAGACCCCCAACCTTCCACAGCTCAAACACTTCATTCTCCAGCCGCCCTTTTACCCAGCCATGAAACCTTGCTGACTCGGAATGGAAATTTCCTGCCTCGAACTTTCTTACCTGCACTGCAGAAACTTTCTGTTCATTGAAGAATTGTCTTCTGGAAGCAAAGCACAGCTGGACAAGCCAGCAGAGACCCCAGGGATGAAAAAAGAAAAAGAAAACGAGTAGAATCCGCACAGCTGCCTTGCTAAACCACCACATAAAGTTCTTAAGGTGATGGCTTCTCCACCTAGTTGTTAGATGTGTTTTCTCCGAGACTCAAATTGAATGTGGGAAGTTTGCTTAAATGGTGCTCAGCTGTTGGTGAGGCAAAGCCTCTGGTAAGAGGGAGCTGTACTGAGGGAATATATCTCTTTGTTTTTGGTTGGATTTCAGGTGGATAGGCAGTAAGCCATGTGGTATGCAGGTATATCCGGAAGATATGAGATTCATAAAGTCCCAGTTGATATGGGGTTGCTGTGTTTGGGTTTCCTCTGCGTGGACGATGTCTGTGTGTGTGTGTGTGTGTGTGTGTGTGTGTGTGTGTGTGTGCGTGCAGATAGAAAGCAAACACAGAGATACATGTTTATTCTTTCTCATACACAAACAAAAAAGGTGGACATGTTGAATGCAAGGTGTGATTAATGGGCACCAATGGCTTGGGGAGAGATGACAAGTGTGGGGAAGGAGAATGAAAATTGCTCATTTGGAAAAACTGCAATACTTCATCTTCCTGCTTCACATTCACATCTTAAATGGGTGGGTGGGTGGGGGGGGGGCTTGATTCGTACTGACACAACTTAGAGTTGGAGAAACCCAATTTAGAGAAAAGGGGACAAAAAGAGTTGTTTTTAATCCTCTATCTCTTATATCCCAGCAAACATGGTGGTCATTTTTTCTCATAGTGGGAGCCACTTTCTCCCAAGGTTGATTCATATTGGATGTAGCATAATAGAGGCTTATCAGGTTTATGAAACCAGATATGATGTTTACATATACAAATGGATAACCTGGACACTATACATTGCATTGTGCTGTTGCGCTGTTTGTGAAAGAAAGTAGTGAATTGCACCAGTGAGTACGTTTAAACAGATGATTAAAATTCCCTCCCCCTTAGAAAAAGTGAAATTGCAGAGATGAACATAATCCAGTAATATAATTGTTGTCTCTTTTGTTTCAAAGTGTTTCTCAGCATTCAGTAAAAAAAGTTCCAGTTGAAGACTGTGCCAGAGAAAAGGACACTCGACAAGGACACCTGTAAACGTTTAGCTTCTCGTTTTGATAAATCTAAGGGTCAGGTGTGGACTACATTTACCTTCCCGCACTCCCAGGAAATGGCTGCCGCCTCAGCCGCTAATGTAATTACAGTTGTTTGCCTGCAGTTGTATCTACGGATGTCTGTGTGTCACTTGCGCATCTTTCCATCTAAACTAATGTCAAATATCCTCTGCCTAATGGTGATTGAAATATGGGTGCTGCCTGTCTCGGAAACCACTTAATGTCAACATGTCAGAGGTATCAGGGGGGAACTAAGTCCCAAACTACTGGACTGTCAAATCATAAACGCCACGGGAAACAGATTTCTCAGGGATCTGAAGGCGATGAAAAGAATCAGCGGAGGTTTTGACAGGGATTTCATTTGGCGTCGCTCATGTCTCCAAATTAATCCTGCCACAAAATTATGGTTTCCTTTCATCCCCAAAGTCCCATTTCCATGGCTACAGTGTAGGGAAATCTTCGGGAGCGGGGTCGGGAGTAAAAGAGGGGGAGGAGACAAGGGAGAGGCGCTGTTCGTCTTTGATTCGATTTAACGTTTTAACTTAGATAACAACAGCAACAAAAAAAGGAAAGATAGGCTCTAATCTTAACAAAGAGAAAATTGTGTTTTTTCTCTTAAACAGAGGTTTTATTGTTTTATGCAAAGGAGGGACCAGGAGAAAAGAGTTGCACTGACAAAGAGATTCATTGCCTGAATCATAATTAAGCTACAAGTTGAGACATTTTAATTACTCATGTTTTTTTTTTTCTGTCTCTGATTAAGATGGTGCAGCAGTGAGCAGGGAAATGGACCATTAAATATTCTGAAATGCAGACAGGGGCTGAGTAAAGCACAATTTGAATGAATCTTTCGCATTGGACCAGTTACCTCATGTGTGAATCATACTCCCAGTGTTGTCAGGGTGTTTGCATGAGCCTTAACCACAGTGTCAGTGTTTCACTTTTGTTTATGAATCCTGGTTAATAGAATCCTGCTTTGCCTGTTGGAATCGAACAAAATACAAACAAACACTGATTATCAATAGCCTGTATATTGCCAATAATTCAACAGCAGGTAACAGATTTGCAACAGATGTCAACTGGACGGAAATCCATACGTGCTGGTAGTTATCCATTTACTTCCTGTTCAAAATTCAAAATGTAAAAGTCAGAGCCATATTGTTCATGTACAGCAGCTGTGAAATGTCAGTCATAGTGACTCCAAAACACTGACTGTGCAAAAAAAAAAGGTAACCCGAGTAAGTAGGTGCCAACTCTACTGCTGAGCTGACACAGAAATAATAATCAAATCACTCTTAACGTGTCATTAGGACTAAGTTTGGTCATTTTAAATGTTAAAAATAAGTACAATTGTCACAGTGGAGTGACAGGAGTATAATAATATTCATTATTATATACAGGAGAGACATTAAATGACAAGAAAATCATCTCATTTGTAAAAACATACTCTCTCTCACTCTCGACTCCTCTCTCTGACAAACACACACACACACACACGCACACCTTCATGTTTACAGCCCAGCTACAGTACTTTCCAATCAACAGCTAACCAATGCCTCATCCCAACTTCTACCATCCCTGCATTCATTTATCTACTTTGATTCTTTTATTTCCCCATCTCTCCCCTTTTTTCTCTCCTACTGAAATGCAAACAGCCCAGTGAGGCTAATTTTGCTTTATTTACCCCAAATCCAAAGCTCTGCTGGCAGTAATTCTACTCGTGCTGTGCTCACTGCATGCAAGAGTGTGTGTGTGTGTGTGTGTGTGGGTGGTGCTCCCCTCAGTCTTGCCGCTCTTTTTCCCTGGCATTGAACTTGACCCTGCGAAACCCCTCTATAATGAGTGAATTGAAAACATCTCCCTCTGGAATGTTGTCTGTGTGAAGAGCGGAGGCCATAGCTGCTCTCTCTCGCTCTCTCTCTCTCTCTGTGTGTGTGTGTGTGTGTGTGTGTGTGTGGACTTTCTGAACAAAGACTAAGTGTACCCCAGTTGCAACCTAACAACAAATACTAAGAACATATTGTTACAAACACACATACACACACACACACACACACACACACATATATATATATATATATATATATGGAGAGAGAGAGCGAGCGAGAGAGAGAGAGAGAGAGAGAGAGAGAGAGAGAGAACTGTACAATATAGACATGGCCCATAGGTTTGTTTTCAGAGAGACTGTATTAAACAAAATATCATTTTCCAGATTACACATATGAAAATAGTTATTATCATGCTTTCCAGCAGGACAGTTTTGTTAAAGGGATGAGTGAGGTGATGACAACTACACTGTCAAACTGAAACTGCTCATACAAAGAACATTACATGTCCCTGTCCAGAGTAGGAAAGTAGGAAAGTATACTTTTGTATTGTTGTTTTCTGATCATTTACATGTCCTATTTTACATTTTTTATTTAACACATATGATGTTTGTTTATAAATAAATAAATTACACAAAATACATAACATATGCAAGATCATCTGTGAGCCTGTGTGGATGTGTGTGTGTGTGTGTGTGTGTGTGTGTGTGTGTGTGTGGTCAAACCTGTCTAGTGAACCTGTGATGTTGAGCTGTGTTTGATCCTAATCCTGATCTACTATTCGTCACCATTTCTCTCTCTCACACACACACACACACACACACACACACATATATATATCTATATATATATAGAGAGAGAGAGCGAGAAAGAGAGAGAGAGAGAGAGAGAGAGAGAGAGAGAGAGAACTGTACAATATAGACATGGCCCATAGGTTTGTTTTCAGAGAGACTGTATTAAACAAAATATCATTTTCCAGATTACACATATGAAAATAGTTATTATCATGCTTTCCAGCAGGACAGTTTTGTTAAAGGGATGAGTGAGGTGATGACAACTACACTGTCAAACTGAAACTGCTCATACAAAGAACATTACATGTCCCTGTCCAGAGTAGGAAAGTAGGAAAGTATACTTTTGTATTGTTGTTTTCTGATCATTTACATGTCCTATTTTACATTTTTTATTTAACACATATGATGTTTGTTTATAAATAAATAAATTACACAAAATACATAACATATGCAAGATCATCTGTGAGCCTGTGTGGATGTGTGTGTGTGTGTGTGTGTGTGTGTGTGTGTGTGTGTGGTCAAACCTGTCTAGTGAACCTGTGATGTTGAGCTGTGTTTGATCCTAATCCTGATCTACTATTCGTCACCATTTCTCTCTCTCACACACACACACACACACACACACACACATATATATATCGGGGAGGGGCTAGTGACAGCATGTTGATGCTGGGCTCATGAATAATAAACAGGAATAGAGAGGTCTGGTTGGGACACACACACACACACACACACACACACACACACACACACACACACACACACACATCTCTCATATAACCTCACCCCGTACTGCCCTCACCCTCCTCCCTCTGCAGTCCCATGTTTATGCATGGAACCCTGTTTCATATGTATCGGCCACATCATTCCCCCTGTTGTCACGGGAACTGATGACACAGGCTGCATTAAGAATGATGACCCGCCTACAGATTACTGTGCTGTTGGTACACGTACACACACACGTGCACACACAAACAAACACACACATTCTAGCATACACAAACAGAATTACACAGCCAGATACAAACACACAGAGTGATGTTGAAAACATTTCCCAGAGGGACCTGATATCACCACCATGGCAGCCCACCATCAAAAAAATTGGAGAAAAAAAAAAACAAAAGACAGTGGCCAGTCAAAACAACCCCCACACATATCACCGCACAGTGACCTCAACTACTAAATCTAAGCGAGAGATAATGCATGGTGCATTTATACAGAGAACAGTTCCCTTGACTGACAACACAACACGAAAGCAGGGGAATCCACGTCGGTGAAAAATGAATAAATGCTTTTGATCAGTGTCCGAAAATGCAAACTAAAATAAATATATTTGAGGTAAGTAAAACAGGCAAGGCAGCTAAGAGCATTGGTGATGTGGATCTAGTAACTTCTGCACCTCAAATAACTGCAGTGATACAGTTGTATACAGTTGTGCATCAATTCAAAATCTTGCAGCTGTACTGTACGTTTGACAAACCAACAACTAATAAAAATATGATAAATATTAATATATTTAATTGTTGCTTTAAATTACACTCATCGATGTACATCAGTGTGTTGTAACCCATTTGATCAACTGATGCCATGTGTTTGAGTGTGAGATTTAACTCTGACACATCTGTCATATTTAATACAGAGTGCAGTTTGACTTAATTCATATGACACATATGAAAGATCAAAATATGTTTATGATTGTATTTTAAAATGAAGGTACGTAAAATGTGATAGTTTTGCGAAGAGGGTTGATTATTTCTGAGACAGAAAATAAAAGTATTGCTGTTTCTCAGCATTACACTGGTGCTGCTTAGGGTGGAGTGAGTGAGGCACTAAAAAAATGAGACTTGGTGGCATGTGGTTGGTGGCATGTGTAATGCAACACGGGGGTCAGTGTGTGTGTGTGTGTGTGTCTGTGTGTGTGTGTGTGTGTGTGTGTGTGTGTGTGTGTGTGTGTGTGTGTGTGTGTGTGTGTGTGTGTGTGTGTGTGTGTGTGTGTGTTATGGATAGTATGGTACGCCTTTGTTTTTCTGCAACACAGACATGAAACGTAGGAGGTGGAAGGAGAGGTCCTTATTCTCTGTCCCTCTCCGTCATCTCACATTTTCTGTCACTCATGCATGTGATGAAGTTCTTCCTTTCTTCCTCCTTCCCATGCACTTTTTTTGCTGTCGTCAAAGTGAGAGACAGTACCCTATCCATTCTTTTTTCTTTTCCCTCACTTTCTTCTTCCTATTTCAAAGATGCGTCTGTCGGAAGAAGAGAATACATAATGTATATCACAGACGAGTGGAAAAAACAAGACATTATAAATAATTAATAAGATGTGATGCATATGTATAAACATTTCCATATCAAATAAATATCATATCCAGTTTTATGACTAATTTTATTTTGTTTTTTTATGCTTTGAATACTCTTTTACTCAATATTATTTGCACTGGGACAATCTCTGATGCATGTTGTGATCTAATGACAGTGTGGGGGTGTTGAAGGGGATAACAGCACACACAGTCTGACACACTCGACTGCAGATGTGGATTTCAGGATCTGGTTCAGATTCGTGGTTCAGGATGATGTGAAGCACCTTCAGCTCTTAGTCTGGATGTTTATGAATCATCAGTCACAACAGTTTGTGAAGCTGTAGCAGCAGTAGAAGTCAGAACGAAAAGGAACCTGGCCCAACTGAATGTTTTGATCTTCCTCCGTTAATTAATCATCTTCACTGTGTATGACGAGCGCAGCAGCATCTTAGCTTTTCAGCAACATCTGCTGTCACACCTGCACAAATAGCTAAAGAAACAAGTATATGCACATCAATCAGTGACAGTTACCATGGCGATAAAGTGGTCCGGAAATTCAACGCAGGCCTGTCCACTGAGAAACGATCACTGAATTGCTGTATTCAGTGGTATATTCAATCTAATAGGGTCTCAATTAAAATCCTTTTTATTTTTTAAATTATGGCGAAGTCATTTCTGACTCATGAAGAATGTGTGCTTTTTCTACACTGCTGCTATGTAGAAAAGGCCCTTTTTTTCACAAACCGTAAGGTAAACGCTTACACCCCATGTCACTCTCATAATGATTGACTGGTCTTACCACTGCATACAAAATAAACTTCATCAAATTAACTTCATCCTGTCCTCAGTCGCACAGAAATGGCAAACTCATCTGTAAAGGCAATGCAGGGGAGGACGTAGCGGAGCATTAGCTGACCTGCGCTGTGGGAGGGAACAGAAAGTGGAAATGTAAACGTTGCTGAGCAGCGAGTTATTCGGGGTCCAGGATTCCATCGCTCAGAGTCTCCTGACTGCAGGAAGCCAGAGATGTAACTTCCAGGCCTTTCAACATTTGGCTTCCATTACAGCGAGACAGGTGGGCGCTGCGATCCCGTTCTTGCACGCCCCTCGCTCACTCCCTCACACACACACGCGTACACGCTTTTGTCTCTCGTTTTTCACATTTTCACATTCCCAGCTCCCTCTCTATCTTCGGTCGATTCCCTCTCTCTCGTCCTTTTCGATGTCACACACACACACACACACACACACACACACACACACACACACACACACACACACTCTGTCTCTCTGTCTCTTGTGTTTTCTGGCTCACACACACCGACCCTGTCCTCTTGACTTTGTTTGCTTCATTTATGTTTTCCTTTTCTTCTCTCTTTCGGAGACTCAAATGTTCTCTGTGTCTCTCACATACAGTCTGTGCGTCTCCTCCTTTTGGCTTGCCTACCGCCAAATTCTTCTTCTTCTGAGTTTTGTTAAAGCGTAAAATCGACACATGTAAAAAAAAAAACTTGCAAGCACTTCTTAAGTTTTTCCTCTTTGTTTACTTCTGTAACCTCTGTACCTATCTGTCTTTGGTTTTCCATCACACACACACACACACACACACACACACACACACACAGTAACATGCTAAAACATATATTGGCCCAACGCCCATACACACATTTGGACCTGACTTCATGCCTCTCTGTGTCTGGGGCCTTATTGTGAGTCTGTCTTGTGTGTGTTTCAGAGGCCAGTTAAAAAGCAAGACTTGGCAGGGCTGAAACTTCCTCCTTCGCTCTGCTCAACCCCCTGGACCTGCATGGAGACAAGGTTATCAAGTTCCCAATATGTTGCCAGACACGCACACTCACACTGCTGCCCCCTTGCCCCCTTCTTCCACATACATATATTTAGGACCAGTGTGTCAGGGAGGATGTGGGAGCACATGTACTGTATGTGTGCAATTGGAGGGTGTAGAAAGAAAGCCTACTGCTGGCCAGTGCGGCACCTCACACACATACACATACACATACTAAAACAGCAGGAGCTTAAATCCAGTTAAATGTCTCATTGTTGTGCAGTTTGTGATTTATTTAACAAAGTTTAAGCTTTTATCTAATCCAGAAGCCGAACACACATGTCAGTCAATCAATCAAATTTTATTTCTGTAGCCACAATTCAAACTCAATTCAATTCAGTCTCAAAGACAGACCTGGACCAGCCCTATCTATAAGCTCTATCGAAAAGGAACTCTTTTTCTTCAACATTGAGAAGGTGTCCGCCTCCTGGCCTAAAGCTGGGAGGTGACTTTCTTTCCAAATTTAATTTCAATATTGTTCAAAAAGTTTTTGTTCAAAAAGTTCAATATTGTTCAAATAGTGCACTTGGAGTTTCCCTTGCTTTCACCTTCTGCCCAGTTCATGTCAAACCTCATCTGGAGAGTCTGGCAACCATGCCTACAAAAGCGTGACCTGAAGCCCAGCATCCTGTGCTTTCTTCTTCTGTAGTTCATAGCCTGGAGGTATGTTTCAAGTCATTATCCTGCTGTATCATCAAACGTTGGGGCACCTGAAGAATTTGTTTGCATCAACTCTAAAAGCTTCATTTACTTCTGTTACCACTGAAAAGCTGTTTTTAACCTCATCCATACATTAATGGAAAACGCCTGTTGCTAAACAGTAAGACTATGGACACCTATAGAGAATACCACTAACATACTGACAGGACACATTGATGAGATTTTGTTTAATTTTTTTTTTTTTTTTAATTGATTTTATCTTTGATGACAGATTGGATCCTGCTGGGCAAAGATGACTGGAGGCTCCCCTGTCCTTCACGGATGATTCATTGTAGTAGGTCTTTCCTGGAGGCTCTATAAAAATATTTTATTATATATATATATATATATATATATAGTTCAGTCTGTTGCTATTGCAGTCCTAAAAACTTGACAAATCACATTGTTATACTAGCTTCAGACCATTTCACTTTTTGCAGACTATGTTATTTTACATGAACAGAGTTGTTGGTTATACAAGATTATTGAAAATTCATTAAAAAACAGGACCTCAAAATTTCATATTCAAACATAGCCTGGCTTTTTGCTGTGGTCCACTGGTGGACCAGGTGATTTGCTTTAATTATCGTGAAGATGTGTCTAAACTTGACCGAGATCCACCAGTGGCAAATATAATCGACTACACATGTGTTTTGTATTTCAGCTTACTACCATACGTGCTTGCTTGGTATTTTGAGTGAGGTGCATTCACAGTAAAGTGGGACAACATGCAGTGCAAACACGTCAGTACCCAGATGGTGCACCAGGTTCAGTGTAAATCTATGAGCACACCACTCCCTCTGTATTTTTAAATTGGAAAATGGAAGCCAAGGACAAAAGAGTCTCCACATCATTTGACATGGGGCTCACACTAAGTTAAATATTTATTCTTAGGTCAAGTAAGCAAAGCAGCCAGCAGATGATCTAGATGACATAGTATCATGTTACAATTGTCCTCAAGTAAATGCACGTCAGCCATGTTTGATTTGGGACCAACATTGCTCCGTTCAAATTTCACTCAGAAAACTCACTAAATCCATGAGTATACTGTGTGCATAGTGGACTACACACGTGCTGTATTCCAAAGAAAAATATCAGAGCACAGAAATAAGTAGAACAGACCTACATCTTTGTGTATTATGTCCCTCAATATACACGTGAAAGGAATTTACTTTTGCCTTTAAACAAAAATATCCACAACACTGTGAAGTGTAGGGTCAGGTCCAGAAAACCAGATTGTTTGGATCTCCCACCCCAAAGATGAAAATCTGATTCCACATCTACATACATTTAACAGGGACAGCTCAGTCATGTTCTGATCCACAGCCTTAACGCATTACTCCATCATCTAAATTAGTATGTTTTTTTTTACTTTTCTGCACAGAACATCCATCCCAGGAGGCAGAAACAGACCACTCAGCAATAACATACAAAGAACAGTGAGTAATTTTAGTTCAACACTATGTGATAGTTGTTTCATATAATAAAACCCAAAAACAGAGGTGTTTAAGAGAGAAAAAGGCTATAAATAGCTATGGCATGTCACATCCAGGTAGTGTGAGTTCAGTTTTCTTCTTAAATCCAGAATTCCCAAAACTTTCTGTTTACAGTTCTTGGATTGTATGAGACATTCAGACATTCAAAAAAAAAAAGGGTTGGCGCACAAATGTCTAGTGATATCAAATTCATTCTGCAGCCAATTAGTGTGCTTTTCTAAAAAATTAAAAAATCTTACTCCATCTCTGCACTTTAATAGCTGCCTTTAGCTGCATCCACGCGTAATACCAGGTAAAGATGCAATCATCACATAGCTGCCAAATTAGACAAAAATGCTAATTAACCTGGCGCACTCACACATATACCATATCCAGTAAAATATATACCCTCCGACTGTCAAATTAGTGTTATAACATAATTTTCCAATTAACAAAGCTTTCTACAACCTGATTAAACCATCAATCTCAAACATCACCCCCCCCTCTCTGAGGAATAAAAGAATAACTATATTTCTATACAAGCTATTGTGACAGGAAACATGTAGCCTCTGTTGATCTATTATCCCTTTCTAATCACATCTTTCTCGAGAATAAATGAAAAGGAAAAAAGGGGGGTGGGAGAGCAGAGTGTAGAGAGCAGGAGAGGTAAATAAAGACAGAGATGAGGTGATAATAACCATGATGGAAGGATGGAGACGGGAGATAAATATAGCATATGAGGAGAAGAGAGCACTGATTAGACCTGGCTCGGGAGATGTCATTGTTAATTACCACCCCCTCACCCACCTGCACTGCGCGTACACTGCCTGCACACACACACACATATGTACCATGGGTGCACAGAAGTACATCCATCCTTATAACTGTATGATCACAATCACAGAAAAAAGGAGAAAAGCATGGACACAAATAGAAACTCTGAAAATGTTTCAAAATGGAGACGATGCACACAATGAAATGGCCAGTTTTAAATCATTATTTATTTTACATTGCCTTAAACTGTGTGACTGTGTCAAAATTGGTAACTTATGTAATATTTTTATTTTACATCACCTAATGAATAAGGAAGATATTTTATTGTTACACTATACAAATGGAAATCAAACAAACCTAAAAATCAATGTGATGAACAACAATTTGCACATGCAGTTCCATAAAATGTCAAAGTGTTTTTCAGCTATTATTTATTCTAATTGACCAGTTTATGTGGCAGAAAATCAACACAATCCTGAATGGAGTTATCTAGCTCTCAGTCCAAAGAGCATGTGAAACAGTAAGCCCTCAATGTAAAAAAAAAATTATACTGCTATTAGTACCAACATCATTATCATTATTATTATTATTAGAGGTAGAAGTAGTAGGAGTAGTAGGAGTACTGGTAGTATGTATGTATGTATGTATGTGTATATATATATATATATATATATATATATATATATATACACACATACATACACATACATACATATATACACACATATATATATATATATATATATATATATATATATATATATATATCATTATCATACCACAAAAGGATGGAGAGGACAACAACCCAGATGTTTTGATTGAAATGTACCATCTTAACAGTTTTCCCAGGCAACACGGTAAGAACAAAGGTTCAGATGGAAAAACTAATGGAGGATGCTGCATCATGTCATTGTTTTCCATCGAACATTAAACACAAAGAGAGGAGGATGGCGAACCTGACATCCAACATCCATCCATCAAGAGAAAACCACTTCCACACGCATTCTGGCGGTTTGTGGCTGACTGCAGCTGGGGGAGCACACGTAACAGCCTTAATTTTTATGATGAGGCAAATTAAAAGCTTAAGCCACGAAAAATATGAATTCCTGTACGGAAACGTTTCATGGGAAGCGTTAAGAGGAAATTCCACAAAATTCAAGTTTGATTCACGCATCGCTCACGCTTTGTTTCAACCCACCACTTTCATACACTCCACAATTCAGGCCCTGTTAGCCACATTAGCTAGCCCTGCCTGGGCGCTCAAATAGCCCAAAAGAAACCCAGCGGTGCTGCAGGCCTTTCTCAAGCTGTGAATGGAATGGCTTTGCAATTTGTCCTGGCAGAAAACAACATTTTGATCTTAATGAATGGCAAATGGCTACCATTAGAAGTGAGAGGCATTATTGAGAGGGGGTGGGTTGGAGCACATGCGTCTGCGTATGTGTGTTCATGTGTGTGTGTGTGAGAGAGAGAGAGAGTCTGTTTGTTTGCCTGGCGTC
Source organism: Trinectes maculatus (assembly GCA_016785345.1). NCBI lineage: Eukaryota > Metazoa > Chordata > Actinopteri > Pleuronectiformes > Achiridae > Trinectes > Trinectes maculatus. The sequence continues at coordinate 397,766 of JAFBJQ010000061.1, forward strand.
TTAGAAGGGTCTATTCTGATCCTTCATTAAAAGGCTCACTGCAGGACCTCTCCACGAGACCCTCAAAGAGATGGGTCATGTTTGGAAGTCATGTTAATAAATCTACAATAAACACACACACACACACACACACACACACACAGTGATTGCTGAGTGCACTTTTGAACAGAATTGTGTGTATATGCATTACTTCTGTATATGACAGCATGTAAACTGAATGGAAAACACAAGCACCCTTCGACGGCTGCTGCGCGTAATTTGTGTATGAGTGTGTAAGTCTCTGCATATAGCGGATGTGTGTGTGCTAATGAACGGCATGTGCTAATTACTGCCTCTGTATGCAGAATTCTCTCAGTGTGCTTGCTCATTGTTCTTGACCAATCACAGCTCTGTATTGACATCTTCCTTAATTGCATTAAACAAGTCTTGGTGATTGGCTACAACTGGAGAGACAGACAAAACACATTCACCGACAGCTGGCCAGACTGCTAATGGACCCTGTGTGTGTGTGTGTGTGTGTGTGTGTGTGTGTGTGTGTGTGTGCGTGTGTTAATTGTAGACTTACTTACTTCTAAACATGAGCCATGCTTTTGTGAATTTTAACTGACTAGTGTCACAACTACGAGAGGCAAATGGACCACATCATAGTAGTAGTTCACACTCAGGTATTTGCAGATCAGAAGTAATTGTGATAAGGAAGTGGGGGTTATATGTAGGAAGGTGATTAATCTGCAATTCAGTGTTGTTAGCACAACATTTTCAGACAGGAAAACCTCGAAGTTATGCATTGGAGTCATGCATTGGAGTCATGCACCACAACAATGATTCATGAACATGGTTCCATGGAAAGTGTCCATGTTTCACTTCTTGATTGAGTGAGAACTTGGCTGTGGCCAGAGGCAGCACTAAGACTTGTCCCCTCCCACCCTTTGTCTTTCCTCCCTGTCCTTGTCATCTTCAGGAATTCTTTCAATTCCTGTTCAAATTTCCAGATTCTTTTCTTTTCATTCTTTAAATCTACTAATGTGCATGAGCCACTGCAGGATACAAATGTGGACAACAAGACGAATTTTGCTCCAATGTCATTTTCTCCAATGTCATTTTGACTGCAAGTACGATGGTAGAGGAAATTTAATGTTGCTTTCGAAGTGCTGCCTATGCAAATAAACACAAGTCTATTGTATCAGCGTAAATATTGATAATAAGTCAAAGTTGTACCCACAACTTGTTTGCAGGTCCCATCATAGTACACCATAGTATCTAGAAAAGAGGACTCTTGTGTTGGACAATGTTGGATGCATCTTGCTAATAAATGTAAGCAACCATAAATTATCAGACTTACACATTCATGCTTCTAAGTTCTGTCAAACTTTGTACTACCCCCAACCTTTATACCAATATTATGAGAACTACCTTTCTTTTAGTTAAAAAAAATCTGGTTCTTTTTCAATACCTACAAATCCAGACGAACAGTAACCATAGCATAACATACTGTCATTAGATCATATGATTCATTCATGAAGTACCTGTCAGTAAAAGGCAGTAAATGGTCTATAAAATGAGAAGTGTGCCAGTGTACTTTGCTCTCTATGAAAGTTGTGGGTGAGAGTCCTCATTCATGCTGGAGGTTTGCTCCGTTAAAAATGCAGCGATATTCAGGGTCACGAACCAAAAAGCAATCACAGTGTCTCTCCTCTAATGTGTGCTTACAGAGGACGCTGACCGGATTGATAAATCTGTGAACCGAGCACCACGACAAAGCACCACCCGCAATGCGTCCTTTGACTCAAAATCCCCCAAATGGTACGACAAAAATGGAGTTGCAGTATGGCACCATCTGCTGTTTATCCAACCCACAGATAACCTCTATCTAAGACAGACTGAATGAAGACAAGGAAAATTTAGCTGTTTTTTTTTTTTGTTAAATGATCGTATTCATCAAACAAATCAAAGTTTCCTGTCATAATGATACACGATGAAGCATATGTAACATAAGCATAGGCCGACTGCCATATTCCACATTAACTACTGCTCCTCTCAGTGCCGGGGGTCCGGAGGGAGGAAGATGGTTGAGTGTGGTCTCATTTTTGGCTTCTCAGTAACATAATGCAGCACAGTCTCTATTTCTACTGTAGCTTATCATTGTGTTGTTGACTGGTCATTGCAGCCCAGACCCCCACCCCACACACACACACACACACACACACACACACACACACACACGGAGAGGGGATGGAGGCGGTGGTGTTGGTGGTGTTGGTGGTGTTAGTGGGTAGCCGGGGCTACTGCTGGGAGATCCGAAGGGAAATTAGACAGCACTTAGCTGCACACATGCACGCCAGGCCCAGCTGGGAGACAGAGCCTCAGATCCAAGCGGGGAGGACATGAAAGAGACACCAGCAGTGCTGCCGAAGGGAGGGGACCCCCGCCCCTCGCCCCCCCCTCCCTCTGCATAACTATCTGTCTCTCTCCCTCCCTCTTACCCGTCCTCGCATTTACTCTCTGTCCTCCTCTCTCATTCTCTCTTTCTCTTCTTGCCTTCCCTCTGACTTTCACTCACTCCTCTCTAAGGAGGTTTGCATGTGTGCATTTGTGTGTGTGTGTGTGTGTGTCCGTAAGAATACTAATCCTATTTCTGTGTATTCGTCAAAAGCACTTGTGTGTATGTGTGCGTGCTCTTTTTTTCTACTTTTGTTCAACAAAATGTCCAACTAACATCAAACACTAAGCAAAATGGAAGATGCTTTGGGGGACAAAAAAAACAACTACATGGTGAACAAGCTGTTCAAACGGCCCACATCTCAGCCCTTTGACCAACATCCTGGGGACACTGCTTAGCTCTCACACACACCGGCCCCCTATGAGTCTGGGGTCACAGTGTTTACAAGGCACTTCATGTACAGTGGCATCAAAACAGTCAGGAGAAAAAAAAAAAAAACAGTCAAAGTTAAGAGAGGCATGTCATAACAAATAACGATAACTAAATGTATCAAACTGTGTGGAACTTGACAACTTAAAAAGACAAAAAATGTTACAGGATTTACCATCATGAAAAATTATAAGTATATTTAATTCCACTTAAACAGACACAATGCTGTTGTGTGAAATCGCTTTACATCAATCAGTGTGAAGACGCAATATTGATTTATGAGGCCATAAATATGTCATTCAGCAAACTGGATTGTATACATAGCGCTAGAGGTGGCAACTTTGTGGGAGGAGGTGCACAACTAACGTTTAAAGAAACCGGAAGATTCAGGTGCTCGGCTACGTCAGACAAACAAAAAAGAAAATTCTTCGACACGGAGGAGAATAAAACTGCTCTCACACCCAGAGTATGTCTCCTCACCACGGGTAAATTCATCCTCTTTGAAAACAGCATGTGAGAGCAAAGAGCGCAACAAGCTCCCAGAACCAGATTTGTACCACGTGTTCCCTTACTGGTAACGAGTTGTTGTGTTTGAATAAAACCTGGTCCATGTTAGCACACACTGCACCTCGTCACTCAGTTTAAAAAAAGTCTGAAAACATGTGTGAAACTGCTTTTTTTCCCCAAATGTACCAACAACAGAGAGAAAAGAGGGTCTTCTAACTGTATTGTAAATCATATTATTCTTGCTGAGTTTATATAAGTTAAGCATTAAAATGGTTACACGGTGCCTGTCCCTTCATAATTTTCCCTATCTGCCTGAATATGTGTTTGTTTTCGCCGCACTCCGCCCGTTCTCTCTACTCTCCACCTTCCTCCTCCCCTCCCCTCCCCTCTCCTCCCCTCCCCTCCCTCTCTCTGCGTGCCCATGGCCCAGCAGTAATTCTGTGTTTATCAACTCTTTATTATGGCTCCTCGCATCATCATTTACAATGGTAGCATCTGCTCATTGCCTAGCCCGAGCATGGGGCAAATTGCTTTTATAGGCAAAAAACAGCAAGTGAGGAGGCGCGCACACACACATACACACACACAGACATACGCACACATACACACACACGTCTGCCACTGTGTACAAATCAAGACACTGAAATGCGGCCTGCTCATGGAGGTTGTTAACTCTCCTGGAAGAATCACACACAAACACTTCACTTCTTCTAACAGGATCAAATCATTAGCTGGCCACCATCAGCAAATCAAAATGAGTCCCAGATCCAATGAGGCAGCAGTTTTGATTTTCCTTTTATTTATATATTTGTTTTTTCCCTTGAAATCTACCTGACACCACAGTGTGAAAAAAAAGGAAAAAAAAAATCACATCTGGCCTCCGAGCTCTAATGTCGGTGTTTGGCTTGGTCCAATTTAGCCACTGCAGCAATGTGGAGAAACAGTGGGGAAGGAGAAAATGCAAGACAGCCTGTCTTTGTTGTTTGCATTTAACACACGGCAGCTCTGTAAATGACTGAGACATAGAGAAGGGAACGTGCAGAGGGCCCTCCTGGTTGCAGAAACAGAGACTGACACGGTGCTTGTTAAAAGCTATCATTCCCATTTTAACAGGCTCTGCATCCTCCTGCTATATGAATGAGGAATGGTAGAGCAGCGGTTTAATTGCTTCCTGATGTTTATATGTAATACAAAACAACAGAAAGCAAACAATGACTGAGAGAAGGAAGTGGCAAGCACAGTAAATAATATGAAAGTGAGACATAGATGTATGGCAAAAAAAATCATACCATTAACTTTTGCTTGAAATGACTCCTGTAAAACAAATGTGATGTGGTCATCATCACCAGGTTATTGGTGGTTGCAGTCACACAGTTGTTGTGCGTCTGGTGTGAGTTACAACATGTATGTTTGGTTTTTTTTAATGTTTTTTTTTTGCAAAACGGTTACATTAACTTGACTGATTTCACACGTACATTTTACTCCTGGGACTTAACATTTGAACTTTTACAATATTAGCTTTAATTACTCATTGCCGTGATGTCTCTGTATATCTTTAAGCAGTTAATAGTCTGCATTAATACCACACACAAATATGCAGCTGGCTACACAGCTACTATACAAGGCATTTGCCATCAACCATCTTTGACATGTGGACTTTGAGGAGCTGATGATCAAACTTCCACACTTACAAATAAATAAATGGTAGAGTAGAAATAGTATTCTTAACAAATTATTGTAATAATAATAATAATAATCATGAAAAATTTATCATCTACACGTCTGCAAACATGTGAATCACATAGTCACTACTGGTAGTAGTAGTTGTATACTGCCAGTACATACGCTTAGTTATAGTTAGACTGTGTGTGTGTGTGTGTGTGTGTGTGTGTGCATGCGTGGACAGCTTCCTGTATACTGACATAACAACTCTCTGTCAAAACAGATTGTCACACTCATTGCTGTCACTGAGCATGACACCCTGATATTCCCTGTGTGTGTGTGTGTGTGTGTGTGTGTGTGTGTGTGTGTGTGTGTGCATGTGTGTGTGTGTGTGTGTGTGTGTGTTTAAGGTTCTGTGATATTTATGGTTTTTCACTCAGTAAGACACACACACACACACACACACTGAGGTCACCACAGTGTCAAGAGGTAACTGGGTCATGAAGTATTATTATATGATGGTTAGTAAAAGATGAATATGTACAATGGTTAGCAGCAGTTTAGCTTTTCCTCCCAAACTGACAGACATCATCCTCTATTCCACAACATGGTGCCAGACCCCAATTTTATGTACAAATATAGTACCCAGATAAATCTGCACTCGATTTACACACAGCACCAACAAAGTGCTATGACCTCTCCATAAAGCTGGTATAACTTTATATTGTATTCATAAAAGCAATGATTGAAGAGTGTATTGTGTGATTTCATGTGGCGACTCACCTTTACAGCAGGAGGCTTTGTGTTGTTGATATTAGGTTTGGGAGTCTCCCTGTTGTAAGATGCAGCTCTGCTGGGACTCACCTTATTGTCTGCATGTCTCTGTAAGCTGTAACTGAGGATATACAACAGAGAGAGAGGGAAATAGGATTATACAGTTATGGACAAGAAAGAATGTACTTCTGAAATCATTGCTTGTTCTGTTTGGTGTTTGTCCATTGTGACTCTTGGTCACAATGCGATTTTAGCCACAGTTTATTTTTGTACACAAGCAGTTCCTGAAACTGTTTGTTCAGCAATTTTAGTGTTGCATAACAAACCTGTAATTCATTTACAACTTTTTCCATGAAAAAGTACAATATGAAAGCGTATTTTTCTTTATTTAAAAAGAAAAATACAGGTTCTGTATATGTGAGTCTACGGCCATGGAGTGTCAACAGCAGATTCTTAATCACAGTGTATAGCTGGATAACTGACTGCTTCATAAACAAGGGGTCCAAACTGCAGCAGGTGATCATACTGTAAAGTTGCACTAATGGTGCTGCAGTTATATAAATGAGAACATGTCGTTAAGTTTTATTATTAGTTGTGGACTGCAGATTGTGCAAAAAGATGAATGAGAATGAAGGAACTGCTGTTGTCCGTCACTCACCCTCATCCCTGAGAGGGGTCAGTGAGATGTTTAACCTGTGAAAAGATCTTCTGAAATAACTCCAGAGCTTGGATGGGTTTTGTTGAAAAGGATCAGCAAAACAAAAATTTAGGTTTGTAAATGTGGGTAAAAAATTTTTTTTTTCTTGTTTGGGAAAAAAAAATATTTGCACAAATCTTTGTGATCATGTTACACAAAGACAAAAAGAAACGGTTGTCAAGAACATCTGTTCACAAATTCAACGCAGAGAGGTGTGAATTGCATGCATATGCGCTCAACATGAAGACACACACACACACATTAATTTTTCAAATACAAATTTATAGTCCCTTCAGTGTGTTGTCTGTGTGTTACCTCAGTGTCAGACACAATGTGAACACTTATAGTTGAGCTTCATGTGGCTTTCTGCTCTCAGATTCTTACAAAGGCACTCTGTGTTTTTCTGTTGTGCTTGGTGCATACATTTAATTTAGACAAATACAAATATTCTCTTTATAAAAACATGAATTTTTCATGAAGATGTTATGAAGTTATATTGACAAAGGATGGATTCAAAAGCATGGGCATAGGTAAAATATGACCCTTATTTGAGTTCGTGGTTTGCAGATTGAAACCCCCGACTAAGTCGACATGTCTCTTCTTCACATGTACGGTATATTAGAAATCATTTTTTATTTGAAAGTGAAAGACAAGTATCTTAGAATATTTCTTTGTGCAACAAATGTCTTGGCATTGTCTGCATTACCGATTGCACCCACAGATATACATAAAATGTTATTACAATGATAGACAAATGTATGACAAAGGAGGAGGTTATTTTATTCTCTGCCTATATTCCAGAGCACACTGTGTGTTTAATAAACAACCAGTAGTCACGGGAAGGGGGTCAAAGGTCACAGTGCCTGAACAACATAGGATACACGGTGACCGTGGAATGATCTTGAATAATAGAAAAATACATAGAAGAAGGACAAAGAGATTCATGTCTTTGGCTGCACCGCGATATGACTCTGTGTGTGTGTGTGTGTGTGTGTGTGTGTGTGTGTGTGTGTCCTATCAGTGATATGGTGCCAGTCAGTGTCAGGCTCTGGGTTGTATCTGCTCGACTTTGAAAGCCCTCCAGGTCCCATCATACACACTCTGTCTCTGAGATGCCACACACACACACACACACACACACGCACACGTCAAAAGTTCAATCCACACACCATCACACACTGAGACACAGACCTTGTTTATAACAGAATCCTCTAACTTGTTTGTGTGTATGTGTGTGTGTGTAAATGTGTGTGTATATGTGTGTAAGAGTGAGAGAGAGAGAAAGAGAGAAATGGAGTGAGATCCGATGTGGTGCTGAAGCTGACAGTGTTTCCCTTGTGGGGTGCAGACAACAAACAAGGTCTCTGGTGGCTTTTGCTAGTCGAGAGGAAAAATGTGCACACACATACACACACACACATGCACGTTCACATACACACATACCTCTTAGATGTCGTAGCAGCTTCATGCCAGCCACAGCCATCTGGTTTATGTAACTAACTGTCATGCTGTACATTTGACCCATGTGTGTGTGTGTGTGTGTGTGTGTGTGTGTGTGCGTGTGTGTGTGTGTGTGTGAGTGTGTGTGCACTTGCAGTGCTAGGGACAGAGGTGAAGGATTTCAGTCTACGCTTGACCTCCAGATTCTTTACCGGTCTGCGTCACCCAAACTGCACCCTTCAGGGAGCGTCCTCTGTATGTCTTCATCTCAGACAGACAGACAGACAGACGGACAGACGGACAGACGGACAGAGGGGGAGAATGAGGAACAAAGATGAAACCAAAATGGCTGAGGAGAGAGGAGGAGAGTCCACAAAGCAGTCCCTTACCCCCATCCCCACAACTCCCTCTGACACACACACACACTTTGTGAGATTGAGAATCAATAACCAGAAAGGATAAAGCTCCTGAGTGACCAGACAGCGCTCAGGGTGAACTATAAACTATTTTTGTGTTTTATTGAAATGCCGGCTTGTCCCCATTAAATCTCCCAAACACCAGCCAAACGTCTAGCCTGTCACAGCTCTATATGTGTGTGTATGTGCGTGTGTGTGCGTTGCCGCAAGCTGCAGGCACTCTGACAGACTGTCAGATGACGCTCACTCACTGTGTCTATGTGCATCCTCCAGAGTAAAACATGCGAAGGCTGATAATTACCGGCATCACTGAAATTCTCCTTAAATCCTGAGGTCACACTTCAGTTGGTTCGTCTGATTAGATTTGTGGATTTTGAAGCTTTACCCCATTTACCACTGACATGCACTGGGGCCGCATTTCCGTTGAACTTCTGAGCCAAAGTTTTAGGTCGAAAGCTGCTCTCGAGTGAAGGGGAGGGTTTGTCAAGCTTTGTTTCCACACAGATAATATAACATTCAGTCAAGAGTTAGTCACACCACATATAGGCACATATAGAAAGTTTGAATCCTAATGATGCTAATCCTTTATCACCATCGACATGTTATTGCTTTTTTCATGCAACCTGGCAATTACCTGCTTTATCATCTACTGGTAACTGTTTTCGATGTTTTGGGTTCAGACCGAAATGTGTTTACTGTTAGATGGATTGCCTTGAAGCACGATACACACCCATGTCTGCCATTGATGAATGGCATTGATGCTCCACTGAAAAATCCCCATCACAACACTGTCAGCTTCAGCTGTACGCTGGATTAAATGTTAATTATCAAACGCTTGCGTGCAAACACACTGATGTGAGGCGGCGAACATGACAAACATTACCTGTGACATAACAGCTGATCAAAATGTCAAGCCTGTCTTCGATAAATTACACTTTTAAACAGTTTTGCAGCTTTTTGAATGTGTAAATTAACAGTTACATATATTGTTTTAAATTCTGTTAATCAATTAATCAATCAATCAGTTGAACACGTTTCTTAGGTGGATGGATTGAAAAAAATTAACATCCACAATTATCAAATTGAACACAATTACAGTTGAGTTTATTCCCATATGCACCGATATGCACATTTGTCACTTGTGTCTATGTTGTGAAGGACTAGCCAGCTGTCCTGTGTTGTGACCGGCTCTCAACCACGCGCTATACTATCTGTCTGAAAACAAAGCTCAGCGCCACCACCACAATCTCCATCACCACCATCCCCCGCCACATGTGCATAAATACGTTTCCACGGAAGCAGCTTTTGACCTGCGTGCTATGAAACTTTGTCTCAGGAGTTAATCAGAAATTTGGCCTTCTTGTGTGCCAGTGGAGAAGGGATATATCCATCCAGGCATTAGCATTAGAAAAGGAAGAAGGGGTGGAAATGAGAGGAGCGTAGAGATTGTTTGGCTGCCATCTTAACTGAGTGTGCCTCGCCAAGCCCAGCTGGGAGAAAATATAAACCCCAGAGAATAAGGCTTATTTTGACTGGTGGCCAGTTAGGGGATAAGATGCTGCAAGCGAGGTGTGTGTTTGTCAGTGTGTGTGTGTGTGTGTGTGTGTGTGTGTGTGTGTGTGTTGGTATGTGGGCCGGTGAATCATTGAGAAATGCAGTATAAAGTAGCCATCCGGTTTAAGTCGGCCCGTCTCAGGTGTGGATGTGTGTCCAAATCTGCATCTAAAGCCCTCTCCCCCTCCTCCTTCATCCCCGTAAGGATAAATGTCATTAGCCCAGCAGCTAGTGGCAAGACGCTACTGAGTGCGTACGTGAGGGGTGACTCTGTCCCTGAGAAAGTGAGTGGAGGTGGTGGGAGAGTGGAGGTGGTGGAGTCTGATGCATTGACCAGACACAAATCCTCTTAACCAAAAAGAAAAAAAAAGGGGTTTAGGTGGCGGCTTAAATTGGCCATTGTGGCTCCACTCTGAGACGTCCTCTGAAGCCTTTCTGCATGGCACTAATGTAAATAGATGAACCCCTGCAGGGAAGGAGGTAGAAAGGGATCGGATCGTACCACATGGATGGCCTGACAGCACTGTGAGGCCTTTACCGTGAAGAGATGCATTAAGAAAGACCTGTGATGAGTTCTGTCTTCTTACATTTCTGTCTTTGATGTATTCTAAAGATCTGTTCCCCTGGCTGTTTTTAACAGTGATCAGATTGCTATCTAAACAATAACTGTGCTTGTATTAGGACAAAACTTAAAAGCGTTGATTCAGCGGGATCACCGTGTCCACACGACCACACTTGACTTTCATTGCTTTGTAAAGCAACAGGTTTTCCTCAGCCGTTCATTAAGTATGTGGTATACAGTGCATACTCGTTGAGCCTGTAGTAGGCAATATGTTGTAAGCATAAGAAGAACTGTTTCCTTTTTTGCCTGAATATTAACCACTGGTTTTCCCAGTGCTAAGGGAAAAGCAATATGCCTTTATGCTTAAAAATAAGGATGGGCAAATGAAACGGTGGGAAAAGAAAATGAGTGCGTTTGTCATTTGTCATCTGGATGATATGCTAATAAATGACTGGACCTATTACAAAATGATAAAGATTTTTCCTTTAATATAAAGCCTTGATGTATTTTTTTTTTTAATTTTGAGCTCTTCACAGCAGTATAGCATTGAGTTAAAGTACACGCACACACACACACACCTACACACACACACACACACACACACACACACACACATAAAACACACAAACATACACACAATAAAGCCATGGGAAAATCTGAAGCGGCTCATTCATCAGTCATACTTCATTTATCAACCATAGTTCTACATTAAACAACATCTCCGTTGAATCACTGAGCGTAGCAGTAGACAGTGTCTTCCTGTGTGTGTTCGATGTGCACATGTATGATGCTGGATGTTGCCTTGGCACCACAGACCCTTGCTGTGACCTCATATATCCGTCTATAATACGACTGCCCTGCTCGTTGTTTACAGCAAACGTTACATAAACAGACCAATCACTGCGGCACTCAGCATCAGCGTAGCTAGAGGGTCTGCATCAGTGAACATGCAGACAGAGACCATCATGAGCCCTAATCATACCACTGTACCATATTCATATCACAAGTACACACACTGATCCGCAATGATCAACCACATGCCACAGACACGCAGGGAGGATCAATGAGCTTAATAGGAAGTGACATAAAACAATGCCAGATGGCTAAGCAGCACTCAAAAAGGTTGGCCGTTACCATGGGAACCCTGCAAGACAGCGCTTTCTTAATTTCTGCTTTACTGTGTGTTGTCTGTCACGGTTTCAGACATTTGCCTAAAGACAGACATCCGAGTGAAAAGCAGATAATATGAGCGACACTATCCTGCCATCTCATCAGTGCTTCTACTCACACAGATTAGGAGTAGAAACTGTATTTACACTGGTGTTTTTCAGCAGTTAAACTTGACCTGATTCCGGTCCAATAATACAAGTAACGTTTGTGTGAACATACAACACTGATGTGTTGTATATATTTCCGATCATATACTGAAAGTGTAATATTTTACATCGAGCACAATAAGTTTGGGATGCAGTTGCATTTGTGGCAGCATGTGTGGGGTTACTACCTTGGACTGAAGGTACAACTTGCTTGAAACGACCTTTTATGACAGAATGAGACCTTAAGGCCTATAGGCAAAGACCAAACGATTTTGTGTCTGATGTGTTAACAAAATGAACTCAGCAAGTGGGGATGAGGCCACAATTTTCAGTCCCCTCACAAAGACATTTATGGTCCTGTATAAAAAAGTCAACACCACTAAGGACACATAATAGTTTGAGTAACTGTGTTTATGCGATAATTGGTGCTTTGCTTTTGCCCAGCTAATCCCTGATATATGAGCATCTTAAAACATCAAGTATAAAGCGCTAGATACATGTCCTGTACCCATATGATATTTTATGAATGAATCCTGAGTTAATGCAGGATCGCTGTTTAAATTTGTGCTCGGAACCCAAGACCAATAAGAAGAAGCTGAGTATGAACCACCCACCTACAAATCAATTACCCTGAGTGCACCTATGGCCAGCAGGAGTCGCAATGCTGATCTGAGGGGAGTGAAAGTGTGGGGAGGGGACTTTTACTACAATCAGAGAGAGGTGCTTTGTTTAAATACTACTGTTTAAATACTGAGGCCCTTATAGTTTTCAACTGGGGGTCCGCGACCCCCCTAAGAGACCGCAAAGGTACTGCGGGGGGCATTTTTTTATGCTTGTTTGATTGTTACCAACACTTTTTGGACATTTCCCTTCACTCTGCATCTTTATTAAAAGCGATCAGCAACTTGACGGTTAGCCTTGCAGCAGAGCGCCTTGAAAAGCCTTTTCACCATCCGAAAAAAAATAGCAGAGTGAAACCTCTCACAGCTTATTGCAGAAACCTACAGCGTCAAATGAAGGAGATGATATGTGATAAGGGCTTTTTTTTTTTTTTTTTTTTGAGTTTGTGGCGTTGCAAGTGACCCACGCGATCAGCCAAAATGTTTCCGGGCAAAGATGGTTTACGAACGCTTTCAAGAGAGATCCCTCCTCAGCTGTCAGTGCTGTCAGTGCTACATTAGCTCAGCTTATTGCAGAAACCTACAGCGTCAAATGAAGGAGATGATATGTGATAAGGGCTTTTTTTTATTTTTTTTTTTGAGTTTGTGGCGTTGCAAGTGACCCACGCGATCAGCCAAAATGTTTCCGGGCAAAGATGGTTTACGAACGCTTTCAAGAGAGATCCCTCCTCAGCTGTCAGTGCTGTCAGTGCTACATTAGCTCTCTGCTGTTTTTCCTTTGTTCCCATCATGCATCAGCAGCAAGCCAGTGGAAACGAGTGGGGGGGGGGGATTCACTGCCCTTTTGGAAATTCTCATGAACAAGTATTCACCCTTACATTGGAGGCTGGCTATGGCCTGTTGAGTAAAAGCGCCTTCATCAGTGTGTGCCATTCATTTTAGAGACGCGTATGTTTGCCTGCTGCCATCTTTCTTAGTGTCAGTCTTTCTCTCTCTCTCTCTCTCTCTCTCTCTCGCTCTCTCAGCCCCCTCAAGTCAGCGAGGTTCACATCATCCTCGTTAAGCGTTTGTCTCCAGTCTAACTCACAGATGATTATTCATTTAGCTGCTTTAGACAGCTCCCGTCAGCCACAAGGACTCCGCTCATCCACCAAGGGACAAATCAACACTCGTTTTTTTTTCTCCTCCTCCACCTCCTCCTCCTCCTCCACCTCAGCTCTTTCTCCATTTCCCTTCTCTCTCCTGGGCTATTACACTGAGTGTTATGTTTACTATAACCCACATGCTTGTTAATTATAAATCACGGGTCCGCTTACGTTCTATTAATTGGTACCTCCTCTCAGTCTATGCAGGAGCGCAGGCAAATAAATTCAGGTGCGGCTTCATTAAGTGGCACTCTCACAACAGATCTTGACACACTCTACAGAGGCAATAAAACAAGGGCTCAACAACTATAATCAGTGCTTTACAGTTAGCCAGCGGCACAATGCAGACTGCCATTCGCGCCGTTAATGCTGCCTTCAGGGCCAAGTAGGAGTTTCACTGCAGGTAGAAGGCAGAAAAAGATTTACACTTCCTTGATGGGAGTTTGTCTGACCACTCTTTTAAGACAACCCACATGTGTACGTCTGCACAAACTGTGATCAACGGTTGGCTAAATTATATCAGAATCTCACCTCATCATTTGCTGTATCACTTTTGTGTTCTCTTCTCTTACAGTGAATGGAAATTCATTAATCAGCAAATCCATGCCAATCCATCAAATGAGACATAGAGAAGAAACAAATTTTCCAGTTTTCTTATTATTACTGCTTTTTTGTCATTATTATTATTATTGTTGTTATCATTGTTATTATTGTTATTATTGTTATTGTTATTGTTATTGTTATTGTTATTATTATTATTATTATTAATTTGAAAATGGGTAAATAAGGCATAATGCCTATCTAATAGCTTGTAAAACCAGTGGTTCACAGCAGAAGGAAAAAAGGACAGCCAACAGCACAAAGAGGAATAAATGATGTCAGTGATAAAGCAGCAGAGGGTCTGCTCATGGACCTGAAATGACTGGGTACAGTATCACACCAGAGAGCTCCATTAGCAATAATTGGATGGATTTTATATTAATATATGCTCTGTCATTTAGCATTGCATACAGGCTTAACCTCTGCATGGGATTTCATCCCCTGCTAAGTCCTGCAATCATACAGTTCACACTGATCATAATGATTGGAATAGCAGTCCAGAGGGACATGGTGTAAAGGAGCAAAAATGAGACACCATAAAAGGAAAGAAAATCCTGTCTGTTCCCACTTACGTTACTGGTTTTTGCATTAGTTTGTTGTTTGTTTGCATCTGTAGTACTGCAGCTAATGATCAGTACTGAAGCTGCAATTAAAAAGTTGTAGTGTTTATTTATTATTATTATTATTTTCATTAAACTATTGCCTGAAAATGAATTTCTGAATTTTCAACTCTCACTACTTCCTAGCTTCAACCTGCTGTTCAAACTTTAGGCACGTTTGGCACCAAAAATCTAAGATGGAGCTTGACAAGTTCTCATGACTCAAAAGGAACTTCTCTAGTTTGGGTTTATTATCTGCCCAGGTCACTAACACAAGCCCACATGGAGTGTTAGTGTTAGTGCTAGTGAAAGTCCGTGGGCCAGACATGTAAACTGAATATTGTTTTTTTTCTATATGTTTTGGCATTTTTTGTTTAGCAGGTGCACATACTGTTTATTTTTTTTCACCTTTTTTGGCCAAATAAAACAAAGTAACTGCTCCTCTTGCTGCAGGGAGTCCGTTATGTTTTTTTTTTTTTTAAAGAAATCTATGTAAGAGACAAAATATGGGGTAGAATGTGAAGTGCTGAAATGCCATGTAATAAAATTTGGTGCAAACGCATCCGGTTGTTTGCCAAATGCCATTAAACAACAGAAGATTCATAATAATGAGCTTTGGTATACGTGCACATGCTGATGATTGCATCGGATGGTTTCTGCTGATTCCTGTTCTACCACGTCACAGAGACCTTTGCTTTGTGACATGGAGCATCATGCTACTGGAACTCTCCTTCAGCAAAGGGTCAACTGTGGCCATAAAGAGGTCAGCATAATTATAACTGGTGTTAGGGCCCAACAGCAAGAAGACATCCACCACATTATCACATTATCGCCAGCAGCAGCTTGGTCTGTTGACGCGAAGCAATTTGTCTCCAGATTCTGACTCTAACGACTGCAGCATCAGCACCAATCATTACGATTGTTATTTCAGCGAGCTGATATGAGAAACAATGATGAAGACGTGAGTGTTAATACCAACTTCAACTGAACAGCGGTTTGCCTCGGCATTTCAGCCTAGCGACATCCACCATAACAGTTTCAGCATATTGAAAAGTCAGCATCAAGACGAGTCCCTAAATTAGCAGGAGTAAGGGAGGCCACGACAGAAGTGGGAAGAGCCGCTTCAAAAAGCCACTGTTCACCTCGTCACTTTCTCTCTCCCACTCCCTCCCCCTCCTCCTGCTATGCTCCTAAGGGACGAATCTCTTTCAACAAGCCAAGGAGGTTCAGGACAACTGCGGAGTCTGACATAATTATCAGTGGCTAGGCTTTAATCACCCTCTCCTCTGACTCCTCAGTGCACATTATCTGACACCAAACACATGCGCTCCCCTGCGCGAAACAGGCCAATTTAGCTTCCTGACGCCACTCAGCCAGAGAGGCAGCCATCAGGCGACCAGAGACGGATGGAGAAAAGGCGGCAGAAAACGAGAGAGTGAAAGAAGGTGGCTATAATTATGCGCTGTATTTTGCCTTTGTTGTTTCTTTCTTTTTTCCTGTCACCCTTTTCCTTTTTTTATTATTATTCTTTTACTTTGTGCACTTTTAATAAGTCTGCAAAGTGTCAGTATGATTTAAGTCTAACAAAGCCGTGGATGATTTATGTCAAAAGGTTGCCAGAGACAAAAAGACTTGAGAGACAGTCTCAAGGTAACGAGGCTTCAATTAACCTGAGCTACCTGGATGGGATATCATTTGAATGACTGCTGAATTAAGAAGCACTTTTTTAGAAACCTCTCCGAATGTGTTCCTGAGATACATTTAATGTAATCAAAGGAAATTAAATCCATGGAATAATTTGAGGTATAAAAGTTAAAGCATGAGCTGAGGGCTGAGGATAATTGTCAAGGAACGTCGTCCTGTTTTGCTTCACAGTTACACAGGACTCTGTTTGTGGCTATTTGGCAGGAACTTGACTGTGAGAGCGTATTTTCTCTCATAATGAGAGAGAAATGAGAGAATTTGTCTTTGAACTCATAGTTATGATTTGAAGACTTATGATCATACGTCTGGGGGAAAAAAAATTGTTATCAGCAGTGGTTGCAAACCACACAGTGACACATGTTAATGTTTAGACTGCGCCTCGCGCCCTCGTCCTCAGTGGGGTCAGGCAATGGGGAGTGGGGGATGAGGGTGGTGGGGGTCACCGGGGGGGACGGAGATAACGTCAAAGTGATGAAAGACGGAAAGATCACAAACAGTGCCACACGCTAATGTGCTTCCAGGATGCTGCCGTTTCAGCCAGAACCGCAGACCTTTGATGGTGTTTCTGACAGAAGGGGAGAAAAAAAATGAAAGAAAGATAAACTATCAGCGGTTTCACCAGCAGAATGCGTCAATCTCTTTGGGGTAATCTGCAACGAGCCCAGACCAGGTCGCACTCTGCTTCAACCTTGAGCTACATAGTGTCTACTTAAAGTTGCAAGACGGATTGAAGGACACAGCGTTGCAGTCAAACAATATATAAAAAGACTGAAAATAAAGGTATTTGGAAGCGACTCAGAGCCATGAGACTTACAGAATTGTGACCATGCAATCTGTGCATTGATAAGCAACATTTTAAAATAAACAACAATCCTGGCATGGCTAAATTGGACAGGACTTTGTCCTGTAATAGGCTGGTGGCCTGTCCAGGATGTACTCTGCCGCTGACTCCAGCTCCCCCTCTAAACATTAGATAATGGATGGATGGATGGATGGATGGATGGATGGCAGCAGAGCTGAGTGGTGAGTAGAAGTTTTATACTGTTAGGGCTCTTTAATTCAGTTAGCTTCTTGTTTATACTGATGCTTATGCTGCCACAGGATTAGATTGTCCAGGGACACGTCATTTGGAGCTTACCCTGCTCTTCCTGTCTTCTTTATGCCTTTATTATGTTCATGTCTCATCAATGCACATTACTGATTCCACCTCTTCTCCAGAGTCCTTGTGCTCCATCGTTGCAGAACCAGGTGCAGCCACTTCCTGAAGCTGAGAGCTGATCGTGGAACATGCTCTCCAGCTAAAGGACCAACAACTTTTATTATTTTCACTGCTTTTACTTATTCTGTATCAATAAGGCTCTGAAAACATTGCAACTGTTATTACAACACTGCAGCTGTTTTTCAGCACATACTGGTTAAGAAGTCTGGGTACATGATATCTTGCACTTAGTTTTTCTAGGTGAAATAACCAGACAAGGATGTGTATGAACAGGAGAATGGATGTCACAAGAACAGCAGAAGAAGAAATGTGCAGTGAGCTAGTGGAAAAAGGGCTGGAGATGGTTTTTCCATCCACACTCAGTGGCAACAGTGACCGCTCTGCCAGCTTGTACCACATCAGTTTGAGGAGGTCGAGTCAGCGCCTGGCAGGCCGTCTCTGGCCTGGTCTCACTGCAGGAGGAGCGCCGGTCCGAGGCCAAGCCTCCAGACCTGCAGCCCACTCTCCCAGCAGAGCGACCCACACTCTCCTGCACTTCACTCCGTTCTCACTGGGGGCAAGTCAGGGAGCCGCTGGGGCGTGGGGCTTCCAGCTTCAGAGATGCACCCTTCAAACCCCTGGGAAGTGGTGGAGGTGACCCCAGCTGACTCTAACTGTCAACCAGGCAGCCAGAGGAGAGGAAAAAGGGGTGACAGAGGCCAGGAAGAGAAAGGAAAGGAGAGGGGAGGAGCTGGAAAGGAGAGGAGAAGGATGACAAGGGGTTAGGTGTGAGCTATCCGGGGAGACATTTGTCCGGCAGATTTATGGTGTGAAGCATTGCTGCTTAGTGGAGGCTGGTGGTTCTCACATCACAATGATCAACAGTGCCCACACTTGCCCGTGCTCTTCAAAAGTACAGATTAAAGATAAGCACTCGAAGGACTTGAATTTTTAGTACTGTTGTAAGAAGTTGTTACAAGTGAATGGGTGGTGAGGGGCACTCTAGTGTCATTTTTCATCTAAAACCGAAACAGAAAAAACTTTCCCGTCAGCATGATGGGGACACGTTTTCGCTTAACAAGTCACAAAATATCAATTCCGATTGCATCAGGAAAACACATGCACAGAAAAAAAATATATATCTGATCCTGCAGAACAATATCCACTTGCAGAGAGTATAACAGCATCAGTCACCTTTTTAACCCTTTATAGGACAAGTGACTATTTTTGGTCATTTCTGCACACTTCGTATATGACACCAATCCCACGCCTACGAGAGGTTACCCAGCCAATCTACATCCCAAAACGTTTGTCACAGTCTCCCTCTTCCAATTGCCTAACATTGTATAAAATTATAATGTGTATGTTGTGTATATGTTCTAAAATATATGCCCCGTTCACAATATATGGTTTTTTTTTCTTTCTATCTTTGTAATGTATAGACTACATTACATTTTTTTTTATCACTAACAAAAAGCCTGATCTGGTAGAATAGACAATAACCTGTCATCTACTGCTAACGTAAATGTAGTACTTTACTCACATGCATGCTGATAACTATGCTGGAGGGCCATCCACTGCGTTCTAAAGCAACACCAAAGTGTGTGTTTGTGATGACTGCAGAGTGAGAATGTGTTGGATTTCCTCCTCACTAAAATCGACATGTCAGTTTCTGGTGAATGTCACTATTTTTACTGCCTACTTGGAGAAACAAAAATTGTGGAAAATCTTTTTTTTTTATATTGTGCAATATGAATCCCCCCCCCCCCCAAAAAAAAAAAAAAAGATGAGCAGATTTATTCTGGAAATATTTATTCTGGAAATATTTCTGCTGGAAACGCGGTCTCCTCCATACCACTCCCCCACAGTCAAATGTCTTCAACTCTTTGATATATTCCGGTCATTTTGAGGACATCTGGTCCTCATAAGTCCGATGTCACATACTGTACATACTCTTACACTTCACTCATCGTCACACGTTTCGCACTCACAGTCACGACACAGATAAGCCCAATGTCCTTGAAGGATTTTGGCGACATTAATATGGCCAGGTAATAGCAGCCTTCATCACGTCTTGTATTTGTTCTGCCAAGACACAAGTTGTGAATTCCTACTGAAAGTCTGATGTTACTACACTGTGTCAAGTGACAGGAGCTGTCAAGGTTTAAGATTTAATGAGAAAAAATTGGAATAACAGAAGGTGTCACTTGTCAGCCTCTTTAATACACCACTGGAAGAGCTAATTAAAGAGCAACTTAAGTTTTTTAGGTACGTTTCTCTGTCTTATTTTCAATATTAGTTTTTCCTGTGTGAAAAGGCTGCTCGACCCAAATTACAACAAACCTTATTCTCCCCTCATTTTCATTTATCATTTAATTAATCAACATCCAGTGAATAAATTGAGTGACACCCTAATTTACAACATTCCTGAATATGAACATCAAACAAACAAAACAAACAAAAAAATAAACAGTTTAGACACATTCATACAAAACAACAAATACTTTAATTAAAAATGGTTACAGGCAAATAGTAAAGGGTTATCAAGAAAGGACTGAAAGTGTCCAAGCAATAATTCTGTTTAAGGCATGAGGTACTTTAAGAACCAGCCACTCACCATACCGAGTCAAAAGAGGAGCAGATCCCAATGTATATTTTTAATGTGAATCTTAATGCCAAGGTACATAAAATGTGTAACACTTTTATATATATATATATACGGGGGTCCTCGAGTTACGACGGAGATCCGTTCCTGAGAATTTCGACGCAAGTCGGAACATACATTCATATGTATGTCTTTGTATGTAGATAATAAGTTGTGCCACCAGATGTCGCTATAACACCACCCTACAATAAGAGTTTACTGTGGTGAATTGCCTTTTGTCCCTCTTGACCCTCTTGACACACCATAGGGGTTGACATCGCGAGTGTAATGAGCATTTCCTTTAGATTTCTGATATCAACCTTGTAGACCCTGTGTTGTGAATAAACCTACAGTATTGCCACGATCCCGAACCCATCTGTGTCCGTGTGCATCTCCTTACCGGCTGCCGCTGCACCCCCCGCCAGCCGTCCATTTCACATAAGTAAACACAAGGCAGAGTAGCCTAGCTGTGCTGTGGAGGTGCTGGAGAGCCGGCAGGCGCGCTGAGAGACAGAGAGAGCGCTCACCAACTAGTTCCCGTGCAAAGTCTGTATGTATTTACGGGGCAAACCGCTTAAGCCGAAACGAGTTCATGGGAGATGTGTCGTAACCACGAAAACAACGTATCTCGAGACCGTCGTAACTCGAGGACCCCCTGTATATATATATATGGGTGTGTGTGTCTGGTTTTCTCTGAAACTACATATGTTTAGAATCTCATTCCTAGTGGTTCAAACACTTTCAAAACAGGCCTCTGACACTATACTGAAACCTGCTAACAGTCTCAGTGTAAGGGCCAATAAGTGTACATGATAGTGTCAACAGCATAAACGTGATATTGACAAACATCAAGAAAAAAATTGCAATATCCTTGATAAAAGTGGTGAAAAGGACTAGACCCTAAATTGACCCTTGAAGCAGGTGCATACTCAGCTTTATGTAGGTTTTGAAATATACATTTGAGAATAACCTTCTGAAACAACATAATCCCTGCTCGTTCTTTGGAATATCATATCTGGAAGCCTTAAAGCAATGTTGTGCTTTTTTTTTAACATTAAATAATAATTTCATATATATAGTTTCATTATTCAGAAAACAATGCACCTTATGTAAGTAAGTGGATACAAACTCTTTGAGAAATACAAAACCTAATGATCAGCAACTCACACTGCCAGAAAAACAACAACAACAACAACAACAAGTCATTAACACTGATATTCACTGAAGAAATTTCTAAAATAAGAATTCTGAACAGACTTTGTTGCAGTGAAATCGCCACTTGTCTAGGAAGACGGGATGGGATCATCTGGGTTAATCCATTGTTTTGCGTTGTTTGAGTTCGAGGAGTGGAAGTGTATATCTGTAAGTTTAGTTTCTGTGCATGAAAACTACTTAACTTCTTGGCGGTTAAGTAGTTTAACACGCACTTGTGCACAATGTCACATAATGTTGCTTTAAGCAAGTTTTTTTTATTGATATGTGCCTTATACATGGGTCGCACATGACAAAAAGCCATTTGTCAAGTCTAGTGTGCAACAGAAATAATAACACATGCGAGCCTGCATACAAATACAAATAAGTGCATACTACGCACAGAAGGTAATATAGAACACTATGACTAATATTCCAAGTGAATGTATTCATTATTAGGAAAATAATAAAATGATGTTTTTTCTCTGTAAATTGCTCAACAGCAGCACTTAAGAAATTAGAGAACACTTACCAAGTAATATTATACAAGATCAAGCGCATACATTTTAAATAGGGAGGCCATTTTATAGTATGCATAGTAAGTATATGTTTGTGTGCAGAGGTGTGTATTTAACAGGGTGCAAGAGCAAATGTGTTTGTGTGTCTGGATACTGTATGCATACAATACAAGCGTTCTTTGTACACTGCCAACGTAGTTGTCCCTTAGAGTGAAATATGTGTGTGTGTGTGTGTGTGTGTGTGTGTGTGTGTGTGTGTGTGTGTGTGTGTGTGTTGACAGCGAGAGCGAGAGTACCCGGCGGTGGTGGCCTGTTATTGAGCCTTCGAGAGGCGAAGCAGCTGATAAATTCAAACTCTTTGTGTAATTGTCTTTTGTATCTGAATACAAATCCCCGCTGCTTATGATTCATCATATTTATTTTTTTATTTCCTCCGGCAACATCTTTTATTAGTTGTGCACTCAGCGGCGAGATTTAATTTCTGCAGGAGGGGACAACAGCATCGGCTTGATGATTATTATTGAGAATGTGATACAACAGAGGCTGAATTAAAATCTATAGTGCATTAAAGTGACAGATTAGGAGGGGTGGAGGGTTCATTTACAAGTGTTAAGACATCAGCAGCTAATGCCCTGCAATGCCAAGCAGCAATCCACGCTACTCCCTGCTCTGCAGGAGTGCGTTTGAAAGGAGCGGTGTGAGGGGGTCTATGAGGAGTGTGTGTGGCCAGAGGCAGGGTGCGTTACATTCAGCAGGGAGCCTCTAGTGGAGACATTTGGGCACTGCTAAAAGAGAGGAGGGGGAGAAGAGATCTTGAAATCACTACACAACCCAAAACAGTCAGTTACATCTTATTCGTGACTATATACTCAAAACATAAACATAATGACAAAAATACAAAAGTTAGTGTTCTGCTTTGTGTGTGTGTGTGTGTGTGTGTGTGTGTGTGTGTGTGTGTGTGTGCTCCAGAAAGTCTGATTAATGCATGGAGCTACTGTACAACAAAACATGAAGCGCAGAGAAAAGCCGCAGACACGGTGCAGATGAAAAAGTCACAGTGTGTTCACAGTGTATAAACTTCACAACATAACGGTGCGGCGGCTGTTAACACGATCGGCTCCATCACTTCCTACAGCCAAGGAGTTCTTTTCTGTGTTCAGCAAACTTTATGAGCAGACTTGCATCGAGGTATTCGGGATGTTTAAGAGGACTCCTAATGGTAACATAAAATCCTTTGTGATTAGGGCTCTGAGGCAAATTAAACCAAAGCTATCCGCATGGCTAGATACAACTGATTGTACTTTAAATGAAATGACCCCTAATATATTTTCAATAAAACGTGTTTTTGTTTTGGTTTGTTTTTTGTTTCCTGCCGATGGCATTGATAAAGTAATGGCTTAATTTGCGACTACCGAACTACCAACAGCTTTTGAGTTTCCTTTATTGTAGAAGTGGAAACTGGAACTCGTCGTTGCCGTCTGCGTGCACGGAGCAAAACTCGCTTTTCAAGGCTTCCGAACTCTTGGTGTTTGAAGCCTGTTGAAAATGATGACAACGGACAGTTGTGAATCATCTACGTGCGCATGCCCACTAAATGACCGACGAACAATGGAGAGATGAGTAGAAGATGAAATTAGCTCTAATGATATAATGGCTGGTCTCTTTAAAGCTGACATGTTGAGTCACTCTGCGACCGGTCAAGTCGCATCGATTTTCATCAGTGCTAGAAACCCGATCTACACTTGGTCCTCTTTAACTGACTCATCTCTCTCTTTCTCTCTCATGTGCCCCCAGATATTTATGTCTACTGTCTGATTCTGCTGAGTGGGGGCTTAATCAGATCCAGAGTGAGCCCCATCTGTATTCAAGCCAGCTGCTGGAGAGAAACGAGAACGATAACGTGAGCTAAGACAAGGAGGACGGAGCGACAAAAGACATGGAGGGCAGAGGCACACGATTGGGCCACGGCGGAAACCTGTTTTTTTTTTGATGACAAACAGATAGATCCAATACAGGGTTTGGATGCACAGGGAATTATAATTTGAACATTTACATGACAGTACCCATAGTATAAATGGCCATCATTTGGGATTTATCCTCATAAATATATTAATGTTATTGTAAATCGTGGCTTGATCAGTGTGACAACGTGTACTGTGTAACAGGCCTGATCTTATCATTTAAATACACAGCGACTTTGTTTCACCTGCAGTCAGCGTATGACAAGTGTTGCTATGCCGTGAGCAGAAGTGTTGCGATTGTCTTTTCTCATTGGTGTTTCAGCAGCACTATCACCGTGGTCTCCTTAAAAAGTAAAACGAGAAATCTCTCTGCAACTAAGTCGACTCCTCCATTATGTTGACATTGCTCCTCACAGGAAGGACAAAATCTTTTCTTTTTTTTTTTTTGGTGCCGTTGGTCTGTGCATGAATTAGCTCGGATTATTTTCAGAAGCCACTTAATTACTTTGTTCCATATCTGTGTTGCTTTTCTCGGAAATTGAAATGCCGAGATAAATTTCTCTACAGTGCTCGCGATCTGAACTGTCATCGTCTTAAAATCATGTTAAAGAGAAACAGTGCGATCTTTTTATTGACCTCATTTAGTGTATGAGTGTGTGTGTGCGTGTGTGTGTGTGTGTGTGTGTGTGTGTGTGTGTGTGTGTGTGTGTGTGTATGTGTAGTACATGTTGACTGGCGTATCGTTTTCGGAGTATTTGAATAAAATAGCCTGCGTGATTATGTAAAAATGTGTCATTGTGGTAATGGTTTGACACAGGGCAGGTCATGGGCTTCTTGTTATAGTAATTATTCTATTCCCAAATAGCGGGACTGTTTAATTTTTGTCCACAAACTTGCAGAGTAAACAGAGGAGTAAGATAGTCAGATAATCAGCAACATGTCTCTGGGTGACACCAGTACACAATGAAATTGAGTTTTTTTCCCCCTGTTCTTTTGACACTTGTCAAATTAGGTCAGAATCATAACGACTCTAACAAGCTGATTTTCAGTGAAGTACCAACAAGCAGCGGATCTGGGGTTTTTTTTCGACCAAAAAGCGATGTGTGCCGCTGAAAATTCAAACTGTCAGGGATTTTCTTTTAACATGTTTGAAAATTACAGGACATGAATTTCCTGCTTCAGCCCTTTCTCCTAACCCCCACCCGCACTCCTGCACCGTTCAGCTGCCACCCGATCTGCAGTCATCTGGAGTGTAATTGTGCAATCCGACTGTGATTTCTTTACCATGTTCCTCTGCGCTCCACTGTCCAAGTGAGTGAACCCTCACTGATCCGTATCGAATCTGCAGGTCAGCTGGCTTTTGAGAACTCCCCCGTGATAAAGTCCTGTTTCACAAAATACAGTTGGTGTACCTCAGTGCGCATGAGTTTAGGTAGACGGATGGACTCAAGCATATGAAACATGAACATCGTGGAGATCCTTCATTCCCCCAGCATATTCTACATAACTGGGACTGTAAATACTGGTGAGCTCTGTGTGTGTGCGGGTGCATGTGCTTGTGTGTGTGTGTGTGTGTGTGTGTGTGTGTGTGTGTGTGTGTGTGTGTGTGATTATCTGACTGTCAGTATCAGGGGAGTGAATAAAAGTAATAACACCTGCAAAAATAAATAAATAAATGCATTAGAATAAAAAAACATAAAAACATACACACGTCACACAGGACCTTTGTTTTTGCTAGGCGTCAATAGGAAGTTCACATTACTTGCTGGGGCCATCTGTTTCACATATTGCAGCCAACACCTCATCACAATTACTGCCAGCGGGTAAATATATAAATAAAAAGCGCGTCGACATAATCAGTAAATCAGAATGTGAGCCCCCACCATCCCTGAGCTCTCAGATCCTCTTTGTCATTTCTAAGCCTGGGAAGCCACTGGGCCTGTGGAGGTCATAGAGCTCAGGCCTGTGAGCTCGGGCCTCATCAGCACGGCTAATAGCCAGTCAGACGCTGGGCCTGCTGACGAGCTGCATATTAATGGCTATGGCAGACGAGGTCAGCTATGCCCTGCAGGGGAAGGCCACAGTAAATGTAGTGGGGGATCAGCATCGTACACGCACCAGTCATGCTCAAGAAATATGATTCAGTTGATTTATACCTATAGTTTACTGTTGTCATTAATCAGCGTTGATCAAGGTGTAATTAATTAGTTGATTACTTACTGTTCATTGAAAAAAGTTATGATACAACTCATTATTCAACATCGCTTATTACACTTTCCATCAGCACCGCAGATTTAGTGCCTGTCAATGCATCGCCACACTGACAAGTTCAATTTATTATGTGGACAGTACAAGAGGATATTGCTATATATACAGCAGCACTTCACCACATGTTTTACATACAGTATCATCACCTATCAAGTTGTGTGTCACGTGTTAAGCTCATCCACGCGTCCAGTAAACACAGAGAAACCTCAGCACTAGTGTGCAGTCATGTCTCTCTCAACCCTGATGAATGGGATTCCAATATTTCCCCCAGCATCGCTCTGCTTTTGGTCCCCACTAACTCCTGAAGACAGCATCTGGCTCTTTAAATGCTAAATGCTACCATTTGTTTACTGGCATTTTCTAACTTTGCCTGTTTGTCACCTGGTACTTGGCTGGTACCAAACAGAGGGTTTACAGGAGCTTTTATAAGACGCGCCTGCTGCTGCTGGTTGACGAGAGTGGTGAGACTGAACCAAACAGTTGTGAACCATAAAACCATAATACAGTTGAAAGACAAAAAAAACAACTCTACACAGCTCTTGGGGAATGGAGGAGTGGAGTAATGATTTTCTATGAGTTTGTCACCGTAAGCGTCCGTTTCCACACAACACACTGTAACCTGAGCCGTGATTTATGTACATGCACTGACGACCGCAGCTTTAAAAATCACCCGTCAACGGTTTGGTGGTAATTTACGATCAGGTTACGCTGCATCAGAGCATTTGTGTGAAGCCACGGGGTTAAAAACGCACAGCTGAGTGTGTGAACCATAAAAATCTAAATGCACAAACTATTGTTCAAGTGGGCTTAGCTGTCCACTGTATCCCTGGATGGGGCAGACTGATGATAAACATCCACTGAGAAGCCAGCACGCTAATGGCCGGTGTAGCTTTGCGAACCCTGTAGTCCCACAGTGACTCATACTAATGTTGGTGAAGCCAAATGCAGCCCTGCCGCGCCAAAGAGCATACTAATTACCACAGCTGCCCTTCTCCGTGACCTTGGCGGGTCACTTAGCAGTGTGATCAGTCCCTGACTCCTAATAAAGACACTTTAACAGGGTGAGCCGCGAGTGCAGAGAGGATTTTCTCCCTTCCCCTCCCTTCAATCACACTCCCTCTTTTTTTTCTTTTGCATTAAAGAGCAGCACGCCACATGATTGTAAAGGCAAAGACAAAATACATATAGTATAAAGGCTCTCAGGTGTCAAACATGGCCACGGCCCTGCTGACCAGTTCTCCTTCACGTTGTATGTGCACACAAAGATTGGGATTTATTTCTCAAGCAAAAGCAGCAAAACCACAATGTAGAAATACCAAAAATCAGCGTCCGTTGCATCATATTTAAAATTCGGATGTGATATCGAGAAAAAAAACATTGTTTAAGTAGTATATATATATACAGGGGGTCCTCGAGTTACGTCGGAGATCCGTTCCTGAGAATGTGTCGCAACCGAATTTCGACGTAAGTCAGACCATACATTCATTGTGCCATTGTGCATACATTGTGCCACCAGATGTCGCTATAACACCACGCTAAAATAAGAGTTTATTATGGTGAATTGCCTTTTTTGTCCCTCTTGTCCCTCTTGACACACCGTAGGGGTTGATATCGCGAGTGTAATGAGCATTTCCTTTAGATTTCTGATATCAACCATGTAGACCCTGTGTTGTGAATAAACCTACGGTATTGACACGATCCCAAACGCATCTGTGTCCGTGTGCATCTTCTTACCGCAGCGGCCGGCCGGCCATTTCACAAAAGTAAACACAGCTGTGGAGGTGTTGGAGAGCCGGCAGTCGCGCTGAGAGACAGAGAGAGCGCTCAGCAACGAGTTCCCGTGCGAAGTCTGTACATATTTACCGGGCAAACCGCTTAAGCCGAAACAAGGAAGTTCACGGGAGATGTGTCGTAACCAC
>JAFBJQ010000061.1:435800-455789 GCA_016785345.1 Trinectes maculatus
ACAGATACGTGAAGTCATTTCAAAATAAAATGGACAAAGTCCACAAAGTCACACATAGATGAAGAATTTACATATTTTGCGGGGGGGGGGGGCTCTTGTTATTAGTTGTCCACAGAAGTAGTGGACTCCATCCATCAGCTCAACCCACTCATTCCCTTTTTCTATATCACTCGTGAGATACACAAGCTCTTAATAATTGATTAGAATTGATTTTAACCCAGCCCTGACCCAGCCAGGATGGACTGGCAGCGCCACCCAGACCATGAATGTGTGTGTATGTGTGTTTTTTTACACATGGTTCGCTTCCACATGCGTGTGCGACTGGTGAACATACAGAAAACCCCACAAAGAATATGAAGTGTGTGATCTTGTATCCACAATTACTTGTGGCAGGGAAAAAAAGGTGCAACGCTGTTATCTTTTAAAAGCTCAAGACGTGTTTTGTGAATTAAATATTTAGACAGGCGAAGCCTCGACCTCCCTTTGTTTGCCGACTCCTGGTTCCCATTGATTTCTGACAAGACAACTGGGACGACATTACAACAAAATGCACTATAGCTAGCCTCATGTACCCGCTGACACTCTCGCCAGCCTACACTCTCCCTCAGACCAGTCTTCACTGGCCATAGTGCATGGGTGTGTGTTTGTACCCACTGCAATGAACACAAATATAGGTTTTCCTCTTCAAGATTTTCCATCTCTACACCGGTGAAACTTACGAGTTCTGGCAAAATTCAGCTATACACACACACACACACACACACACTGTTATTTGCAAGCTCCAATCACAGACTAGGCTGATGTCAGATCGCAGCCAGGCGTCAGGGGAGAGCTGAGCAGCAACACATCAGTATTCTTCCACCTGAGACGGAGACAATGACAGATTAAAAGCCAGTTACTGAAATGGATCAAGTTTATATTGTGTTTAATCCCTTGCATTTAACTAGGGCCTTCAGCCATCAGGTATTCAAATAAAAGCGACAGCTTGGTTAAATATGGGATCCTAAATTCTGCAGTGATTCCACCTTCTGTTCAGGAAAATTTGGATTCAGCTGTTTTATTTTTCTTGCTTTTAGTAAAAAAAAAAAGCATAGCAATCTGCTGATGAACTGCAGAATAAACAGGATAAATATTAAAGTGTCAGGCCACCTTTTTTATTCATATAAGTCAGTGCCAGACACTTAGCAGCGTAAGATCATTTCTTCTCTGCAGGGTGCCACTGCTGAAAGGGTTCCGATGACTGTTAATGTATTAACACATGCTTCTTAAAAACACATTGCTGTTTACGTTTAAATAAACGTATCTGAGAGCAAAGGTTCATCCTAAAGATACTTTCATCCACCATTCACTGACTGTGCCCCTCCAGCATCTACCCATCAAATGGATCAACCCAGTAGTGAATGATTGCTGATGCTAATATGTGCGACTTACGTTTTACATTTTGTGTTTTATTTTATTTTATTTTTTTAAAGTTCTGGGACGATCGATGTAAAGATACACATTGATGTTTTTGCTGAAATCCCGACATAAAACATGGACTGATTTTTTAGCATTGTCACCATGTTCCCAGATGTCAGAAGCTGCTTTGGTAAGCACATTATTTTCAACTGTCTTTGACATTGCTATCAGTCTTAATAAGTTTCTTTGTCATGCAATTGTGGTGGAAACTGGACTGGTGTTACATAATTCCTTGTGCTTGTTGCTTAACTTGTGACAATATAATCACATCAGATTTGTTAGTCAGGTGATTCTTTCCACCTAATGATAAGCGCAAATTTGTTAAATTCTACCTGTGATTGCACACCTGAAGGCACACTGACAACACAATACTGCAAAGTAGGTGGGGAGGTGGTGGCGAAGAGGCTTAAGAGTCGGGCTTTGGACCAAGAGGCTTTGGACCCAGAGGTCGCCGGTCGCCGGTTCAATTCCCAGCTCGGCCGAACATTGGGTGACGCGCCACCATCCTGGACCAGGTCTAACAAGCCTGGGTACGTGAGGTTGCCGGTTTGCATCCCGGATTGGCTGGAAATTGGGATAGGCGCCACCATTTGTCCACCACCTTGGGCCCTTGAGCAAGGCCCTTAACCCCACATCGCTCCCCGGGCTCCTTCATTGGCTGGCCCTCTGCTCCGCATGTGTGTGTGCTGTGTGTAATGTACTCCTGTCTATTTCACAAGAATGTACTCATATATGTGTGGATGGGTAAAAATGCAGAGAAGAATTTCCCCGTTTGTGTGGATAAAATAAAGTATCTCTTAAACAACACTGAGCTCAGCTGCAGCGCATCACATTTAAGCCATAATCTGGGCCCTGTACAAAAGGTTAATCACATAGTAGACTGAAAAGACGGTTGATGCACCAGAGGACAGTGTGTACTTTGTGTTCGTCTGACAATGACAGTGACACAAATTACAGCACAAGCATTTTAATCCTCCGTCACCATGTGTCCTGCCCTGCCCTCAAAACTCTGATCTCTATATGGACTGAGTGTGATGCACAGACTTAGGGCCCCACTGCTGGAGCCCAACCTAGGAGAGTTTGCTGCAGTTGTTTTCCACTGCTGACTTGGGAACATCTCTTACTCAAATTATTATTATATACAACAGAAACAGCAAAAATTATTTGTACATGTGAAAATCTCTGTATTGAAGCAGACCAAAAGGTCAATAATGCTTGTATGTGTCACCACAAGTCAATACTGTGCTACGACATCAGCTATTAAAAAAAAAAAAAGACTTATTATTTATATGTAGTTTTAACCCATTTAAGAGGCTGACACACCGGTCCATGACCTGACACACTAACACTAACACAAAAAATGCCCACAATAAATTTACGGATGGGTCACAAGTCACAGGAAAAATCTAATCAGAGTTCTTTTAAAACTGCTTCGGGACTACCGGAGGGAGATACCACATCCAAATCATAGTCCTGCATCTGCTGGTTTGATGGAGCCCAGTGTCTCCGGTATTCCAACACTACAACTATGTGAAACTGGAATTAGTTGAGGTCGGTGACAAAATTTTGATTTCAGAGGTGGGGGGGCACAGCCAATCAAGGAGCTTGTCTAAACTAAGGAAAACAGGCTTCAGATTGAGCGGCCGTTTTTCGCTTGGCCGTAGTGCTTGACGTGTCACCATTTACAGTAGCGTAATATTGTTTTTGGACGGTAAAAACTGCAGGGGATCAAAACGGCCCTTGCGAGGGACACGTCCCTCATGCCCCCCCCCCCCAAAAAAAAAAAAAAACAAATTACGTCCTTGGCTGAGGTTATTAGCAGACTGTGAACATATACGCAGGACCAAAAATAGTATTGTCTGCGATACTGGAGAAATTAACAAATGTAGATCAATTTTGAAAAAGCACAAAAGATAAAAAAAATCCAAGCTCTTTTTCTTCAGACCTCCCTCCAAACCCACTCATCCAAATACACATAAAAACCTTTAAGTGAGTGTTGGGGAAAGCAGCGTTGTTAACTCATGGACCATTAAAAACGGCTTGCTAGATTGAGTTATATTGTGTTTGGCTGCCTGGCATTGTAGACATTATGTGATGAATGCATTGGAAGAGCGAGGCACATAGATTGGTTGACAAAACAGGTAGACCATCTAATTACTATAGTCTTGGGTGGATAAGTTGATTGGATGAGATTTTTACAAGCCTACAGCTTCCATAAATGAAAAACTTTTTTTCACCAAAGCCTTTTCATTTATTTATTACATCATGCCTCGGAAACATATTGCCGACTCTCCCTTTAATGCACAGGCGTACCAGAGCAGGAGCCCTGGGCCACTGACCAATGAGGGGCCTCAGAGGACATATGTTCTATTTTTTTCTTTTTCTATTAGCGCTAGACCCATTGTCTTGCTCGAAATCCGACCAAGTCTTAGCGTGGGGAATCTTGCGAAATGTCCATCGTCCCAGGACCTGCAGTCACGTTACAGTGGCCCTGTCTCAGGCAAAAGTCTCACCCTTTGCAGAAGTCTACTCCTAATTAGTATAAAAACTTAAAAATTAGCATAAGTGCTCTCTTTTTTTAATCAGCGCTTGAACAAACCACTCTACACACAACTTTCTTCTTTGTCTGCCCTCTTTCACCTCCCAGCATCAATTCCTCATTCCAGCTTTCTCCGCTCTCCATCTAACACTCGAGGCCTCCTGCAGCTCACATTCCCCGGACTAATCTCCACTGCTCCCGTGTTGTTCAATTAGATTCCAGTTGACATGCATTGGAAGTAGGCGCTCCTCCTCGTAATTCAGCCCTCTTTATAGCCAATCTATTTTTTAATAAAGGTTCAGAGGAAAACATTAAAGTATTGATCCTTATTTATCGACCTCGGCCCAAAGCATAGTTAAAGCTGACACAAATCAATCAAAATAAATTTAAAATGATGATAGCACATAGGAGGAGTCTGGCCGCCTGTTTCGGGGAGTAATTAGGGGGCTAGGCAGAGGGAACCCAAGGCAATAAGAGTAACAGGAACACACACACGCAGACACACACTCATGCACATAGGCACAGGATGCACTGCAGCACTGTTTAGCAGGCTGCAGATTAGAAATTTACTTTGTATTAAATGAGACAACTAAAAGGCGAGGTTAATGAAAGGGCACAGCACTTTGGGGCTGTGGTAATCCACTGAAACCCTCTCTTCAGTGAATCTAATGTGCAGTCCACACACACACACAGACACACACGCACGCACACACACACACAACCCTGCGAGGCAGCTTTGGGGACATCCTCTGCTTAGCAGAAACAATGGATATTAATTTTAAAAAGTGAGTGAGTCACAAATGGCTGGTTGGTAGTTGTGTGTCTGTGCGTGTTTATGTGTGCACACGTGTGTGACAGATAGTGACCAAACTAGTTCTAAGTACGTAACCGATTTTAATCTGCCTGATGATGTCCGCCAAGCAGAGAGGTGACAAAGTGTGTGGCAGAGTGTGCGCCCAAGGGACTTGTGTGTGTGTGTGTGTGTGTGAGGAGAGGAACAGTGGCACATTTTGAGACGATCCACAAACGTCCCTTTTACTTCACCGCCCACTCTGCTTTATTTTATTTCACTGGTTAGTCCCTTCCACACTTTCACACAAAGCACATGCGGAGTCATCACCATGTGTGGAGGAGAGAGGGAACACAGTGTCTGGTGGCCTGAACCTACAGCCTACTTAATTGTGTTACAGCATTTGCCCCACCCACAAAATGCATCTAGGTCATACAGGAGGTGTCATACTATGATTTATTGTGATGACTTTTTTTCATCAAAGGTAGCACAATGGAAATTATAGTAGAGTGACTCTTTTCCCACTCTTACTACATTCACCGCACCAATGATTAGAGCCACACAGGCAAACTGAAGACATTGTTTAATATAATATTCTGCCATTGTAAAACCACTGTGTACTTCACCTGCATCCATATCTTGAGACGTCTAAGAAGATTCTCCGCCGTCCAGGTCATGGTTAGCCGAGAAAAGTGTCAGACGTCATCTCACAGCTATAAGTTGGCTGCCCAAAAATTCAAAGCTTGTATGAGAATGACAGATCCATCTCATAAGATGTCCCTGGAAAATCAGTCAAACAAAAGTGTGTGTGTGTGTGTGTGTGTGTGTGTGTGTGTGTGTGTGTGTGTGTGTGTGGTCTAGAATATAGGCCCGCACACGATCCTTCAACATTTCCACTTCCTAAAACTTGGATACTACGTGAGTAACAAGTATGATAATTACAAATAGCCAGTCTCATTTCATAGTTGTGTCGGACAGAACTTTGCTCTTGCTCTTTACAACTAGACAACTCCCCAGCTGGCTACTGTCAGCAATGCACATTGTAAAGATGATGTGTGAGCTCCTTCCATATGTAAGTTTTCAATTGTCCTCAATGTGATGTTGGTGTCAATGTTTTGTATATGAGACAGACAGATATTTACATTTATCTTCAGGATACTGGACCACCGAAGACATCGGTGGTCAGGCCAAGAAATTTGTCAGTTCCCTGCTGACTACTTTGACCTGACAAGTCTATAGTTCATGCATCTTATTAAGTTGAATTTGTATACTACTACTACTACTACTACTACTATTACTACTACTACTACTACTACTACTACTACTACTACTACTACTAATAATAATAATAATAATAATAATAATAATAATAATAATAATAATTCTGACGCTGTGAAACACATACTTGTGTCCAGAGTTTTCATGCCAGTTGACGTTGTAAGAAAAGATGTTCAGTGTGTCCAAATTCGACATGAACTGAAACAGGGGCCGTTAAAGAAGTATCGTCTTTACAAGCTTCAACTAATTTTTCATTTCTTTGATTTTCCTAAGCTCAGCTCGTGTTACCTTTACCGAAAAAACATGGTAAAAAGGTGTTTGCAGTTATAATGCTTTTTGGAGAAGTAATGGGGCAAAAATAATTTTAAAAAGTCACATAACCAAATCATACTTACACTTATTAAAACACCATTATTATCTCTGGTATTAGCTATGGAAGATTTTGCTCTGTTCTGACTACGTGTTTACAGCTGATTAATGGCAGAAGAAGAACAGAAATGAATAAAACAGACCACTGTTCCACTTTAAAGGCTGTGTAAAGCAAACGTTACTTAAATACCTTTCCCAACGCCGCTACTGTGTTCCTCTGTTGAACCCAGACAGGGACTCCTTCCTCAACAACACCTCATTTTGTTTACTCCAAACCATATCTCTCCCATGTTACTTGTACTTCCTATCCTCCTTTTATCTTCCCTTTCTCCCCGCAAACATCACGCCATGTACCCTGCCAAAGAACCACCGGCGAGCCAGCCATTTCAGCCTGGGCAAGATATTAATGAGTTTACAAGGACCTTCCTGGTCTAATTATGTCGAGCAACTGCTGTCTGTTACTGGGCCACGGCTCCCGGGGGAGAATACAAATCTACCAGGCAAGCAAAACTCGCCTACTTTTGACAAAACACTCGACACGCAAGGATACAAATAACACTGGGTATCCTTCATTACCAGCACCACCACGCTGCGGGTAAGATTAATATCGCTGCCCAGCGTCACCACCCCAAATTTAACCTGAAAAATACCCAGCTTTGGTATTAAGACAACAGCTATTAGCAAGGGAAGGGGTGTTGAGGCAGCGAGAGGAATCCTCTGGGGGAGATCGGGTAAGAGAGCTCTGAATACTGTTAGGACAATTAAAGTGACGTGACCTTTGTGAACATCGGACTGTTTCACATGTTCAGAAAAGTTTCTCCGCCTTGCTGACATTTGAATGGTGACAGTGACACTGCGAGCCACAAAGTCCAAAATTGGGTCTCTATGTGGAATGAATATATATGTACATATATACATATATACATATACAGTATGTTTAACATATTGTACATACAGCTGTACAGTGAATCTACATACATTTTTGTATATCCATTTTCCGTCCTGTTGAAGTCCGGGATAAAAGTTTGATCGAAGTTTGAACAGGGAGGAGTGAAGTGGTGCCCCTTGTTCACAGTGTGTCCACTACTCTAACAGTCAACCATCATTGAAATGCAGTTCTGAGGACCAAGTAACAGCGACTCCATACCCTTATGCAAATATCCTGGTCGGATCCATTACGCAGCAAGAGAGATAAGTGAGTCCAGAGCAGAGCAAGGCCCACACACACTCACAGAGACACACACTGTTGGTAGGCATATGTTTGCTCACAGTCACACATGTGCACACATGCATGGGCACACACACACACACACACTTATCTCACCCCCTCTAATACAGAAATAAAACACTTGACACTGCAGCGATGGCAGTGACACTGTGCACAGGGGAGGTGATGGAGTATAATGGCCTTTAAAATTTGTATTCCCAGAGAAGCAGAGATAGGCGAAAGGAGAGTGAGGGAGAGAGAGAGAGAGAGGTTATCATTCAGCTAACTCCGACTTCATCTGCATAGGTTGTATTTACACCATGCACACAATGATCAAACAGTGTGCAATTCATCTCTCACAGGTGCACAAATTTAATGCCGGAACTTCAAGTGTCACACACACAGAAGCCCATCACAAGTACTGGCGCCCCCGGTTGGCCCTCAGTCAGCAATGGCCCCAAAAATACATTTGAATTTTGAAACAAGGGGAAATTGGAGCCAACATCGTTTTTCTGTCGCACTTGGGACAGGTGGTAGCTGAGAATTGGGAGAAGCGCCGCAACTGTCCGTTGCCATTCACCACCTTGGGCCCTTGAGCAAGGCCCTTGACCCCCCAAATTTTGCTTCCTGGGCACCTTGAGTAGCAGCCCTCTGCTCCGCATGTGTGTGCCGTGTGTAATGTACTGGTCTGTTCACACTGTACTCATATATATGTGGATGCAGAGAAGTATTCTTCTTCTTCTGAACTCAGGGGAAGTTCACCGATGCCACCCGAAGTCAGTCGAGTCAGAGGAGCCTGGACTGACATGTGATGGATGAGATATGAGGGCAATTACATGGTGCAATCAGAGCTGTGGAGGAGATGAGCAGCTCTTACATGCGTCACCTGTGTCAGACCTTGCTATGAATACATTTTATTCGTTTCCTACTCTCTACTGAAGAAACTGCCTAATGACAACTGTGGAAGCGGTGTCCTGTTGCTCTTGTTGTCAGCAACTGAGCAATTACTGTATGTCAATTTAAGAGAATGCTGCACTCAACAATTACATTCACTATCAGTTTTAGGACTGCAGAAACTATTGTACTATATGTAATAAACCACGGAGTAAGGGTGCAAAGGTCAGGGTGGTTGGGCTTGGAGCATAGTTTATATCCTGTTCACAGACCTGCTAACCTTGCTCGACTTTTTATTAGCTCTGGCAACAGTCGGTCTCTAACCTCAACCAGCTGACTTAATGGTTTCATGCTAACAAGTACCAGAACTGCAAACTTTATTGAAAATGTTCACGTTCTTTGCTCTTGCTAAATGGCTCACATCACAGCTACTGTAGGTCGTTTTAAGTCACTAAACAAATGAATAATGATGCATCAAGATTCCTGTGAGCAGATTGCTTTACAGCCCTTGAAAATTTCTCCATATCATTAAACTTTCAGCACTTCCCAACCGGCGATGTGAAAAAGTCTAAGTTAAAAAAAACAAAACTTTAAATATTACTCGCTCAGGGGTTGAAATCAGCTAAGGTCGTCCAAACAGATGTTGCACAGTATTAATTGGCGCACCAACTTAGCGACAGTCACATTCGCAACTCACTCCTAACTTCAAACCAGTGTGAAGAAGGAAAAAAAGAAAAACGTTCAACTGGGACGTCACAAATAGAAAGTCGCTGATTAAGAAACCAAGTGTTAGAGCCTTTAAAATACCAAAAAACAAAAAGGAGCTCTTCTTCCAGATAAAGCTTCTATTTAATGATAGCTAAAAAAAAAAGGAAAATGAAATGACTGACCAGTTCCCGGTGTTATTTCATGGTAACTTGATTCATTATAAATTCACAAAAAATAATTAGAAGAACTGCTTGTATTATTTAAGACTCTTATCGGAACATGTTAAATTGCACGTTACAGTTACGCAATCCAGTTGGCTGAAGGGCCAGCTGAGGCCTGCTATGCCGTTTTGCCCCAGTCTATGTATGCATGTTATTTTCTAAATGTTGACAACTAAATGTGAAAACTTATGTGGCGTGGGGAACATCTGCTTTTAACACTCAGATCTAAAAGTGCTACATGCAGTACCTGTACGTTTCACTGACAGCAGCCCCTTCACCTATATGACTAAAAAAGAAGAGGGAGATAAGAGCAGGGTCAGCACTGGCCACTTTGTTTTTTTTCTTTTTCCTTTTTTTCCTTCCCCACATCTCAATAATAGATGTTTTAAAGTTTAAGTGGTGCCAGAGGGCTGCGAGCCCTGCTGTTCATTAAGTCAGCCACCGCCATGAAGCAGCATTTACATCGACAGCGCTCTGAATGCCTGTTCTGTCGGAGCAATTACATCTACTCTAAAGTGCAAGAGAGGAGAGGAGAGGAGAGGAGAGGAGAGGAGAGGAGAGGAGAGGAGAGGAGAGGAGAGGAGAGGAGAAGAGGCTGAGAAATAAGAATTTCATGATGGAGAGCAAGAAAGAAAATAAGCAGCTCTCCAATACACATACACATTTAGAGCTCTGGGCATCATTAAAGTGCCATGAGATACCCAGCGGCTCGCACACGCACACACACACACACACACACACACACACACACACACACACACACACAAAACAACAGCCGCCACATTCGTCGCCTCACACTCCCTCTAAAAAGTGAATCACAATCAGTTGCTCGCGTAGCCACAACAGTGGGAAACAGGGGAGGATCGCCCACAGCGACGTATGTGTTCTATCATGCTTGTCACAACAACACGTTTCATCTGGTTAATACGCTCTCCCAGACAACAAATCCGCCAGATCGCTAAGAGCAACGCAAATTTGTTTACAGTCGACGTGACGTCTCACTGAGACATCCAGAGGTAGACGGCAGACAGCAGATTACACTGATGCTGCTAAGAACACTATTTTCTTTACTCGTAATCCTCACACTGACTATTTAGAGGACGTAAAAATCCTCCACTCCACTGAAAAGTGTTTTCACATGCGGCCACTTTTTTTTTTGATGTATGCTTTTAGGTTGCAGCTCCATTCTTTGTGTACTTGTGATTTTCTATGCCAGTTATTTTCATATTTTATTTCTGACTTGAAATGAAATGAAACAAAGGGACAATTCATTTGAAGAGTTTATACTGTCTCGAAAATATCTTATATTCACCACATATTTGAAATGATGCCATAAATTAAATCGTTATATTATAAAATATAATTATTGTATGAGTATTTTTTCTTTCACTTTTTAATCATTTGGTGATCCTCAAAGTTGCATTAAATTAAATTTTAATAGAAATCAGACAACAGGAGTTTAAAAAAATTAACATTTTGAAATCTTGTTCTGCAATGCTTCTTTTTTTTATTTTAATGTTATATTTGTTACATGCCTGTGTTGATACTGATTCGTGATACCGATTCTATAAAACTGGTGACCCCATGAACCAAGTGGGAGAAATTGCTACCTGGCATTGTTTATCCAACTTAAACCGGCAGTTAGTATGCCAAACTTACATGAGTCACAGTGTGTAATTGTAGGGCACTGACAAGACTAGGCAAAACTCCATTACATGGTCAAACCATATATTGTCATTATGTAAATTCCGGATGTAGCTGAAAACTGACATGCCAGTGTGCCAGTGTGCCAATAAATACTCATGATGTCTTTGCTGTTGTATTTGACTACTTCATCTTTCTACACATTACATTGGTTTCGTACTTGGGAGCTGCAAGGTGAAAATCAGTCATGTCCAGTTCGACTGATTCGGACATTACAGTTAACGGATATGCCTCCTCTGGGAAAGGACAGAAAGGTTCCAGGTTCCACTGGCTTGCAACAACTTTACTCGACACAAAGTAGCCTAAGCTACTGAAAAAGGTATTTTGATTGGTCACAGGGTGCTTTTTTGAGAAATTAGTGCTCCGTGCCGTTTGTGAAGTTCAGCGTACATGTTCAACTTCGGATACTTGGAGTAACCACAAACAAAATCTCATTGTCATCCATTTCATTCAGATGGAGGTCGAACCTTAAAATGAAACAAGATCGATCTGCATGGATAAGGCATGAGATGATGTTTCGAACCAGACGGTAAAACTGATGGAATGTTACTGATGGGTGGTCGGGTCTTTTTCAGCGAAAAAGAAAAGTTGCTTTAGGCTTACCGCTCGAAACGCTGGAGCGCTATGCAAATTTGCCACACCACAAAACTCATTTGTCCATGTTGTCACAACTTGGCTGTATGCCTGAGCACATTTGAGAACCCCATTTGGAGATGTT
The DNA here is from genome assembly GCA_016785345.1 of Trinectes maculatus. Classification (NCBI taxonomy): domain Eukaryota; kingdom Metazoa; phylum Chordata; class Actinopteri; order Pleuronectiformes; family Achiridae; genus Trinectes; species Trinectes maculatus. The sequence continues at coordinate 447,687 of JAFBJQ010000061.1, forward strand.
TTCCGCACTGGAATAGTGCAATGCTTAAGAAAAAAAAAATCCTATTTAGTCAGAGTTTGTCTCTGTGAGCGTGGCGTCATGCTAAAAACCCTATTTTCGCCTGGAACGGCCACCCTATCACAAACTCTGCAGGGGAGCCACATTAGAGGTAATGTCATCCACAGTTTAGCCCTCCACTCCTCATTCCTCCATCTCTCCCCTAATGAACTCCCACTGAATTACCACTTCACCAGCGCCCTGCCTTTTTATGATTCTATTTGTTTATCTATCTCTGATTTCCTCTTTCGTCTTCCTCCACCGCCCGGGCACGCACCAGCTCTTTAATTTTATTGGCCACCGTTAGCGGGCTGCGAGTCGAGGTGTTTGGCTCATCAGATAAACACCCCCCCAACCCACCTCCACACCCATTGGCAAGATTAGCAGATTAGGGCGCTCATCAGTCAGAGAGTGGAGAAGGGGGGGGCGGGTGCCCCCCCACTGCCATGGCAGGCAGCGGCCAAATCACACTAACATCTCTGGAAGGCATTGTGCCGTAATTGAATGCACAATAATTTCCTCCCATTAATACATCGCTCAATTCGCAGCTTACACATGAAATGTCCACGTTATTTGTTGCACTGTTTTTGTTCCGTTAATGTCTTCACTCTTCAGCAGTACATTGGGAGAGTGAAGGGGACTGGGTAAACAAGTGAAGAGGGGAAACGATAATTTTTCTCTCATCTCTCCGGAGTAGATGTCAAAGGAAAAAGGGAGAAAGGATTGCAACAGGGGTTAAAATTCCCCTGAGAATAGCTCTGAAACACGATTACAAAATAAATACATTATATAATACCTGCTCAATAAGCGGCGTTACTTAGGTCTGCACAACTTCCAGAAGGTAAGTCTCAAGTTTTGTTATTATTACCACCTTGTTTCCCATGATGCCTGCCATCACTGACGAGAGAATAACTTAGTCTGACGTGAAGCATCAGTGGTTTTGAATGTGCAGCGGGCCTTTCTCTATCATCTGCACTATTGTTTTCCTCTGCTCCATAGCCAACTTAATTATTGGGCTAAGTAAACATCAGCCTCTGTTCTTCAATAAGTTCACAAACACACAAACACCACAGTAAACTGAACTCTCACAGATGTCACTCATGCTTGATCCCTTAAATGTTGCCATGGTTTTGCAGCCTAGCGACCTTTGTATGTGCGAACGCTTTACACACACCTTTTATTTCTTTCGCCCTTCAGCAACCTGCAAACACTCAGGGATAAGTGGCTGGCATGCTGGCCGAACAATAGCTACATTAGTTCTTGCAGTGACTGCTGGTGGGGATGTTGCCGTGTGTTTGTGAGTAAACGCACTGTAAACATCCATATGAAGAATAAAAAGGAGGGTGGGGGTATATGAACAGATTCACATTTATATTTTCTTTCTTATCTTGTATGTACAGTAATATATTCTGTACATTTCGCTAAATTATAAAGTAATGAGGTCTGCATTATCTTTATTTCTTTGTTTAACAATGGCTTAAATGGTTTGTATATCTGAAGTTAAAGATTCGTCTTTTGATGACAGTATAATATCACCAACTTTCTGGAGCAATTTACCTCTTTTATCATATTAATCACATTTACACATTCATTAAAAGATAAGGTCATATATTTTACTCAGAAGATAATGGAGATCAATCAGTGAAGACTGTTTTTGTTCTGTTTGTAGGAGTTGCGTAAATGGGCAACCACTAAGCTTTGTTAATGTGTCAACCATATCAATTTGGTGACAAGTGAAGTGACAGATTCCTTTTTTTTCCCCTACAGTCAATCATATAAAAAAGCTTGAATTGTACAAGCCTACATCTAAATAAGTCAACTTTGTTTCCATTCTAAAAAGCCAGTTTTCATTTTTTCAGGAAACAATACAAAGGATGTGACTGTAGTGTCTTTGGTGTTTGTTACCTGTTTTCTGTTGTTGCACGACACTTTCGTCTGGATACCTGCACCGCAATTGTTGATTCAACGAAGGAGCCATGAACAAACAAACAAAAGAGATCTTAATAAAGATGAAGAAAGAGTGAGTATATATATATATATTTCTCTGCGTGTTTATATACCATCTGCACAACTGCCTTGACAGTGCGGCATGGTACGTTTCCACGAGGGTGAGTCATTTCACATTCCACATTTGCGACATCAATGGAAAGTGATGGAAAATAAAGCCGATATGAGCCCCTTGGTGCCTATTCAAACAGCTGTGAACACATCTGGCTGTATGAATCGGTGGAGGTTCAATAATGGTCTAATTAAAGTAAAACAGCACCAAATGATATACACTATTTTTAAGTTTCAAATTCTGCTCAGTGTGTGCAGATAAATGAACGTGATGTTTCATTATACAGGAATGTGTGTGTGTGTTCATGCTTTAGCACGTGTGTATTTGTGTGTCAATATTTCCTGTACAATTTCTTAGTCTCTGTTTCCATTCTGTTGTGTCGGGGACTTGTTTGTGTGGGTCCTTATATGTGTGTGTTGCACATGTGTCCATGGCCATGCTCAGGGAAGCACACCAACCCACAGATGACACTCAGAATGCATTATAACCATTAATGAAAAAGTTAATGGGGCATTGTCTTATATCAATTTACATTTGTGACTGTTTGGGCGCACAAACCCATGTCTGGACGGTCGTGGCCAACACCACTCGTCACCTAAACCGAGAGGTCTAATGTGTTTTTGTGGACATCAAACGTTGTGAATAATGACGCGTCCACAGAATGCAAATCAGATGACACTTGATAGTCCGTGATCAACAGTGCCTGCATGGAAACTTTTACGCACCGACACAAACACACAGAGGGCTGCCATCAACAGAACAAAATATTCCCCTGCTGTATTGTACCTTTCACACGCCACATTCATTATCTTGCATGAAACATACATCCACAAATACAAAGTATGCTGTTCTGTGTGCAGGAAGCCTATATCATAAGCCAGAAGTAATGGATTAGCCATAAACATGCATGCATGCACACGCACACAGACACACACACAAAGTTTTATGTAAGAAAGAGCATAACAGAACGATCCCTAAAGCATGACACACTGTTGAATCTAAGTACTGTATATTGATGTCATCATTTTTCTGTATGAAGCCGGTGTATAGTATTGCCATGTTGTCACCTCCTGGCCCCTGGAGGAGTTTCCAGCAGTGGAATTGGCCTGGAGGGGATGGGATGTCAATTTGCCTGCTGCATGGCAACAGACATGCACATGCTTACGCAGGCTTACACAATCTAACACATATACACTAATATGAAATATACATACATACATACGTACACACACATACACGCACACACACACACACACACACACACACACACACACACAAACAGACTAAGAAAGTTTGTTTTTTGATTTCTAGAGAGATTTCATGGAAATAACTAGTCCATTCTGACCCCATGAGTGTGGTAGAAACTACAGAAACGGGAAATCAGATTTGTTTTCTGGTTTGTTTTTCGTTTCTCCCTTCAGAAAGATGTTCGTTAATTTAATTGCTGTGCAGCCTTGAGGAATGTTACCTATTTCGCGTCTCACACCTCTATCTCCATTTTCTTTACCGCGTAGTGCTACTTATTTCCCTAAAATGGTTATACTTTACATAAACAATTACAAATGAAAAGCCACCCTGCAGTTTCCCTTTTTCCTCCCCTCACTCCCCTCCCCTCATCCTCCTTGCAGGCTTAACTCTTTTTTCATTATCCCATTCCTTCACTTTCTGCACCCCTCCTCCCCCTAGCCCTCACCCCACCCAGCCCCATTACTGGCAAGTGGGCGAGAGCGATGGGCAATAACCCAGCACGGCGCTTTTCGACTTAGCGCTACCTGCTATGCTAATATCATTAATCAATCGGGCCCAGATTGTTGTTGCTGCGATCCGAAGAATCTAAGGGTCCCAACGGTGCACAGGTACCTTTTCTTTTTTTTCTCTGTGCTCTCCCGTTCCTGCTTTCTCTTTTAAAAAAAAGCTCATTTGCGAAGGCCCCCAAGATGGCTGTCTTAATGACGGCCACAGAAGTTTTTCCAACAAATTTCATGGGGCATGATCCAAAGATAATAGCTTTTCAGCCCCAATGACAATCCAATTACTGTGCCAATCAAAGCCCACGGCATGCTGTCTAATTATGATCAAATCTGGCTGTCAGCTCAAATACTAAAACAGCAGCTTTAAGTCCAACAAATCACAGTTTAGAGACAGAGCCCAGTTTGTTCAACCATGATCAGGGGAAAGGGTTTAACTTTCTGTTTAAAATACTTTTACGAGAATGCACTACAGTGATATTTCACACAGCAAACTCAATTATGATTCCGAGTAACATTTTTTATAGACTTCATCACTCATTCATTGCGGGCCATGTGAGGAATAAAAATAAAAATAAAACATATTACAAACAGACACATGAATGAATAGATTGATGTGTGCGAATTTACTAAGATCTCTCTCTTTGCCATATGGGGGATGCAAGAAATAGAGATGTAAGACCGTAACAGTCTCTCTAACTTGCTAACAAACAAAAAGGCTGCATCAATAACACAAATGATTAAACATTCATGGCCTTTTCAGTGGAACATTTGCTATGTATGGGTCTGTAGCCTCGGGGACAAGAGGTTTTCTCCCCGAGAAGCTCAAGAAAACAATACGATGGTGGGGGGTGGAGGGGCAGGCAGTTTGCAACCATTTCATACACATGCACAGACACACCGTTACAAGTGCGTGTAAACACGCAGAGTAAATACAAGACACCGTGGATGGTAATTCAAACAAGCAGGTTTAGATCACACACTGGAAAAATACACCGATCTGAACACACACATGCGCAAATATACAGCCCACTGGAGGCCGAGCTTATTTTGATGAAGTTTTTGAAGAAAATTAAGAGATTTTGTTTTGATTTCCAAATTATTAGAGTGACTGATGCTTCGTCTGTGGCATTGCTTTGTGAAGCTTCAAATCTTACCACACATTCCAGGCTCGCTCAATAGGACGCTATTTCGTTTTTGTAAAAGTGTGCTGTGATTTGAAGCGGCCTTTCTGACTCAGTTATTCTTTACAAAGGCCGCACTCGTGTCTCTTTCTATGTGCTGCCCTCAAAAACAATGTCACCTGAGTTAATGTAGCTTTTGTTTGCAAGTTTGACATTGTCCATATGACATGGCGTGTCCTGATTTGGTAGACACTGTGTCTTCTTACCTCAGTGTGAATGTAATATCTTTTCTCCTGTAAAGAGACAGAAGTCAGTTCAGCCACGTCAAAATAAAGTCCAAAATGGGGGGAAGAGGATGAAAGAGGAATGTTATTCTGTTTTTTTCACTTTTAATATTCTTTATGGATTAACTAATTTATTTTTGAATAACCACTTCAGGAGTTTGTGGCTGAACGACTCCTGTCATTATCCTCTCAGGGTTACTGAACATCCTTGCAAACAGGTAAACGCTGGCTTAATACATTGAAACACAAACACCTTTTCATTCAGTACAGGATTATATTAAACTAAACAAAATCCCTACAGCGGTGGTTCCAATTTAAAAAGCACGGATTCATATATTTAAATTAAGGCTATTTTAGCTGTTTAAAAGAAGTAATTAAAACATTTTTTTTAATTATTTGTTTTTGCATATTTGATGTTTTCAATGGTGAATTGTGAACATGTAGTTTTTAATTGTCTCTTTATATATATTTTGTGCAAAAACATCCACACATTAAAGGTTCTTCTGTAAAAGGTCCCTGCAGCAAAAAAGCCAAGGTGACCGGGAAAGAAGGTTTCAAGGTTCCCAACATGGCTACCTTATAATTTACTCCTCACACAAGCGAAGTACAGGGGGTCCTCGAGTTACGTCAGAGATCCGTTCCTGAGAATGTGTCGATACCGAATTTCGACGTAAGTCGGACCATACATTCATTGTGCCATTGTGCATACATTGTGCCACCAGATGTCGCTATAACACCATGCTAAAATAAGAGTTTATTATGGTGAATTGCCTGTGTTGTGAATAAACCTACAAACCTACGGTATTGCCACGATCCCGGACACATCTGTGTCCGTGTGCATCTCCTTACCGGCTGACACCCCCCCCCCCCCCTCCCCTCCCCCGCCCCCCTCCCCGTTCCCGTGTGAAGTCTGTACATATTTACGGGGCAAACCGCTTAAGCCGAAACAAGGAAGTTCACAGGAGATGTGTCGTAACCACGAAAACGACGTAATTCGCGACTCGAGCACCCCCTGTACATACATTTAGTAAAAAAAAAAGATTGACAGAAGTTTATTCTAACTCACAACCACAGGTCTCTTGAAAGCACTGCACAGCTTTGATCACTCAGTCCTATTTGACCACACTGTGCATGGGCTACACATTTCCTTTTAAATAATAGAAAAAAAACAGTATACAGGTTGAATGCAATACTGTACACAATGCAAATGCAGTACTATACGCCCATAGTATACGCCAGTATACTAAAAAATTTCCCCTCGAGGATGAATAAAGTATGTCTATCTATCTATCAGTACCGCTTCGACAAGTTTGTCAACGTGACATTGTACACAGCACACTATTGGCTGATGGAATGGAAGGCGACCAACCACAGCACTGTGTTCTGTATCCTCCTGCATCTCTCCTTGTCCACTTCACATTGACGGCTGATTGCTGTGCGTAGTGTTGCTCTGCGGTTTTGTGTTTTTGTTTGAATTTGAATTTAGTTAGTATAAAGAGTTGTAAGAGTATATGAAGTGTTTAGAAGAGTGTGGATAAGTTAATAGTAGAGTGGGAAAGGTTTATAGGAGTGTGGAAAGGGTGTATAAAGCCTTAAAATATATATGAATAATAAAACAAATATAATGCCGCTACTTCGCAGATTTTCACCAATCGCCGTGGTCTCTGGAACACATCCCCCACGATAGGTGAGGGATTATACCTTGCAAATGCACAACTGCACTAACACATTAGTATGTTATACACACATCTAACCCTAACCCTAAAACTAGGTCCTATGGTCACTCAGCTGTTTGACCAGAACATGGCATTTCTTTAAACGTAATAGCACAAGGCCAACTACTCACCCACATACACACACACACTCACTCACTCACACACTCACACACTGCTAACCTTTGGGGAGGCAATTGGTGCCACTGGACAAGTCTTGTGAATTATTTCAATTCATAAAATTGCCCATGTCCAGATTTCAGTAGCAGCACATTAGCCGCAGCTTTATGCTTTATGTTTATTACTGGCCTGACATGATCTATAAATAACAAGTTAAGTGGGTGCCGGATCAGCTCTGTAACGCTAAAGGGATCTATCATTACAGCGGACAATTGCTAATAGCCAGCCCTCTGGGTCAATCACTGCAAATTACAGCAGCTCAGTTACATGCTATCATTTCTGAGTGTCCAGCATGTGAGCTGTGTGTCAGGGAGCCCTGAGCTAACCACAGAGAGGGGATTCAAAAAAATCATAGCAAGTTTGGAATGGTGCACAATTATACTCGGTTCAAGAGGCTGCATGTTAATACTTTTATTACAAATGCACTTTAAAAGAGAGAGAGAGAGGGAGAGAGAGAGCGAGAGAGAGAGAGAGATCAGACATTAAAGTGGAAAAAAATTGAAAATCCTTTCATTTCTATGTTGCTTCTGTTTAAGGCAACTCAACACGACTGAGAAGCAGTAGGTGGACGTGAAGTTTTAAAGTTTATCTCAAGAAAAGAGCACATGCTTTTGCTGTCAAACTGCAGTCTATCACCGTGTCTATTTATGCCTGCTGCCCATCCGTGAAAATGAAAAAAAAGAAGATTAATTGTGGTTGATTGGCAGCTTTTACACTAAACATCAAAAGTTGTCTGCTTCGGTGTGATGCTCATAGTTGTGACTGGCATTTAAATCCAGCAGGCGGGTTAAACCCTCTGACACATAGCTTACAACTTTACATCCTGAATAGTGTGGAAAACCTTTTTAAAAAGTATTTTTAAAAAAGAAATTGTATTTACAAAAAAAAATCAAAATAACTCAGCAACAGCAACCCAAATTATCATCGTAATAATAGTTTATTTTGCTAAACATCAATACG